>NSJW01000944.1:0-600000 GCA_019955255.1 Castanospermum australe
TCTCAATGGAAAAGCATCACTAAACATAATAAAAAAATTGATAGCTCAAATCATCGTGATTACAGTTTTCAAAATTCCAAATAACCAGTGCCATTGTGAAGAATATGACATTGACACCTGTATCCCCAACCTCCTCCCTCTTGTCCAAAAAAAAAAAAAAGAAAAAAAAAAAGAAAGAAAATGGAGAGAGAAAGAATGGACTGACATCTGATCTTCACTAAATAACAATGCTCATAACATAATTACAGCTGGGCACTTAGAATACAATAAATTTACACAATCACATAATCACGGAGGCTTTACAAGGGGATGGAATGGATACAAGAAATATATGAGGAGTATACGAGAGAACGAATTGGGAAAAAGCATCCCAAAACAAAGTCAAATGTGTTCTTACTCAAAATTCCGCAGCACTAACTCTAGAAACAGTCATTGGCTTTGTCTATCTGCAGTTCAACCATTTGTCACAAAGTCTTTATGACTCAAGCGAATGAGGTTTTTTCGGTGAAAACTAGTAGCATTCACGAAAAGAAATTAAATTAAATAATTACCAAAAAAAAAAAATCTCCCTAACCTTGATAGGTCTGAATTCTTCCCACAAGTCAACTATTAAACATTAGAGAGTTCATGTAGAACTAACATCAACTATCCTACCATGGCAACTCTGTACACGCTCCAAATCTTCTTCACGATTCCCTAATTTGCCATCACTCCCAGACTTATCCTTCACAATAGCAGTCCCATTACCTCTGAAACAAGAGTCACGCCCAACAACAGAATCAGGAGCCCCATTTTTCTTACTAGCATTCTGCACAGCTACAGATAAGCCATTCTGGGGCAACACGGAACGAACCTTGTTGCGTCCCATAAAACCATCAAAGTCCTCTTTTTTACACATAACTGTCATTCCAGGGTTAGGAACCTTCTGAATTTTATCTCTGCCCTTGGTTCCGAAATTCCAAGACCCAGAAACCTCCAGGGAACCCTCAACACGCTTGGCCTTGTCGACCGCAGAGAAATGCTCCAATGCCTCTTTCGCTCTCTTCCGAGCCACCGCAGCCTCCCGAACGCTCCTATCGGCCTTGGCTCTGGCCAAGTTGAGAGCCTTGGCCATGGATGCGGAAGCGATCTTGGCAGCACAAAGGAGCACGAGCGCGAGCTTTTTATCAAGGACGCGGCCGCTGCTGGCTAAGCCAGGGTCGGAATTGGCAATGTCGAAGAAGGAGAAGTTGGGCTTGGAGCAGGGAGGGCAGAGGAAGGAAGACGGAGGAGGGGGCGGAGAAGGGAGACACTGGACGTGGGTGAGAGAGGAGCATTTGATGCAGGAGAGGAAGCGGTGGGCGGACGCAGAGGAGGTTGTGGACAGAGGGTGCTCGAAGAACTCGAAGCAAGCGAGCTGGAGCCCCAACAGGAAGTAATGAGGAGCATCGTATAGACGAAGACATGGGAGCAGAGTCGGCACCTCGTCTGCTATAGCTGACACAGTGTAGCAAGGAACGCACCCGTTCTTTGCGATCAGAACTAGTTGCCTAACATAACTTGCATCTGAATTATGGGTGAGCCTTAGTGAGCTACAAGCCCCCATAGAACGTCGGTAATAGGATTGGGCTTTGTTCAAAATGGAATCAACATAACAGAGAGCTGTCACTGAGATCGCACCCGACAAACAGCCTAACGTCCACAAGAAGGAAGTGCACACACACACACAGATTAATTCGTATATTAAAAAATTTTTAACTGAGAGTTTATGATGACTAACTAATTAGCATTGCAAAAGCAGAGACCAGAAGCGTCTGAACGCGATGGATGATTAGACATAGTGACTCTTCTGATCGAAACTTAAGAAGCGTACCGCCTTCTCTTCTATATCTATCCTGTAAATTCAAATGATACAAATGCCATCGAATTTTATTAAAAATATAAATTGTCATCTATCGATTATTTTCCACACAATGCAAACGAAATTACGATTTTTCAATACTTCTGAAAAGGAAAACATATTATACTAACATCGTCTCCTAATTTGTTACACCAAATTAATTGTTTTACCAAGTCCATGAAAACTTCATGATGAATATACGCCCCATTTAGTATACTTTATTAGATCAACTTATCAGAAAATATGCTCGTAAATTATTCAATACTCCAACACATACTGGAATCTATTAATACGTTGAACTGTAAACATCTCACTACAACTTTTATAAAAACATCTCATTTACTTAATATTCTCTTACATAGTAACACTAATTTGTATATGCTATCATCAGAGTATTGAATGATTTCTTCTTCTTCTCTATAATTTATTATAACTAAATAACATCCTATTTTAACCAATAGATACAGCAATATTCACAATACATTATATCTCCATAAAGAGAAAAATTAAAATAATTAAAATATTTGCAAGCTTAAAAAATAGAAATTTTCTATTTCTAACTCATAAAGAAATCTTAGGTAATTTAATGATAAAGGATAAAACTTTAAATTTTGAATCACCCGAATTCATAATTTCCGAATACATGCATAGTCTAATCTACCTTCACTCAGTACAATGATACTAAACCTTATGTGTACTACTAATAATTCCTACTGTTAGTCCTAGTTAACCACCATTACACCTATGCTCAGTTCTACCAACTGCTCCTCTCAGAGAATATACCTAACTCCAACACTTCTCATCTGCCCGACACCTCCAAAGAAGAAACAGAGATAAATGAGATTCCATCCGTTTCTTTTACATTAATCGTCTTCGCAAACACATTATGACTATACCTGACAACTTCCGACTCTGTGAACCTATCTGCATCTAGTAATCTAGCACTCAGCGAAAATTTCACTTAAGTTGACAAACCGTATATACAGAAATCATAAATTGCTCTGTATCCTGCTGCCCACCATCACACCCATAGATCTACTCACCTCCATCTGCCGTTAATCCTGTAAAATTACACCATCTTCGCTTGTCATTTCCATTCTCCATACCACAGAAAGTAGATTGTAATCAAAGTCACAGGAGATCTGAATAACACTAGAGCCAACCTTCTCCCACCATAGCTCAAAAGAGTCTGAATAATACAACAAACCCTGTCAATAATAATCCATAATTCCAATAATTACTACAAAGCAACTAACTACATCACCCCAAATGAAAAACAATTAACAAGCGAACAGTGCACTAAGAACCAAACAAGAGTGTTAAATTCTCAGGATACTCTATAATCACTCTGTAAGAATAAATTTACAACCATAAACAAACTAGTAATACATGTCACATCCAATTGGTTATGAGTCATGCAAGTACGAACGCAAGGAACCTTGAGATAATCATTTACACCACAATATGAATAGAAAAACAACCATTGCAATATTTCACTCGCATCACTCTAAGGTAAATAAGCCTAAATAACCTAAAAACATCTGGGAAACATCGTGATATTATCTTTTCCAACTAGCCCTACAGAAGAACCTAGATAGCATTAATCTTCAATCTCCCATTACTACCACCCGTGCCACATCCTTAGCCTTGCAAACTCCTGTATCCACAAATCAAAAGGGGAAAGATAGATAGTGAGTAATCATTGTCCAAGTCAAAACAAGTCTCAATAGACAATATTCAAATACTTACATAATATACCACTGGTATGTCCTGTTCAGATGACAGCTGTTAAAAACGCCGCAAAGACAACCGTACAACGTGATCCAAAATGTCTCCTAACACTATTATATATACCTCCTTGCCAAGATAATAGATCTGTAACCAAGTCCTGCAATCGCTGCACTGATCAAATCGCGGGCTAGCATTAATATAATTCTTTTTATATATCCACTATCCTCCCTTCCTATGAATTGTCACACTGTTTAACTCCACCCGCGGATGGAATTAACGTTTACTGAACTAACTAATAATCAGATAATTCATCCTGATTTACCATGACAACATTGCATTCTATGATATGCATTATATACAATAATTAAACTTGAGTCTAATTCATATACTGTATAACTCTCTCGTTTAATGGTATAAATAATCAATAATCATAAAACACCCAGGAACCAATGCCCAAGGTATATGACAATCTAAACAAGCTATGCAGCTATTATCTATTATACCATTCTAGCATGCCAGGCTTCAAGTACAGCCACTGATCCAATATAACCACACCACTCTTTAGTGCACACTATACCTCACAATTATATACTCATGCCGTCCTATAACTCAGAATAATTCTAGAGATGAAGAGTTCTTATGGCTATCCTTAAGAAATTTCCTCTCGAGTGATGAGTTAAGCACAGTTCAACCAATCACTGCAGCACAATCTTCCTTCTCTTGGTTGCTTGCAAACCACCACACTCCAACCCATTAATAATTTCTACCTCCTACTTACATCAAAACACCTGTATCTTGGCATTCATCTCTACGAAATTCCCCACTACCACAAAGCGCTCCCCAATTAAGCGATTTGATCTCATGATTTACATACCACCCTGAAATAAGAAAGATATTGCCCTAAGGTTCAACTCTCAATTTGCAATTATATCCAATGGAAAGTTTCCCTATGAAAAATATAACACTCATCACTATTTAACTCTTATATGTACAGTTATGTGCAATCCTCTGTCCTGACCCATACCTAGAGTATGAGTATGGAAATTCCTCAAATCAAATCAGTCCTCTTTATCCTGCATGAAACCACACACAGCAACTTTCAATCTCTCAAAAAGTATCCTCATTAAGTATCTCTATGACTATATCCATAAATGATACCATCAAATTGTATTCATCATTTCAATCAAATAATGTAATATCATATCCCAATTCTCTCTATTACTGCTTACACACCGTATATTCTCAATTACTAAGGATGTTGCACGAGTCACTTAATATTATTGTGATAATTCACAAAAACCGAACGGCGCATCCATCATCAGATTTTCAACGCTACCGCCCAACATATCAAATTCATCAGGATAATGCAAATACACATCAGTAATGCATTCATCAGGCCTGCTCGCTAAGCTAAATAATTTCCTTGCAGACTTCCTACATACAAGAGCCTTATAATTTCTATCAGATGGAAAAAATCATGGGCACGGCAACTAATCCGTTGGAATAGCCAATATCTAAACGAAGCATAATCTACTAATATACATAGATAGCGAATGAAGACTTTCCTCCTGTTCCAGTCAGCCAAACCTAGAACTTCCAAGGAAGACCTAAGCCTCTCATTATCTTTCACAAGATAAAGTAGACTCACTATTGATGCTCTACTATTATAAGAAGTACCCTTAATCTGCCCTCAACACTTTGCAATCTCACCCACGAACCCATCTAAACCGTAATTCATATACCAATCCTCTGAATAGCTACATATATTCATCACCATTCCTTTAATAGGCTACACTCTTATATACATAATGAAAAATAAAACTTCTCAATCTCTCTGTTATATAATTACTATCTAACGGCCACTCGGACTCAATAGTACTAATTGTAGCTCTCAAGACGCGCCAATGCTTTGAGCACAACACTCCCATTTACAGATAGAAGTCTTTTAGCAATCTAGTCTCTGAGTACTTATATGCCCTCACACTGTCACCATAGTAAGAACAAACCCTGATGCACTTACCTGTAATTCTCCCCAGAGTTTAATAACAGTGCGACCTTACTGCTCATACACCTTCACACAGATGACTATCATTTTCAACCACTATAAAAGGCAAAATAAATGTGTAGCAAATTGTACCTATTAATTTACTCTAATGACTCCCAAATTTCAGTACCTTCTAAACAACTTTGACTCATCATCACTATATATCACTCCCATCCCATACTCTTAGCCCACCTGAAGCATGACTAAGAAAGGCTAACATATCTGAAAATAGGAAAGAGTCAATCAAGAGCCGTAAAACATCAATTATAATGTCTCACCGTGAATCAATATGATATTTCATAACACAACAAACATCAAGGATCACCTAATGGAAATATTGGTACGTAAGAGAAATAATGCTCCACCCATACCATAACATAAACTACAACATACTCCCAGAATCTGCAGTCGCCCATTTATTCTTCTCTTCTGGTTTAATTTCCGCCGTACAACATATCCACACTACTATATTTGTCTGAACCCTGATCTTCTTGATTATCAAGAATCAATTACCTTCAAAATATAAACAATCTCTAACCAAATCCACAACTAAAAGAATATTAGCTTAAGAAAACCAAAGAAAAACATAAACCTCCCTAACGCAGCATAGTTCGAACACGCAGAGCCAACTACTCTATCCTCAATATCTCATAAAGTAACATACAAGTAACTCGAATCTCTTGAAATTAACCATTCTTGCAGGTCCTTGTCATGGAATTATGAATGAGAGTCTCTTTCCCAGAGAAGTTATCGGAAATACGTAAATAACATCCTTCACACCATAAAATAAACCATTACTGCACGTCCCACCTAGAACTCCCTTAAATCATTTGATCGATCTCCACACGGTCTGGATAGGTGAGCCATCACCAACCTCCTAATAAGTATCAAACATACTCCAATCTTTCTCAAGTGTCAAAAACTCACCTCCAGAATTACAACACCAAATTATTTCTTCTGGCAGCCTATTTGACCTGCCACGAAGCACAAGTAACATCCGAATCGAGATAGCGATGACCCAATCTGAAGAAAAAGCCTTGTTATTATTCCACTATATCAGACCAAATAACAAGCAAGTAGCGTTCTTTCTGAATACAGAGAACCTTCTCAGAAATTGCTATCAATTAGAATCTAAGTGCAAACAACACTTTATCTTTTGTTTCTAGAAAGCACAACGTTGATTTAGCAAACTACCATTTAAACCCACACCTAACTAGAAAAAATTCCTCACCTTTGGAATAAATCAATGATGATTCTAAGTTTCAAGGAATTCATCATCTAAGATCTAAATCCTCCGCATTCCGTACTACCTTCCAAATTAAACATCAAAATTCAATAAACATGCCAGATGGAAACTCAACAATTTTCTTCCAATACTGATTCTCAATTTAATCAGCTTATTGTACAAATCACAGTTACATATCACTGAAAAGAAAAAATGTAACAATTAAATATATTGTCACCCAGACTTTGTTTTCATCTTTCCATTAAAGTATGGTGTGATCATGACAATGCGGAACCTAAATTGAAGAGAAAGCAAATCTCAAAAAATAAAAAAAAAAAAAAAAAAAAAAAAAAAAAAAAAAAAAAAAAAAAAAAAAAAAAAAAACAAAAAAAAAAAATAAAATAATCTATAGAAACGGATAAGATACCCTGATTTATATATCGAAACTAATAGGTTTTGCCATAAGTTCTCGATACTCCTCATTCCTAAAATTACCTTATGATGTATATTATCCGGGTCTCCTCTCAGTCTGAGTTCAATGTCTGCCCGGTGTCGCATGAATGCTAATAGAGCGCCATGAGCATCTTCCCAACCCAACTTGGTGAAAAGATCTGCTCCCGAACAAACCGATCTATCCTCTCTAAAGTTTTGCTTCTTAACTCTCCTACTTCCCTTCTGCATACATTCCTTCATTGCCAAATGCATCGCTCATCACATGAACAATTTACGTTCCTTAAGTAAGATAACAACTCAACGTTTCATTACTACTGAACATTAATAAAACTTTAGTATACCCAATAATAGACTAATTGTAACCACCTCAACGTTCATGAATTGATTATAGTAATATATAGTACCAATGAAATGATAATTACGAATCACAGATTTATTTTTCACATGAATAATTGGCCCAACTAGCTCACTGATCGCACCTATTCTTAGTAATATAACATCATGAATAACATCAGTAAACTAAATTCCTATTCAGTGCAACCATAAGCCTATAGAGTTTAAATCACACTTGAATGATTACCTAAAAGAAAGATTACATCTCTCTCTCTACTACCTTGTAACCCTCTGACAATAAAATAAAAAAAAAACCCTAAATTCATCATTTCTGTTTCCTGACGTCTACATATATATAAAGTACAATTACTTATACTAATAATGGTACCTCGCAAAAGAAGCACTCGAAAAAAGAATAAAGAATTAGAAAAATATCAAATCATTTAAAAGAAGTATTTATTATATGTGTCGGTTTTAAATTAATATTTTATTTAAAATAATTTATAATTAAAATTTTATTGAAATAATATTTAAAAATAATAATTTTTTTCTAAAAATAAGTTGTTGCAAAATATGTATTTAGCACTTTAAAAACCTTGAAAAATTAAACTCTTTCTTTTAAGATAATATTTGTAAGTTAAACGACAACAACCGTACAAATTTGATATCGGACATAGAAGACACAAGGAATTAGAAAAGAAAAATAAATTACAATATCAGAAACAACCTTAATCCATACCTAAATCTACTTTGTTTGATGGTATTGGTAGCTCTTGAAATGTTTGGATTAAGTGAATGCTCTCATCCCATAAAACTTTACTTTAACTAACTTATCCCGTAAAAATTTATCCTAACCAATTCAAGTTTTTTGGAAGTGCCATTCTTCTCATTTATTGGCCGCGGGGACAAGGACAACCAAATTTGCACGATTTTAACTGGTTTAGAATAAAACACAGCACAACCACGTTATCTGCATATCAAAGACGTTCTCGAGCACCAAAGACGACCCTTTGCAAGAGAAAGCAAAGGCTTGACCCCCCACTCTTTGCCCTCTAGCATTGTTTGGCTGCATAGAAAGCATGATATGCTAGGCATCCGCAGACCCCTTTGATAATGCTGCCCCTCGAGTTCAAGACTATTTTGATAGAACTGCAAGGTCAAGACAAGAAGGAGTACTTTTGGAAGGTTTGTCATTTTTTATGACGTTTTTTTTTTTTGGGTCTGTATCATTTGTTATGACTCAAAAGAAGTAAACAAAGATGGGTGCGGCGGAAATAAACAGAAGAAAAGGAAAATGGGCAGCTGGGGTAAGGCCCATATTTTGGGGAGCCTTTCTATCCACGAGTTCTGATACCTAGTGTCTCATACCAAGTTTCATGGCAGAAAATTCAAGAGTCTGAGACTTTCTATTATTGATTTTCCTCTTCTTTTCGTTCTAAGGATTGATTTGGACAGGATCCCTCTAAAACACCACATTAAGGAGTTCGCCAAGACCTTTTCTCTCTTTGAGTACAATAATTATTAGCTGCCAATGCCATGTCATAAATAGGAAAGAAATTATTTTTGAAGATGTGGCATAAACAGGCATGTAAAGAGTTTATTACATTAAGGAGTTCGTCAAAACCTTGCCTCTTTGAGTACAATAACTATTAGCTGCCAGTGCCATGTCATAAATAGGAAAGAAATTATTTTTGAAGATGTAGCATAAACAGGTATGTTAGTTTATTGAAAGGTTCCGATCTTGTTTGCTCTAGTGTGTAGACCACCACCATCACACGCATAGCCATACTCCCATTTGCTTGATTGTTGCGTGGAAAGCTTTCTTTTCCCCATTAGTTGTACTTAATTAAAGAAAGTAACTGCTCTTTTCACCACAAAGTCCTATCTGTTCGTAGTTGATACATCTACTACAGGCAGCACCACTATCCTTCTGCATATGAAAATTGACGAGGTCACAAAAAGACCCGCTAATTGTTACTAAAACGATAAGGACAGGAACACAAATGAGACTGAAATGTAAAAATTTAAGTTCTTTTAGATAAAAGATACCAACATTTTCACCAGTATCAAAGACATCATGGTTATGGTAGGAATTTGGCATACAGCAGAAGAAGTTTAACTTCAATTGGCACATTGAAAGTTAAAAGCATGCGACCATCATAGAATCAGATTATATTTACAAGGATAATTCCATGGATCTCAACATCGAAGTTAACTTCTACGGGAATTCAACTCAGCAAAGCCAAGATCAGCAATTGCTGCAGTTTCTCTACAAAACCTAGAGTCCGTGGTACCAAAACCATCATAACTAGTCGTCGAGCTTGCAAGCAACCACAGAACCATTGCTGTTATTCATCTAAAAGACTTCTTTGACATCTCTCGACTGCAAATAAACAATAATGTCATATAGGAGTAAAAAAAAAAAACATAGCTAGAAGGTTAGCACAAAATAATTAAAATAGCAACCAACCTGTATAAACTTGATTGTAATCATGTATCAGGATACTAAAAACCCTCTATAAAAAAAATAAGATACCTCAATTAAGAAAGGTAATATTGTAATTATTATTAAGTATAAGGGTATTTTGGCAAAGAAAAAATTTATGCAAGCCATGCTTTTATATATAGCAGATATATAGATTTGCCACCTCAAGGGTCTAGACGTATACAGTGTATCCAAACCTCAACTATATAGTTTACTACTTGTAACAAGAATGAACTCCATGCTTTCATCTGGTTAGCAGTATGGTTCTAGGTAAGCAACTTTTTTCAGTAATGCTTTACCGTTTATGACTCAAAAAGTTTTTCTTCCAGAGTTCTAGTTAGCTTTTCCTAGGTGATAAAATCACATCTGTTTCAAACCAGGGGAAAGAAAACACAAGGTTACCACCAGTAACCAGGAAAATCAAACATGTCTTTTCATTACTCAAGAAGGAACATTGAACTTACCTTGTGTTGATTGTTAACTGTTACCTACTTCTCATGACAAGCATTTTACTTGAGTATTGTTTTCAATAAACATATATAGATCAGGATTCTTTATGCTAAACCTAATGAGTTCGCAAAAGAAAGAGATGCTAAGTATCACCAGCCAAGAGAACACCAAAGGGGGCAAGATCAAGATAATATCATGATCAATAATAATAAAGCAATGCAATAAAAAGAATTCAGAAATTCAAACATAATGGTTTGTCATCCTTCAAAATGTATACAGATTTCTCTTTTTCTTTGAGAGGGAGGAGGGTGGGTTAATCTAATATGCAAACTGCAAAGGTTAAAGTAAAACAGACCTAGAAAAATTTAGGTCAAATTAGGGTATAAGATGAAAAAGATTAGAGTCAGAACAACACACGGAATTCAAATAATAAATATATACAACTTCTTATGAGTTAGAAAATTAGAACAGTAACTTCTATTTAAAGCTTGCAAATTTCCAATTATTCATGGAAAATACTGTGAACATGCGATGCTTATTTGCACTCCAGCAGCAAAGTTCTAAAATACCAATGAAACACCCACACTGATGGTGCAATATTGCCGGAATAAAACTTCTAGATGAGTCAAATCACGTATGACCGGGGAGATTTCAGCTTCTGCTAATGTCAAAATACTTGTATTCATAATGAAATTTTCAATGGACTGGTCACCACATATCGGCACAATCACCAGTATCACCAGAGTCTTCTATCCAATGCAAGCTTGATATTAGCAAATATTTATTATAAAATTGATGTATTGTTTAAAGGAGTTGAGAGCACACCTCTTCAACCCAAAAGAAGAGCACAAGTAAACCCATCGCGTACAAGTTGGTTAACTGCATCCCTGAACTTGTAATAGTCATCAACTTTGTTGTAGACTTGATGAGAAATTCGGGCATATCCAGTTATTGATCCAAATTCCCCATCTCTTGGTGGTCGATAATATATAGGGACTTCAACCCCATAATCAGTCCTCAAATGTGTCCTTAACTTGAGAGCATCAGAGTCACTTGTAATCTCCAAACAAGCAGGCAAACCTACCATGATCAAGCTTGCACACATATCTGGAGGAGTCCCAAGGTGAGTTTCCCAAGCTGTGGCCAGCATCTCTCCCATCCTAACAACAGCATCATGATTCCTCTTCTTGATTCCTTCAATACCGCCTTCAAATCTATTGACAAATTCCCAAACTGCAGGAACCACCAACTGGGAACTATAATCTCTCGTGCCAATCCAAGCACTTTCTATAGCCAACCCGTTCCCATACTCGTGAGACACCACGGGATGGTGCAAATCAGAACATTTGGGTGACTTGCGAGTGTAGAGAAAAGCAATGGAAGGTGGGCAAAAGAACCACTTATGCAAATTGCTGGTGTAAAAGTCAGCCCCAATCTCTCTCATATCAACGTCGGTACACCCAATACCATGAGCCGCATCCACAAAAACTTGGTCAACCCCTTCCTCCCTGCAAATCTTAACCAATTCCTTCAACGGAATCACCACACTCGGCATTGAAGTGACGTGATCAATCACAGCCAGCCTAACCCTCTTACCATCAGCCTTTCCTCTCTCCAGTGCCTTCCTGAATTCGCTGATGATCTCATCGTTAGAACTCACAGGAAAAGGCAGAGGAGCTTCAATCACATTACCTCCGGCACGCACCACATAGGCCTCAATCGACTTCTTGACGGAGCCATAAGCGTAGTGAAGCATAACGACGGCATCCCCTTGTTGGAATCTTCCTTCTTGAAAGGCCCAGGCCGTCTGCTGAAGGACGATAGCAGCAGCGGTGGAGACGTTATCGACGATGGAGATCTCGTCAACGTGTTCCGCATTGACAATTTCCTTGATTATGGTCCTGGATTGAAGAATCCCCTTCTTGAGCTCGTTGAAGTAGAAGTGGTCGGGTTGGCGGAGATACTTGAGCTGCCATTGTTGCTGAGCGGCGACGACCGAAGCAGGGCAGCAACCGAAGCTGCCGTTGTTAATCCGAGCAACGGAGGGGTCGTGGTGGGAGAACTCGGATTGAATCTCGGAGTCCGTGATGAAGGAAGATAGTTTAGGCTTCTTGGGCACGTGGGAAACGGCGTCGCCGTTGAGGTGGTTCTGGTCGTGGACGTGATTGTGGTTGTGGTTGTGGTTCTGGGAGGCCATTGGAGGGGCAAGGGCTTAGAAGAGTTCAGAGATGATTGATGAAGAAGATAATAACAGCAAGAGAGAGAAAGAGAGAGAGAGAGTGGAGGAAGGGAGGGGATGAGAATAGATTAAAGGGGGGAATGTGGGCAAGTGGTGGTGGGGTGCATTACCCATCATTCCCACTCTCACAGTGAGCAGCAGCATTAGCAAAGGGAGTGATGGGAGGATGAGGAATATATAACAGTGAACAACCAGCCACCAAAAGTTACCTTTTCACGATGCTTTTCTTTATTTTTTCTAACTAATATCTAAATGCAGGTATTTCTCTTTTATTTTTTTTAAATATTTAAATATTTTTACATCAATGTTCATGTTAATTAAAATTAAATCTTTTTTTAAAAGCACATCTCGTATATTCATCAAATGTTTTCATCAATTGTTAACGTAACAAAAATAAATTAAGACTAATGCATGTATAAATCATTCTAAGATTTTTAATTTTAAGAAGAGAGTGTATGATAAAGTTAAAATAAAATGACATAAGTGAAATATGATATTAAATTTTTTAAAAAAATTAGTATTACTTGAATTAAGATTATCATGCCACATTTGCCATCTTTTATTTAGAGTTGGATTGGTATTGTATCGGTGCGAGTATCGGACACACGGCACTAGAGTTTTGAAGGGGTAGCTAATGAAAAATAGCTCAACTTGTACAACGATTCAAAGATTTTGTTCTTTTTTTATTTTTAAGTATTCAGGTGTAACTATAAATTGTAAATTACCAACTTGCAATGACTGAGTCACTCTGGGACTGTCCGTCTTAACTAATATTATATGGGACCAAAAGATTCTTGATCATACAAATAAAATAAGGAAATTTTCTAAAATAATCTAATCAAATTAGTTTGTTGTACTTGAAATAAATTGGTAAATGACAACGAAATAAATTTAACTGGGGTGAATCTCTCTCAACCTAAATTTATACTATTAATTTTTTATAATTGGAGAATACTACAGTAATATTTGGTACTATTAATTAAGAGTTTATTGGCAACCTAAGTCGTTATAACAAAAAGGTTTGTGAGAAATTTTTTAAAATGAAATACTATTCTTTCAAAGTAAAAAATATTGAGAAATACTATCAAAGAATGTTACAGAAATTTTATCTTCTCAATAGATACAACAATCCTACCCTCAAAAACACTTATACAGCCTCCCTTCCTCACGAACTTCAATCAAAGTTGTTAAGGATGGCTACAAATATGTAAAAGAATCTTAATACTATGATTCTCATATAGATACATCAAATGTTAATGATAGCCATTGAAAAACTGTACACTCAACACCAATTCTTTTCAAATGTTCTTGCTCAAAAATCCAAGTTCATAAAAGTATGTACAAAGACTCACTTGAAGATTAAATACAAAAATAAAAATTTATGTGTAAGAATCAAAAGAAGATGTACAAGCAGAGATATAAAAAGTTCTCAAAGAAAAAAGACAAGAAGGGATATAAGTTCTTAAAAAAGAAAAGAGAATGGGACAAGAATAAATCATATAAATGTTTTATTTATGGATAGAAGGAACATTATTCAAAAGATTATTCTAATAAAAAGGCCAAAGCAATAAAGTTAATTGATTCCTTAATGTCATTAGCAGATATAGACATTGAGTTTCTCTATTCAAAACAAGAAAAAGACGATGAATAGACTGTCTTTACTATACAGTATTCCTCTGATAAAGAAAAGGATTTAGACTCCGATTATTATCTTATTTATTCTCTTCAAAAAATTGATAGTACTCTTACGGTTCTTTTTTAACCTAATATTAAAATTCAAATTTTTCATACAAAATTCTCATTACCCAAGAAAATCATTGCCTACATCAATATTGGAGAGTAAAGAACCATAATAAATGCAACAATTTTCTCTGAAGAAACCTGAAGAAACCATACTGTCTATTATTATTATTGTTATTATCGTTGTCGTAGAAGTGCAATTGTACTTTATTGCAAGGCGCAAAATCCGTAGTTGTAAGAAACTGGCTTATGTTAAATCGATGAAACCACTGTTTGCATTGAAATCACAATTCGCTTTGCCTTGCATCTCATTCCTTGTACGATTTCAAAACAATATATATATATATATATATATATATATATATATATAAAATTAACGGAAATGGCAACACCCCCCACTTGCAATTGAAAAATATAGGTGGAGACCTTTGAGAAGGACATAGAGAAAAGAGGAATCATAATGGCATTATTGTTAACGATTTTTATTTGAGGTTTTTTGGTAATACAATCTTTTGAGTTTACATATCATTAATCCATGAATATAAAAATAACAAAATTGAAATTGTTAGATTATTTTCTAAATTAAGTAGTTATTGTATTTTACTTTTTTAAAAAAAAACAGAGCATGTTATGGCATTTTAGTGAAACTGAATCCACTTAAATCCTTGAATTATTGTTGCATAATGATTGCTCCTCTTGACCAGAGAAACAAAATAGTCTTTCATGGATTACTAGAAAACCTTACCAACCAAAAAACTTGGATAGTTGTTGGAGAATGCACCTACACTTGATCATATACTAGATTATGTGTCAAAGTATTTTTTTTATTTTTTAAAATTGATTTAATTAGTTTTGCTTTTGATGCTATATTTTCTTTCATAATTCTTTTAAGATATGATAACAGAATGAATAGCCGAACATTAATTATAATTTTGATATTTAAAAAAAACAAAATAAATACGAAAAATCAAGTGGATGTGGCTTAGTGGTAGAAATTTTGCTGGCAATGGAATGAAGTGAGAGATCAATTAATTGTCTTTTGTCTTGGTTGGACAATTGGCTTTGATTGGAGATATGTAACCCGACAACACCAAATTATTTTATCAGCTTATAATTTCTATGCTTTTCCACTTCACTTTCCACTCATTCCCACTTTCATTTCTCTCCTACAAAAATACCATTTCCACTTCGTAGTTGGGTGAACAGAAGAAAAGGAAGAGAAAAACTATTGTTATAAAAAGTTTATTGCCATCGAAACTGTATACAAATCTGTGCACAATGATAGAATTGGAGTCTATGAAATCATCAATTGCCCACGTAAGAAAGTTTTGCTGGTTTTGTTTTGTACTTAGTTATTTTATTTGACACATTACAAAAAATGTGAATTTTTTGCTACAATTTGTTTAATTCGCACGTCCTAGGTCAATGAAATGATGTGCTAGCTAGATGTTAAAAGTTGAATATTTTACCTTGAAGTATTCGTTTGACCCAAAAAAACAAAAAAAACAAAACCTCGAACGCAAGGGGTGCCGGCCTTTTTGTCTTTCAGTGTGTTGCTGTCGTCCAGGTATGGCAACGGAGGCCTCCTATAAAAAGTTGGGTACCCATTCGGAGTTGTGTCAAAAAGTGGCCAAACAATAATCAACTTGATAGATACCGCCTCGTTGGCCCGTAGGATTGGAGGAACCGCGATCTTCTGTTGTTTTGTTTTTGTTTTTCGGTCCACGATCTTCTGTTGTGTTGTTGCTTTGGACAGTGGATACTTTTTTATTATGGGCTCGGTTACAGAAATGGAATTTCCTTATGGGGCCTGACAAGAACAATAAAACACTGTGTTTATTTTTTGGGCCGCGAAAGAGCGTGTTGGTAGCGGTAATCCTTGTGTTGTGCCATTTTTTTATTAGAATTTTTTTTGTTAAAATAAAAAGAGAATATTTTATTAAAAAAATTATAAAATTTTTTGAATATAAATATATTATAATGAGTTTTTACATATAAAAAAAATTTGTATGTATTTACCTTTAAATAGTTCTGTTATGGAAAAAAATTCAAATCCCAATTTTTTTATTAGCAAAACAACCTCCTTGTGTTTATGTTTTTCGGTGTGAAACCTCCTTGTGTTTTGCCATAGCTGAAGATCACACGAAAGTCTGACATGACAGAGAAGTTGGTATTGGGCTAAACTTGTAAGAAATTTCCTTACTCCATTTAATATTTATAATGAAAATTTGAAAATAATTACATACTGCAGATTATTTGTTGTCTTATTTAGATATTTTCACATTCTTTACGTGTATGACTAATTTTATTTAAATATTAAAATTATTCTTTTTAATAATAAATTTTTAAGAATTTAAATTTTAAAAATTCTTTTAATTGTTTAATTTAAACTTATATTTTAAAAAGAACCTATTAGTATATTATAAATTTTATTTTAACCATTTCATAGGAAGTATTCTCCTCCTTAAAGACACCAAAACAATCAAACGGAAAAAATAAATCCCATTTTTTAACATTTTATTATGCATAAAAGATAATGTTATCATTTAAAATTTTAAATATCAATGAAATATATCTGTATTGTAACATTGCTATTCGTAATATTATTATAGCATTTGATTCAAATTTCAAAAATTATTTGCAAAAATCATTTTACATGTGAATGAAAATATGAAAATGTTGGATGTTAAAGTTAAACGTCACTTGTTTCAATGTCTGAGTTATAATTTATATATATGTTAGATAATTTTATTTAATATTAATTAATTTTAAATTATATTTTAACATAATATTAGAGTCTAACATGGCCTCTAATTCTGAGGCCATCCGTGTCGACTGTTCCGCTAAATATTCTTTGAAGAATGATGTATTCGTCTTCTGTCCACTTTACTAAAAATTATTTTTTTAAAATTTTATAATAAATATGAAAAATTAATATTTCATATAAGGATTCCCGTAAACAAAAGAAAAAAAAACATTTGGTCAACCAAACACCTCCTATTAGCTTTAGCTAGCAGACTAGACTACTACCAACTTCTCGAACTCGGGAATATTTTCGTCACATCATTTCCCCAAATCAATTTCATTCGAGACTAATTGGCATCTCCGGCAAGCAGCAACGTAAAATGAAAATTTTCACATCATTTTCATTTACCTTTCCTCAGCCTTACGAAACATTTAAGAAAATTATAACTCCATGTTCCTTCTTATTGGGGCTCCGAACTATGAAGGGAGACACCACAACTACTTGAAAGCTGTATTCGTGTGTCACTTGCAAATAATTAACGCGTAGTAATATACCACTTAAAATGGTTAGTATGAAATGGGAAATTATAAATGTTATATATCTGACCCTTCTTGTATTTTTTTTTTTACACTCATAATACTAAGGTTATCATTTCTCACAAAATATTTTTTAGTGGAATTGAACCATTAACATTAGGTAAAGCTCATATCATTTAAATTCTAGTTTACTTATCACTATCTATACTCTTATAAGTTGTTGTGACTAATTAAATGAATATATAACCGTTACTCGAGCAATAACTCATTTAAAATATAGAAAATTAATGCATATAGTAAATTTTATTTAAGCATAATAAATAATATTAAATAAAGTACATTAAACATTACTCAAGTTCAAATGAAATAACTATTATCATATATAACTCTCATAAATTTTATGACACTAAATATTAATATAATTTGATAAATGTTATTAAATAAGATATATTGAATATTAACCTCATTCATATGATAAATACTATTAGATAATATATGTTGAACATTAATCAAATATGATAAAATTACTATTATTATATCTCATTCTCATAAATTTTCTATTATGGTTTTGACATAAGTATACTTAATACTAATACAATATAAATAAAATTATTATTTTCATATTTGAATTTTTTAAATTCATTTTTAGATATTTACACTAAACATTAGTATAATAATATATTTTGAACTATTCTTAGTGAAAAAATTGAAATTACTCTCAATGACTTTTTAAATAATTTAAAATATGTATAAACTAATGTATTTAATGGGAATAATAACTAGTTATATTTAAATTTTATTTTTTTAATTAATAAATACTAACTCGATGAAGACCAAAAAACTATAATTCTGTATTTATTATTATTTATCTATCTCATTTCCCAACTACATAAATTCAAGTTAGTTGGCCTTCTTTTTAATGATATTTTTATCAATAAAAAATGTTATAAAGAGTAATGTGATTTTAATTAATACAATTTATAACCAAATAATAATTAGTTACAGTACAAGTAGGTTGTGATTTTAGACAAATTTTACCTATAATATATGAGTTAATATCATAACAATGTTTATTAAGATACTAGACAAAAAGAAAAACAATACAAGTTATACCCTGTTTGTTTTAACTACACCAATGCAAACGGAATTCTTCTTAAAGCAAAAAAAAATTCTTGCTTCTTTTAAAAATTGAGTTTCAAACATTGGGTGACGTTGATGTATCAAACCAAACGGGCCATTAATAAATTACTTCTTATGAGTAATCATTTCAATGAATTCATAATGTTTTTTCTATGCCATCTATAGATTATTACATCTTTTGAGTAATCTTTGAAATCAATTTATATCGAGCATCTATATTGTCTGCATATTATTAATTATTAATATTATAGTATTAAAGCCTATTTAATATTGTGAAAAAAATAAGAGATGTTCATGTTGTCATCATTAGAACTTAGAATGATTATTTTCATTGTTTGATTCCCTAAAATAGTGAATAAAATAATATTGATCATCATCCTTATTCTCATTATCATTAGAAAATCACTATTCACTCCCGCAATATGAATAACTTACAAATCTAGCATTTTATTACATCAATTTCATATAAATAAATAAATAAAAGTTAGTGCTGGAAATAACATGGGTAGTATTTTATACTAGTTAAGATAATTTTACCTTCTATTATATAAAAAAAGAACCGAGTTCAAATGAAAATTTTCACTGTCCAAATCCAAATAACATTATATTTCTCGTATTTGAACCCGAATAATACTCATTCAGATCTATTGAAACTAGTATTCTAGTAACATAAAAAAATTTACATTCAACTTAAATTTGATAAAAAAACTAAAATATTAATTATTTAAATATAAAATTATTTAAATGAAATGTTTATTTTATAATTTAATATTTTTAAACTATATAACTATTTAAAAAAATAAATAAAATTTTAGATCACCCGCGTCCCTAACTCATGTAAAAAACACAACACAAATCAGAGACTCAATCCGTTGACATTTCTAGTGATAAGCATACTATTTTTATACTTAATATTTTTTTTATTTAATACTTACCTTCTTATTTTGTATATGATTTTTATATTATTTTTTTAAATAACAAAATAATAAAAATAAATATAACTTTTAAATAAAAAAAGTGTTCCTTGTAATAAATACTAAGCTGTATAAAAAGTTAACGCAATTACCCTTCCCAGTAAGGTACATCTAAGAATCGAAAGTATATTGCACGAGTCTAAGAAGCGCGTGGCTTCATCTTTTCTTTTCCCCCCCAATAAGATGACGTGGGGTGCCCTCGTTGTCCTCGAGTTTGTCATCGCAGATATTTTTATAGCAGTCAGATATTAATGACTAAGGAAACAGTTCCTTTTATAATAGCCCTCGTTGCCCTCGTTGTGCGTACGTATTCTTGTGTTCAACTGAGTCTCCGCTGTTTCCCTATTCCAGCTTTGGACCTTGGTAGCAGCTGCAGCAGCATCTGTAATAGCTCAAAACCGAGAAAGGTTTTGATTTTTCTATTTTTTAATCTTTAATCATGTGATCATCATAGTGAGTTCAACCCAGTTGATTTCTCTGGTTTCTTCTAATTTCCACTAGCTTTTACCTGTCCTGTACTTGGTTTGGTTCAGGTTTGATTTCATGTTTTTTTTTAATGATAATCGTATGATGATCATGTTGAGTTAAAAACCCAGTTGATTTCTCTTCAGTAATATTTTTTCTTCAGATTTCCACTAGGTTTGACTTTCCCGTGATTGGTGTAGTTCAATTTATCTGTGTAAACATGTTTCATCTCCTATTTGACCCTTCTTCTTCTTCTTTTTCTTTTTCTGTTGATGTATCTTCTCGAATATTTCGCATATGGATATCAGGGATCTGTATGATATTGTTACGGAAGTCGAGTGAACTGATTGCAAAAAAGAAAAAAAGATTCTTCTTTTACTGTTTTCCATGCCCTTTATATTTATGGGTGAAACTATCGTAGAAATAACTTACGTATGGGAGAAAGAAATAAAAACGGAAGCGAAAAAAAAAGAAAAGATGAAGAAGAGAGTACAAGCAAATTAGCTTGCAGTGCTACTCACTCAAAATTTCCCTTATTTCTCCCTGAATAATTCAGGATTTTTTTCCCTGTAAGAAGTGACTTGGGAAGAGTCCTAATAATCTCGTTAATAAAGTTGGTTATTAAGTTTGTAGATGAAGATCTTAGCAATTCCTTTCTGCCTTTCCGACCAAATCTGAAAAAGGTATATTATAGCTGAGTGCCTGAGTGCACTTTTTTTTTTTCATTTTAATTTTTGGTATTTTAATCAAAATTTTACAGTTAGAATACCATATTCTGGCTCAGAAGGCAAGAGTCATTGGAAGGGCATGATTTTTCTGGTACTGAAACACCTTGAAAAGAATATGATCCTAGGAGTAATTGCTGCCTGAATAATTGAATATCCGCAGAGAACATTTCTATATTATCTTCTTTTTACTTATCCGTGATTCTGTTAATGTGGAGAATAGACTACGAAGACTTAGTGTCTTAAATGTCCATTTCCTTCTGTGTGTCATGGTTACTTGCCCTTTAGATAAAATTAGAATTAAAGACAGCTCATCTTACTTTCAGATTAACCTGTCTGACAGATTTTCCCTGACTATGGGGCCCAAGTATTTGTGGGTGACTTTCTGTTTGTGGGCTTTAACATGCTCACTTCTTCCTTCTTTTTCCCATGGACTTATGAGAATTGGTTTGAAGAAGAGACCTCTAGATCTTCATAGTATTAAAGCTGCTAGAATGGTAAGAGAAGAGTTAAGATTAGGCAGATCAGTGATGGGTGCACATGATCAGTATACTGGCAAGTCAAATGGTGAAGAAATATTACCTTTGAAGAATTATTTGGATGCACAGTATTATGGAGAGATTGGAATTGGCACACCCCCACAGACATTCACTGTCATATTTGATACTGGTAGTTCCAACCTCTGGGTTCCATCATCAAAGTGCTATTTTTCTGTGAGTTCAACTTAACTTCTGTGTCGTCACTCTTCACAACTAAGTACATATATGCATGTCCTATTGACTAATGTTCCCCTGCAGCTTGCCTGCTATACCCACTCTTGGTACAAGTCAAAGAAATCCAAAACATATACCAAAAATGGTAATACCAGCTTCTCATTATTCATGTTCATTATAGTGGTTGATGCAAGCAGTAAATTACATGATACCGCATGCTGATATATGTCATTTAATGTAAGTTTAAATTACGCCTTTCAACTTGTTGGTCAGGAACATCATGTAAAATAAGATATGGATCTGGATCAATATCTGGTTTCTTCAGTCGAGATAATGTAAAAGTTGGTCAAGCTGTTGTCAAGAATCAAGTGAGTACTTCTTTATTTATGACCTTCCAAATCAACATAGACTGTACAGTTTTGCAGCAATACTTAGAAACTTCACTATTATATTAACCTTTTAACTGTAGGATTTCATTGAGGCTACCCGAGAAGGAAGTCTTGCCTTTGTGTTAGCAAAGTTTGATGGATTACTTGGTCTTGGGTTTCAGGAGATCTCAGTTTTAAATGCTGTGCCAGTTTGGTATATTTCGGCCTGTCTTTTGTTGTTCATTTGCATATGATTTCCGTGTTAGAGTGAAGTATGGCAAATCTTTCCTGTCCTTCTATTTACTGATCCATTATAGATCACAGGTACAATATGGTGGAGCAAGATCTTGTAAGTGAGGAGGTGTTCTCTTTTTGGCTCAATGGGGATCCAAAGTCAAAAAACGGCGGTGAGATAGTTTTTGGAGGTGTTGATCCAAAGCACTACAAAGGAAGTCATACTTATGTTCCAATTACTCAAAAAGGTTACTGGCAGGTTAGCAAAACAAAATTAGTTTGATCAGGAATTCTCTTTAAATGTATTATTTAGTCTGGAAAATTTTAACATGAAAAATTTCTTTTTTCAGTTTGAAATGGGAGATTTTCTCATTGGAGGTCGTACAACAGGTGACTTTATTGGTCCTTAACAATAAGAAAGTTCTTTTTTGGGGATATACTGAGAAATGAGAGAGTGATTGAGGGTTTGAAAGGATTTGGAACATGGTATAAGGAGAAAACTTGGAGTGTATTTTTCCCCCCTCCTCTCCTACCTTAATTTATATTAAAGAAATGTGATCTGTCTACGTAGTGTATCTTTACATCTATTTTTATTTGTTGTCATAAGCTTTGATTACGAAGTGTATTTAATTCTGAATATATCAATGTTATTTTTAGGTGTTTGTGAGGGCGGCTGTGCTGCTATTGTGGATTCAGGAACATCTTTGCTTGCTGGTCCAACTGTAAGTGCTTCCATCTATTGAAAAATTTCTTGGTCATAGCTTTTCATTTATAGTTTCTATTGACTGCTAATTAATTTCAGACTATTGTGACTGAAATCAACCATGCTATTGGAGCTGAAGGAGTTCTGAGTGCAGAATGTAAGGAAGTTGTTTCTGAATTTGGAGAGTTAATATGGGATCTCTTAATATCAGGGGTGAGTTCTCCTGTCCTCTATTTAAAGTTTTGTTTTGACCTTGATTTGCAGCCCAATCTTTCCCCATATGCATTTCCACTTCTTGAACCTAAATGAGTTTGATCTTGATTTGCAGGTACGACCAGGTGATGTATGTTCGCAAGTTGGTTTATGTCTTTTCAAGAGGGATCAATCCAAGAGGTTAGGAAGTTCAATTCGTTTGATGAGCCGTTTATATACCAATGCTTTGTAGGCCTTTTTCTCCATATTTATTTCATTACACGTCAACTGGGTTATAATTTGAAGATATTGGATGGATGCTTGGTAATTCTGATTATGAGCTCAAAACACAATTCTAAGTATAACCAAATATACAATAAGCATGAGTTTTCTGTGGAAATATTTGTCAAGGAACCTCCATTACCAACCAATTACTTAGGGCTTGGTACCTTTCATTGGTTACAGTCACTGTTGTTAGAATCGCACGATTCGCGATGCGAATCGTGCGATTCGATTCGATTCGTGCTGCCCATGATTTCGAATCGGAAGCTGAATCGTGTCCGGCTTTGAATCGTGTCGGAATCGCCTGAATCGGTGCGATTCTGTATCATCGATTCGAATCGTGCAATTCGGCGATTCATTTCGTCTTTTTTCTTTTTTTTTTTTTTTTGCAAAATCGGACGTTTCCCATTCCGGTCTCTATCTGCTCCTTTCGTTTTTTCTCTCAGACACGCAAACTCTCTGCAACTCTCTGCTCCTTTCGTAAACGCAGATTCTGCAGAGTGTCCGATTCCGTGCGGTTCTCTCTCTGCTCCGTTCGTTTTTCTCTCAGAACACACAACGCAGAGCTTGTGGTTCTTTCTCAGTCTCACGCACGACGCAGCAGTGCTCTCAGAACGCATGATGCAGAGGAACTGGTGTGCTCTCAGTGCTCTGTGTCCAGTGCGTGCTCTCTGCGTCCAGTGCCTCTCTGCTTCCGGTGTCTCTGCAGGTTTCATGTTTTTCTGTTTTCAATGCTTCAAAACAAAGCATTTGTTTGGTTTTCACAGCTTCTTCGTGCCTCTGTTTCATTGGTTCAAAACAAAGTGGCTGAGTGGGTGTTGGAATTTCTTCTTGTCTCTATTTTTGGTGGTGCAAAACAGAGAGTATTTTGGATGGCTCCTAAGGCTAAGAAGAAGGGGAAGAAGGATGTCACATGGGATCATTGCAGTGTTTCTTTATAAGCTTACTTATGACTAATGAGTAATGACTTACAATTTAAGTATGTATTTGAGACTTTTGAGTATTATGTTCATGTTCTAGTATGAAATCATGTGTATTTAAGTATTTTATTTATGTGTTTCTGAATCGTACGATACGTTACGATTCACGATTCACGATTCATGATTCAAAAATTGAAAAAACGATTCACGATACGATTCACGATTTGACAACTATGGTTACAGTTACTAGTTTATTAATTTCTTCTTTTGCCACCTGGAAAGTTTAGGTCCTAAATTTACTTTGAATCCTATTGCTGTGCAGCATTGGGATTGAGATGGTGACTGAAAAGGAAGAGAGAGAGGAGTTGTCAGCTAAAAGTAATCCTTTGTGCACTTCTTGTCAGATGCTTGTGATTTGGATCCAGAATCAACTGAAACAAAAGGAAACCAAGGAAATAGTATTCAACTATATAAATCAGGTAAGCCTTTTGAATCATCCTGTCAAGTAGCCCAAGTTGTAGTTTATATTTATATGGTGTAGTGAGTGTTTCTTTTGATCATTGGCAGCTGTGCGAGAGCTTGCCAAGTCCAAATGGAGAGTCGGTAATAGACTGTGATAGCATTTCTCAGTTGCCAAACTTCACGTTCACTATTGGAGATAAACCTTTCGTCCTTACTCCAGAGCAGGTTAGGTTTTGAACTCTTGATAAATTAAATTATGCTATTATCCATATCCTAAGGCTAACTCGTGAGTATTTTGTTTTGGTTCTAAAAATTTTCTGTACTGTCAGTATATTTTGAAAACTGGAGCAGGCCTTGCAGAAGTCTGCGTTAGTGGGTTTATAGCTTTTGACATTCCTCCTCCACGGGGCCCTCTCTGGTTAGTTACTCTTTTCTAACGTTCATCAATTTAAAATTATATGTGCATGCACTTGCATAGTACAGAACAACCATGCATGAAATGAATTCTATCCCATGTTCTTCTAAGCTTTGTCCCTTTTTCTGATACTACTATCGCTGTCTGCCTGCAGGATTCTTGGTGATGTTTTCATGAGGGTATATCACACTGTCTTTGACTACGGGAATCTCCAACTTGGTTTTGCTAAAGCTGTCTAATGAGATTTCTGGAGGATTTTCTTATGAATATTTTAAATGAGCTTGTTAGTGTGCTGTAAATAAGCTCTTCTGTAACTACTATGGCTCTTCTCCAACTTAGTTCACTTCATGGATTCATACATGTACTCATCGATACACGTAGGATGGTGTGTAAGAATATCCATGTGGGAGTATTGTGTGCTTTTACATTAAGGAACCAGTTTCATGTCATCCTGTGTATATATATTTATATTTTTTAACAATGACTGAATGAGAGTTTGAACCTATAATTTTTTGTAAAATATTCAAAGTTTTTACTATTAGCTTATTTTTAGTAAATTATATACTCGGAGGTACCATATTAATGAGGATGAGGATGACGATAGAGGAAATAAAATTTCCCAGATTCTCTAGCCAATGATGATTGCCAATGGATGAGTTGCATGTCACTATTAACAGGGTGTGTTAAAAGAACCAGGAGCATAGCACTATTGAAAGGTTAAGAATGTAGTTAGTGTAAGGGCGACCTTTTTGTTTTTTTTTAAATCATCAATACTGTTATAAGTTGTTAAACCTTGGGCCAAAAATAATATAAAAAAGCATCACTACCATAATACAATATTTACAGCCAGTATTATCGCCTTGCGGGTTGTGTCCAGTGTCCTAGACTTCGTTATGCGTTGCAATACATATAGCCGATTAATATGCTGTCTGACAAATGACTGAAATGAGTTCCTAGCAAAGGAAACAAGTTTCTCGAATCATACGAGTGTAGAGAAAGTCGTACCATTTCGATTTACGTTCTTGGCACCAGAACTTTTTCCAATATCATCATGACTGACTGTTGTGGATGCGTATTATTTTATCCAACAAAGCTCTCTGCAGTCCCAGCATTTCATCTTCAGCAGCAGCAGCGTCTGTAGTGGCTTCAAGCTTAGAAAGGCTTCACATTGTGTTTTGCCATCTAAATCACATGATCATCATATATGAGTTCCACCCATTTAATTTTTCCCTTGTGTATTAGAACCCCGAATAGATTTTGCTGTGCTTTAATTTGGCTTCGTTCAGGTTATCTGTCAAAACTTTGCCTGTAATCTGGTGGTTCTTTTCTCCTTTTCCTTCGTGTCTACAGAATAATTTACAAATGGGTGACAGTGAGGAGCTCTGGGGGTGCACCAGTTCCAATCTCTCCCTAACACTGCGAGCCCAAATAATTCTTCAAGGTAAGACTATATCTTCTTCATCTTAATTCTACGTGTATGGAATGAAAATTGCCTTGTCAAGTAAATATCTTTCTCCCCCCTTAAATAACGAGTGAATGACAAACTTTGTTCTGTCTTTCCGGATACTAACTAGCTACTTTGCATGTTGATCCATGTATAGTTAACCTCAGATTCCAAACAACGCGGAATCCGGCCAGAACAGAAGCCTCAAATGCACATGTATGTTTTTTGCCGATAAGATACAATGATTCAGTAATCAAAGGTGGGTAACATCACGATGACCCCCAAAACATTGGCACACATTGATAACATTGTCACATAGATAAGCAGCAACACTTCTTTCCAACATATTGTCTGTAGTCAAACTCTCCAAATCAACAAAGAATCCCAAAATGAAATTTTCTTAAACTGATAATGGTGAAAAATTCCTAATAAAAGCCAGCATATATAAACCAAAATCACGCAGGAGATATGGTAAAATATAGATTCTGAGCTGCAAGAGTAACTTTCCACTATTCTTCATCAGTATCGTTACAGAATATGGAGGACATAGCAACCTTTTGCTTCTTTGCAACACCGCCAACCGAGTTCTACAAGAATAGGGGAAAAGAAAATATGGTGTTAGCATATAAATACATTAGGCACAAACCTGGACTTTGTAAGAATGCAGCAGTAACATTAAATAAATCAGCAAGGTTGTTAAGACTTGAATTGAACAAAACAAGATCAAACACTCAACCATGAAAGTCAAAAGACTGAGCATTCCCAAGTACCATGAGGTCCATGAGTTCATGACTGATTTCTTTTCAAATACTTGGAGCATCAAGTTACAGAAAAAGAAATAAAAAGCAAACATCAGTCCAAAATTCAGTTGGACATACCTTGGAAGCACTGCCTTTAGAAGAAAACCCAAATTTCAAAGTCTTCCGCCGCTCCTGATCATGAGTGCAGTAGCAGTTCTAGATTCAGAGGAAGCTGGTGCTGAACCAGACTCTTGTTGCAGTTGAAGCTGTTGCTGCTTTGGAGCATCGGCACTGTTTTGTCATTAAGGAATCCAGAAAACCAAGATGACATGGAAGAAGGCCGTCAAAATTATAACAACAATTTCCTAGCCAACCACCCACCCATAGCCAAAAAAGGGGGAGTAAAAAGAAAATTTTACAAAAGATTAAACAAAAAAGGTGTATCAGGTATAAGAACAAAAGGATACATTTGAGCGAACTTAGCCATTTCTTTCTCTTGACGCTGCTGTTCTCGCTTTTGCCGATTGTCCCGGCTACTGCTACCGTGCATTTCCTTCATTTGTTTGAAACGCTGTATCCCTGTCAAAGATTTTGCATTAGGAGAAAAAAAAATTGGAGCCAACTTTGGAATATTCAACAAAAGCAAAACTGAGTCAAGTGTTTAGTTATGTCGTCTACCTTTCTGTGATTGTGATCATAAGATCTCAGGTGTGCTTCAAATTCCATAGCCAATTTGTATTGCTTGTTGCAGATATCACAATAAAACACCTTCTGGATTTCTTTCACTTCAGTCTGAATTTTTTGCTTGCGTTCTGCTAACACCTGGATTTTCATAATGTGCACGTAGCAGGCAGAAGAAGCCACCAGGTAATAGAAACTGCAGGAAATTCTCAAGACCTTCCAAAGTTGATGGTTCCCTATGACATACCAATCCCATCAACAGACATGCATATGCTGCCTTCTGCTACTAGATGCAGGTTTCAGAAAATGTAAAACATCAACCTCAATACTACTATATGATTTTTGCACTAAGGGCAACTACGAGAAAGTTCTAAATCATACCTCCCGCTTCCTCACATGTGCCTCTGCCTCCTCTAACTCGATGTCAAGTTTCTTTCGCCGGATATTTTCTTCTGAAGTGAAAAAATCATCTTCTTCTTGTTTACCAATTCCCAATCTTGGAACTCTACTCCCAGATTTTATTGGCTCGATCATTCCTGCACATAAGTCCAGAACAACAATGTGAAAAACCAGGATAAAGCATTTAAAATCAAGGACAACATCAAAATAAAATCACTTTCAGCTTTCAGCAAAAGCTTCCCACATTTAGGAACATATAAATTTAATACGGGAAAAAAGAAGAAAAAACTGAACTAGTTGATATTGCCAAAAGGCCCAGTTACAGAGAGGCAAGCACAAACACACTGGTAATCCAATAAATGGAAAAATAAGCACAAACCATACTTTGCAGAGGTATTAACTACGGTGCTAAAGGTCAGATTTAGAACTATCCTCATTGTATAATAATATAAAATCAATACAAATACTGGAACAAGACAACAAAAACTACAATAAGAATTGTCATTGCTTACAGCAAACTATTTAAGTATTAATCTATAGCAGCCCTTAGGACCAACAATTGCAGGCTCTGAAGTCTGATCAGTTTTAAATGTTCATACAAGCAATTAGATGTCATAGCAATTTGAGACTAGGAATAAAACTGTCAGCTCATCAGCACCACAGTGAGATATAGACTATATTAAAGTTTTTCTTTCATTTTCCCCACTCTCAGAAAGCAGAAGTAAAAAAGAAGGACTGGTTGAAGCAACACTAAGAAAGTTCATAATGCTTTTATCTGTAAAGAGAGGAACAAATTGAAATATTACAAGAAAGTTATTACACAGTACAATCATTTGTTCTAACAGATGACAAACCTTGTTCATCCTTCCCAAGACCCTTTCCTTTCCAACCCATTTTTTGGAGAAGCTTAAAGCCAATATTAGATGATGTTAACTGTGTGTCCAGAGATGCTTGTTCTACATTGTCCAGATCAACATTTTCTGTTGGCCTGTGGTCGATTGCAGACTAAAGTCCTCTGCCAAATCATCAATAAGGGACTCTTGATATGCCTGTAAAAGCAATTCATCTTTATAGTTAATACATTGGGAATCACAATAATAATGGTGCATTCACAATGTCTTAAAGACAAACCAGGTGATATTACCATTTTTACCAATTACCAGTATCACAAAGTTAAAATTTTGTAGTCTTTAACTGGTAAATAGATGCAAATCAACAGCTTCCCGAGAAGAGCAGGGCAAATACGGAATCCACATGATTGGAAAAAGACATATCCATTACCTGCTCCTTTGTAAATTGTCTCCTGTCGCGGGCACCAGTTTCCTGCCTACTATTTGTTCATCGATAGTCCATTTTGTGTCTACCCAGATCACATGATGAAGCAAACGTAAGATATAAAGATTTATTCATAGGGAGGGGTGAGTGGATTAATTACTCTAAATGATATTCAATTTTGTCAAAACAAAGAATCAAATACAATGGCCAACATGATAGCAGCCAAATACATGTACTGAGTTAAATTCAAATTAACTGATACAAGGTCAACTGTAGAATACATGAATAACGCCATGATTATATATAATATTCTTACGATGAAGATTGAAGAGTTATTTAAACAGAGGGCACCCAGCACCCAGCACCCAGCAACTAAAATCATCTACAACACTAGTGTCCCCCGAAGAATTCATGATTATAAGGACGCTTAAAAAGCACACGAGCTACGTGAAATCAGATTCCTCAATGGAAACTAGGCCAATTACGTCCAATTTGCTTAGAATTAACAAACCGTCACAGTCCGAAAAGAGAGGATTTTTCACTACCCTTTCGAAATTTAACGAAAACCCAGTACAGAAAATCGTTAAAAAACCAAAATCCGAATTAGATTCAGAAAACCCTAGCTTAAACAGTCTACCGTCAGCAACACCGCGCATAACAATTATCAGAGTTTAAAACGAAGATTAGGGCATAATAATAATAATAATAATAATAATATGAGAAAGTGAATACCTTGACAATACAAATAATAGCTAAAGTTCTGGCGAAAGATTGGATTTCGTCCGGGTTATGTTTGAATGCTTGGCTTTCTAGCAAGACAATAATTTTGATTTTGTAAATGGTAGAGAAACAAAAAACAAAAAGAAAAAAGGAAGAAGAGAGAAAAAAAATGAAAGGAAAAAAAAAAGGAGGAAGATGGAAATGGGCTGATCTAGTCTAAGTTTCCGGCCCAATTCGTGGGTCTTGAAATCTTCTTTCCAATTTGGGCCAACAGGTTTGCCCGAAAAAACAGGGAAAGTATATATATATATATTTGGTACATAAAAAATTTAGGTTAAGGGAAATGTTCACTCTAGTTCAAGGCATACTCACAGTTTTATCGAAGAAAAATAAAATTTAAATCATGACAAAATATGAACAAAAGACTGATTAGATGAATCAACTCTTGTTAGTTGTCTTAAAGAATATGTTTATTGAAGAGAGAAATACTTGTAAATATTACTGACAAAAACATGGATGACAAACACTATTTTAGTTTTACATCGTCTAATTCAAAACTAACTCAACCAAAAGACTCACATAGTAATTAATCAAATTAGGCTAAAAGTGTTTTATAAGAATCTCAACTTTAATATGATAATTAATTAAGGATCTCAACTCTAAAATTTATCAAGGGATTAAACTTAATAAAATAATATTTTAATAATAAATATTAATTATTTTTTTTTGTCAAATTGTCAGTAATTTAATGCTTCTAAATCAATGCATATTTAAAGAAAAATCATATAATGTATCATCTAACAAGGAATAAACCAAGAAAGATTAATAAAAGTCATATAAGCCAATAAGGTATTGTACAATACAACTTTTGTTTTTCCTTACAAAAAAAAGGTTCTAACTTCTAAATATGATGCGGAGAGGGGAAGGTAGGTGAAGTTAAAGTGCATGCAAAAGATAAAAAGAACCAAATCAATCCATCACTTTGAATCAGATTTGTTGAGTTTTCAAGTTGGTTTAGCTTTTTAAGAGCCATAATTAACTATTTAATTAGCCCCTTGTTTATGTCAAGTTGTTCTTTTCATCTACCTATTTGGTACCTTCTTTTTTCAACCAGACCATATAAAATGAAAAATAATGAACCGCAATTGTTTTGTTTTTTTGTGTGTTTTTTTAAAGTATTCTCTTATCTACTGAATGAGAGATTAATTTTTTAATTACGGTTAGGTTTTAAAGTAAGGACTTCTCAAAGATGTTTGTTTCATGTAAAATTCAACTTTTATCACTAAAGTCGATCCTAAAAGAATCCGAACTCCTTTTACTCAAACCATGGTAAACCACAATCATCTTTGGAAAAGCTAGTACTTAAACAAGCTTTAAAAACCAAAAGATGATGATCCTTTAACATAATTATTATATAGCTTTTTCTTTTTCCATGCGAATATTTGCAAGTTAAATCACAAGGTCCGTACAAATTTTATATTTGTTGTATAAGATAGGGAATTGGAACAGGAAAAGTATAAATTACAACATTGAAAACAACCTTTATCCAAACCTAAATCTTCTTTGTTTGCTGGTAGGGCTTGAAATGTTTAAATCAAAAGTAACCATTAGGCAACGAAGTGTCCTTTACCATCTTGCTTTAGTTGGTATTATATATTGATCTTAGGTCATTCAAAATTACCTTTCACTCGTACAGCTAGTGTTGCAGATTCTTGACCAGGCTGAAAATGAAAACCAGTTATTTTTTCATGCATATTTGGTCAGGCATGCATAGAATACTTCTGCAGAAAAACCTCAGAAAGAAATTAAAAGGTAGAATTTCATTGGTTTTTCTCAATGGTGGAAGGTTAAAGAGTTAAGAATATAAAAAGATGTAACCATCTCACAAAAGGAAGAGTCTCTGTTATAAGACACACTTCTTTCACAGAATCCTGCTTTCATTATTGGCTTCTAGCTGATAAGCAACATAACTGGACAGCTATACTTTCTTCATATGTATAATTTTTTATGTATAGATTCCACCCAACTCTATTTAGGTGACACTTATTTCCCAAACTATACTACTGCCTTGTACCCATATAAGGAGACTATTTGATATTTTATTGTTCTAGAATTGTGCAAAGCTTGTGATTTAAGATTTCAAGTATTATACACAAAACTCACATTATTCTTCTTCTCAAAATAACACTTAAAAATTAAACGTGATTAGGACTTAAAATATCAATTCTAATGCAAAGAAGGGAATATAATAGAGGTCCGTATCTAAGAGTGCAAGTTGGGTATACCAAATCTGGCCCTCACAAATATTTAAATTTAGATATTTTTCAGATTCGCCAAACTTGACAGCTTGAGGCAATGATAGAAGAAAAGGGCAAAGTTATTTCCCTGCAGCAGCAATACCATTTGTTTATCTCAGATTATTTGGGTTTAGAACTACGTATGTTAAAACTTGTAATGGTGGCTTTGCCAATTTAGTATATATTAGCGTGAACCTTTCTCCTGCTCCGGCAGCTGGCAGCCATCGGATTGTAGCCACTAAGGACTTTCTACGGTTGAAGAGAATAACTTGGAAGAAAAGGAGAATCGACTTTTGTTTTAGAAAATTTCAAAAGCACCCAAACCTTACTCTCCTTTTGTTTTAAAAATGTTCAAAAACACCTAAACCTTTCTCTCCTGTGCTGTACGCATGAACCAAATCCATCAATAAAGCTATTTTTTGACTACCTTTCTTCATTCTTCACGTAGTTAATAACCCATTACTCTTATTCTTCACGCTAAATTTATATATTGGCATGTTTATATTACTTTAAACAGGTAACTCATTTAAATAAACGTGTTCCACTGTTCATTTGTCTTGGCACAGTTATTATGAACAGGTAATAAAATATGCATAAGCAGGTTCTCGCGATCTTATTTTTTGCTATAAAAATTATATATTATATGCTCTCATATCTAGCTGTGAGAATGTTCTTCTGAAGTTATAATTAAACCTGATGTCTAGTGTAATCTTACATTCTGACAGATCAGTCTAGACCTTACCAGAATTTGTAGTTCTAGAAATTCTTTGTTAGTTAAAGTTAGTATGATCACAGATCTAGCCGCTTTGGTAAATAACAAAAGAAAGTGACATTTTCAACAGTTGCCAATACCCAATTGATAAACGACTGAACAGAGAGAGAAGGAGAAATTTGATTCACCCAATTAGTGAGAAAGCAAATCTGGTAGGTCTCTGTCTAGTTCACCATGTAGACAAAGTCATAGATACAGTAAAAATGTTTCTTACAAAGAGAGAAAACCTTGCCAACAATAACGTGAATCTAATTATTACCAAGAAAAAAAAAAAGCCGTGAATCTAAAATTCAGAGGCAAATGGAAGACCCAACAATTGTGCATTATTGAAGGAGAAACAGAACCAGCACCGACCCATGACTACTCAAGTCAAGCAAGAAATCAGCGGACCACAGAAAATGTGCCTTGCCCAAAAGTTGAATCATTGTTTTCTGTTCCATGTCAGCTTGTTTGGACCATGAATATTGGTCCTACCGGTGGTTTGAATCAGATTCTCCACCCTTGTCTCAGTTTAACAAAGGAGGTCTAGTACTATAAATTGAGACCCCCCTTAGCCTGCAAGCTGGAACCCAAGACACTTCCTTCAAGTTCCTTCCTTGTTACCAAGGCTACTATTCTCATTAGCCAAAGAGTCACTACTCACTAGAGTTTTTCACAGCCAAGAGAGACATGGGAGGCAACGATAGGCAAAGAAAATCTTCCTCTTTCAAGTCTGTTTTCAACATTTTCAAATCTAACAGCAGGCAAAGAGGAGGAGGAGGAGGGCATCATGAAGAAGGACCAAGGCCGTGGACCAAAGTGTGGCCTAGTGATGAGGACAGAGGTCGCTGGGGGGTAGCTGATCCTGTCATTGACATGAAAGCTACGGCTTACATTGCCCAGTACAAGAAAAGGATTTCCGAGTCTGAAATTCACTGCCAACCCCAAGCTCCAGCCCAGCAGTAGAAAATTTTGTAATATGGATTTTTCTTTGTGAAGCTGCTGTAATTAGGTATTGATTATAATATGTGAACCGCAATAAGTCAAGTTAATATGAATAAATAACCTTTGTGACTTGTGAGTTCAAAGTTCTTTTCTTTGTTTGTTGTTGAAGCAGAGTAGATGCTCTAGTACTACATGTAGTGTTTCAAATTTATTCTCTCTTCTGGTCTTCTGCTCCCAACCACATAACATAATTTTTTTCACAGTTCTAGAGTCTCCTTATAGTCCTTATACATTATATCATTATTCTCATCAGTTTGCACTCACTGTTAGAAGGGTAAGAGCTGCTCTGAATTTACATGCCATAATACCTGAGAATGTTCACTTGCGAGTTTTAATTTTTCTTCCAATATAAAGAATATGGCCGAGTGAACTGATCAGAGAAAATATTCTCTGGTTAAGTTACTCGTTTTACTTAAGAACTTCAATAACGAGAATCAGTGAGCTAAGGCGCTTCACCGTTTTCATGAGACATGACAACGCCTAGTCTTTGCTTATCGTTTTTTCAGGCAAGGTCACGGTTGAAACTTTCTCAGAGTAAATATCAGTGGACAGTGGTCGATCCTTCAACCATGCACAACTCTGCATGGCTTTCCTTGCCTTCTTTTTTTCTTTTTTTGAATTGGTAAATGGCTTCTCTTGCTATAGCTATGATATGACACTTGGGCACATTGCCTGCATCTGAATGACTTTAACAGTTCTTCATTAATTGTATGGCATATGGCAATAACAATATTGGTGAAGAATTAAGTGAATGCCAGCTCTTGGAATCCTATAGACTTCCATGAAGTGGGTTTGTTGTTTCTTTAAGGCACAAACCGTACGTTGTACATGTTTCTTGTAAACCTCTTTTATGCTTGAGTTTCCAGGGAGTCCTTTGCCCTCCCTTCTTTTTGGCCCTCCCTTTATTCCTTCCTTACTAGTTACAACCATCTTTTCCCCTTTTCATATAACAAGAAAGTTGGTAAATTATATGAAAAAGAAGCCGAAGGACTTTCCACCAAGTAAACATATGAACCTTAAGAGAAGAGAATTAATGGAGAAAACCTATATCTAGTTGGATTCATGTTTTTGATGAGCTAGCTAGATCTCATAATCTTATAATTTGGTCCAACATATCTGCCCTTGTACACTGTTCTAATGCCTGGAAAATATTAATTCTAATCAAATACATGTAAAGAGATGTGGAAGATAAAAGTCTCAAATTCGGTTAAAACTTAATATGGTATCTATGAGAGCTTCTTGGCCTCAAAGATGCTCTATACTCATAAGTGCTCCAGCTAAATTACCTAAAACCCAAGTTCTAATGTAAACGGGTGCTATCATTGTTGGGAAAAAAAAATCTCCCACCTAACAAAATCAATCAAATAAGAAAATATAAGAACGTAACAAATTTCATGTGGTTTGCTTTCATTGCATACGTCCACGACTTCACAAACCCATCCACTAATTTTAATCAACAATTACAATCACTAATTTTGAAAATATCTCTCATACATTCAAAACCCTGATACACACAATATCATAAAGCAATATTTTCTTACTTAAACAAAACACTCAAGGAAAAATATCAACGCTCATAAATTTTCTTCATAAATTATTGCATATTTCTAGAATATTATATAAGATTATGTTTTATTCATTTATATTTTGATATCTCATTATTAAATGATTGGTGAGTATATTTTTGTCTTGAAAAATGTTCTTAGATATCAAAATATAAATAAATAAAATATAATCTTATGTGACGATTTATGAATATGTAATAATTTTTTCTTCAAATACACTTATCAGGGTTTTACACACGTTGCCACTAATTAAAAATCACACGTACTCTTCTTCTTCTTTTTTCCAAGTGTGCTCAACCCAAATGTCCAATTTAAAGCAATACCTCACAAAACTATATAGAGGAGTGAAAAATATTGAAAAGCTCCATTTGTGGGAAAGCAAGTGCTTCATATTTGTTGAACGTGGCATAAAGTTCAATGCGAACTGTTAAGAAGTGAAAGCAGGTCAGGTCGAAAACTCCCCAAAGCATGTTAGGATTGATTCCAGTTTAAAAGTAAAGCAGATTAGGCAACTCAATTATTGGTTATTGTACAATATTGCACGCCAAGTTGGGTGCATAAAAGTTAGAAGTGCCAATAATAACGTGAATCTTTGAGAGCAGAAGAAAGTACAAAAGTTATTAGTGGCGGAACCTGTAGCAAAGCTTGTTTTCAGTCAAGTACGTACTAGCGGACCAGAACAAATGTGCCTTCTTTTCCATAGTTGGTCAAACAAACTGTCGTTTATTACCACGCCAAGTCAGCATGATTTGAAGTAGTCTTTAACCATTTATATATTCTTGCCACGCCCTTTATATGATTCTTCACTATTCACCTTCGTTACAATAGGAGCCTTCTCTGGTATAAATATTCATAACCACCTTGTCAATTGAAAACCAAGACAACTTCCCCAACCCCAAGTTCACTGTCAGTGCAGTCATTGTGAGCCAAAAACCAACAAAGAGCAAGCTAGTGTTGTCAGTAGCCAATAGTCATGGCAGGTAACCAGAGGCAGAAAAAGTCTTCTTCCAGTTTCTTCTCTATTTTCAACTTCTTCGCATCTAAGAAGCCTAGAGGAGTGCACCATGATCGTGATGCCTCTGATGGTGGGGGCAAAGTCTGGCACAGCGATGAGGACGAAGGTCTCTGGGGGTGGGCTAAACCCGGTATTGACAAGGATGCTGAGGCTTTCATTGCCAAGTGTAAGCAACGAGTTTCAGAATCTCAACTCCGTCAACTCGATCCTGCTGCGAAAAATGCATGATATGAAAGAAAAACCATATGTATATTTGTTTATTTCTCTTGACTGTCTACCGGTTAGTTTGCTGGTCATCTTCATGTACACCAACACGGCCACAATCTTACACAACAACACAATCCCATCTTTCTGTCTTAAAAAACCTTGCAAAAAAACAAACCTGCCACTTAGCTTTCACTCTATGTCTCTTCCTACTTCAACTTTGAAGTACAAGCAAAGAAACACACAATGGACCTCACCAATCTTCCAATATAATTGCATTCTCCTGTTTTCACATTCCTCTACTCCATTCTCATCCTTCAACAATAGAAACACAACCCGTCTCTGAAACCCCTACCTTAGATTTCATCTCCACAGTCGACACTTCTCGTCCTTTTAGCTCTGTCAAAGAAGCCGTAGCCAGATTGTCTTTTATATTTTGTACTTGTGTCATCTACATTGTATACGTGAATGTTGCTTCTAGTTTGTACTTGGATAAAATAATGATAATAAAAAGAGCTTATATAAGCTCTATTTAGTTTGTTGTTCGTACTGATCACTGAATATATCGCCTAGCTAGTCTTCAGTTGCATTTTTCTCTTCTTGTTTTATTTAGTATATGCTTTCACTGGTTTAGAGATAGCCTCCTTCTCAAGGCCTTTGAGGAGTATCTGTCTGATAATCACCAGTACACAATTCTTGTCATTGGCTTAGTCTCCATTGGGGTCGGCGTTTTGTTTGTAATTTATGATTAAAAGTAAATAAACGGAGATAAGTTTGAGTGTGTGTACTTCAGAAATCAGAACTGAGTGAGTAACTACTTTCATTCCCCCCACCTCTAGGGTTTCTCCATGACTTCAAACAAGCAGTTAGATAGAGATTTCTTATGTAAAGACTACGATTTGAGCATTAATTCAACAAGTTCATAACTCTCTTTGTGTGGCTTCACTTGTTGAATCTATGATGAAACAAGTTGAGTGACATGACTTGGTTATTATCCCCCTAACCCTAAGACTTGCATATTACATACGCTGAAAGAACACAAAACTAGAAGTTTGAAATACACTATGACCTTTTCACAGCGAAAAAGGAAAAAGGAAGCACATTAGCTAAGGACCCACGAATATCACACTTATTTGTGTAGCTTATAAGTTCTTCAATTCCTTGTATGGAAAACTGATGTTTAAGGAAGAATTAAGTGAATGCCAGCTCGTGGAATCCTACATGTTTCCACGGGGAGGGGGTTGTGTTTTTTCAAGGCACAATATCGTACTTTGCACGTGTTTCTCTCTCTCACACTTTTACGTTTAAGTTTCTAAAAAAGCCCCATTCTTTCTTTTCTTTTCAGCCCCTATTTATTCCTTCCTTATTATCTACCACTTTGTGTTCTGCCTTTTTTTAATTCACCGCTTGGGAGATGAAAGTGGGTGTTAATTTGGGAAAGATTAATTTTTAAGAAAAAAAAATCATTTTTTTAAATTCTTTCAATATAATTTTAATTATAAACTATTTTGAATATAAAATAAACTAATTCAAATACACACAAGAAGGTAAATATAACCAAATGTCAATGAAAAAAAAAAAAGATTCCATTTCATACAATTTTTAGAAATAACTAGAGATAGTGTTGTATTGGATAATAAAACAAGAAGTCTTGTGAGAATCAACTAGCCGGCAATAGAATAACAGTCAGGGAAAGAATGTATATGTACCCTCGTGTAAGCAAATCAATTCATATGCCCTACTATGGCATCTGTAAAGTTCAAAATCGAAGCCAATAATAATTGTTATCTATATCCAATAATAACAAGGGTGAAAAAAAGAAAGGAAAATTAAACAAAACATGATGTCCAAAATTTCAATGTTCTTCTCTAAAATATTTAATCAGCAAAAGAAAAACTAGAATAAATATTTGAACTTTGTCTAATTGAGATCAAGAAGTTCTTTTCTAATGCCATTGCATTGTCTACTTAAATCTTACATATACTAATGTATATGAAACAGCTAAAACTGCTAATTGTACACTTACATAGCAAGATATAATTTGTTATTATTTGAGTATGCATACATAGATTGGGTTATATCAATGATACGAAAATTCAATTTAATTAGGAGTTAAAATATATGACACCCCCTTAGTTTGTAATGTACTCAATTCAATCCCGATTAAATTAAGTTTCCACATTGATGTTAAATTTTTTTAATTTAAAGCATCATACTGGTACGAACTTCATGACACAAAATTTAGGTTTTGAAATGTTATTGTACAAATTATTAGGAAATTGTAAGTGCACTTTGTGAAATGTAAGAAAGAAATATATGGTTTATATATTCCTTCAATAATTATATAATCATGTAACAGGAGGGACACATAAAAGTGATAGTGCATGAAACCAAAAAAAGAAAAAGATTACTAGTATAGCCATTAACAGAGAACATTATTGAATGAGTGAGAAATAGAGTGGAGCTTAAAAATTCTGCACTAGCACTAGCTTTATGTCTGAGGTGTTTAAGCTCTCTCTTTTTCTTCCATCCATCGCCTCCTCAACCATCATACATCAATCTTCAAGGCATGACATGTTCCATGTACCCTCCCAAGTAAACAAAGATTAGTAAACATCACAGAATTTAAAAGCACAAAGAATCCCATGTACAAACCAGCAGTTTTTGGAGATTCTTCCATTCCCTTGTCTTGTCTTCTTTTTCTCACTGAATGGTTTCCTTCTTCTGTTTTTGATTCAGAACCAAATAGAGAAATTGAAAAAGCAAAATCAACAAGTAAGTGGTGATGCCAGGCTAAAAGTTAATGATCCATCTTGTGCTGTACACCTTTTGTATTACAGGAAATGGAATGGCGACCATCTATATTAGTGAAGGTTCTGGTTCTACACTTCCAACTTTTCATAGATACCAGGAGTTCCTTCGATGGTTCTCATATGTTGCCCAACCGATTGTTTTCGAATCCTTCTTTTCAACGTCACTGTGTAATAGTTCTTCTCGATCCCCTGGTACTTATTCTTAACTATTGCTTTTTTATTCTATCTCAGATCTCAATACAGAGAAGCGAGTCATATAAAACCTTCAAAGTATTATTATTAATGATAAAATAAAACAAGAAGGGGCCCTAGTTGAGATATTTTGGTACAGTCATGCTTAGTTCTCTTCTTGTTCTGTAGAATAAATCAATATTTGTTCTTTTTACTACTTTACTATGAGAATATTGTTTTTGATCCAGAACTGTTTCCTTGAATTCAGGCCTACCAGAAAAGACTTCGAATTCTCAAAGCAGCAGCGCAGCATCAAATCAACAAATTTCAAGTCAAATGTTGATATTTGTGGCTTAAAAAATAAAATTGTTTTAAATTCTTTAAAAAGGTAATTTATGATGACAAGTTTTATATCATATAATGTATTTAACACTAGTTAACGTGCACCTCCTATTTAATTAAAAAAAAAACTAGTGTTTGCATGATAGGAAACGAAATTTCATCAAGAACTTATTATATAACATTATTCTCATGTATAAGATAACTTTAAGATAAGAATAAAAAAACATTTTGCTGGTTCACGTCTCCTGGACTGGTAGCATCATGCATTCCACAGTTATGGGATGAAGTGGTGTGATAATTAAATGAGATTATAATTTATTTAAAGAAAAATGGAGATTTTAATAGTCATGGTAACCATTTTTAATGTACAATAAAAACTTATTTAAAGATGTAATCTCCTTTATAGTAAATTATTTTACCTAAAACTTGCACAAAATTCAAATTCTTTTCACGCTAAACCAACTCTACTTTCTCTAAAGATAAAAAGATTTTATTCTTTTAGAATAGAGCTACTTTTCTTTTTTCTTTTTTTTTTGGTTGTTTCGCGGACGAGGATTGGGGGAGAGAGGTTAAGACTCGTTCCTCGTAAGAAATCAAACTCAAGACAACAACACTGTCGTTGATTCAGGCTCGAAACGGCTTTTTTTTTTTTTTAATTTTCTAGAAAGGAGCTAGAGCTACTAGGCGTAAGAGCAAGAGAAGAGTGATACACAAACAGTTGGTTTTTTAGGCCCAGTCCGCCCAATAAAGAGCCCTAGTGAACAAATGAAAATGGGCCTTTTTTGGGTCCGGCAATAAAAGTTTGGATCTGACCTACTTGAGTGCATGGGCTTATGGCGCGTGGATTCCTGATCATCTTCCGATCCCGAAAAATAAAGAGTGGGGACACCACCGCCATTGTTTCGTTTACACTTCATAATTGCGCAGAGGGAGAGCTTGAGGATCAACCGAAGCTCTCGCTCTTTCCCTTTCTAGTTTAATTTCAATTTTCTCCACGTGATGAACTCCTCCTCTTAGCATTCCACAAACCCTAGTGTTTGGCTTCCGACAAATGCTTTTACCTTGGAGGTTGCCCGTTCATCTTCTAGGTGATCATACTGTTACGAAAATTGTAGCAACATTTTTTTTTTATTTCCTTTCAGTTTCATTTGTTTAGTTTGATTTTCTTGGTTAGGATTTAGGAGTTCATAGTTGAGGCCTTTTAACGATCAAAGAGTGATTTTTATTTTTTATTTTTGGATGATCAACTTTAAGTCTCTGAAAGTTTGACAAAAATTTAGTGGGCAATTTTTTTTATTCTAATTATGAATTTATGACAGAGAAGAATGATTACAAGCTGAATCTGCTGGCGCTAACTTTGAATTCATTTTCCCCGGCTGTCACGAATAGCGGGCAAAAAGTATTTTGATGTACTTAGTTCCAAAATTCTTATGATGGGTTATAATCTTAGAAACGATCGCAAGTTTGTATTCCTGTCCTTGTTTTGCATGGAGCATGTTTCTGTTGTTGCTCCATATTGTAATATGTTCTATTGATTCCATGGTGTTCTAAGTTTTCTGATTCTTTGTTAACTATTTTATAAAATGTTTTGCAGAATATTGTGTGTCTTTTTTTTTTTTTAAATTATGTTCTCTATCTGGATATCCCCTGTACTGTACCTCGAACATCTATTATATTCCATGATAAACTTGTTATTAGTCATGTAATGGTGCTATTACTATGTGAATGTGAACAATTACACTTTACAACTTATTTAGTTATTATGCATTTATTTAACTTATCTTTAAAATTAACTCTCAGAACACCACGAGGTTGAATTTTTTTGGTACATCTGCTACCATATCTGCTGAATCAATAGATGTCCCCATTCCTGATTGTTGTTAATTTTCCTGTTTGTGGATACTTACAATTCTTGCCCCCATGTCAACCATAGATAGCATCCTCTTGCTTCATGGACTTGGAATGCTTAGGATCCGGATGAAAGTATGAATCATGCTGCATTGGAAATATTGCTTTTGATGGATATTGACATGATTGCATATTTCTTGGGGATGGCTTCCCATCGTGTGAGTTAGTGTTGATATTGGATTCTGCCTTTTTTCATTTTTTTAATACTAAATTATTATGATCAAGTTTCTTAGTTTTTGAATCTGTGAATTTTAGGAGTTCCTTGCCACTCTGGCAGTAGCCGAGTTGTTCTGGTATCCATCCTCATGGAGATCACCCTGCAAACACAACTCCATAGATTTTAATTGCTTGCATATCCATTTATCCTCCTAATTTCTTCAGTGAACCACATGATTTTTTGTTGACCTAACATGGGATCTTAGGAAAGCTTATAAAAAACAGCTATTCATAAGTAATTCGTGATATATAGCTACCATCAGATAGGCTTTTTTTAACTTGCAAATCAACCTGCTATAGACTATAGGACTTTGATTTCAAAAGCTTGTTTTTAAAATCTGTAGGCATACTATTTATTTTAGAGCAAGGTCATCATATATGTGATGTACTGTTAGGTAATTCATTATTAATGCAAGGCCATCTCCCTCCTTTAGAGAGACCAAAGGCCTATAGGAGACAAAACACTGAATAGTAAATCTCCGGGGGCTTGAATGAGTTGTATAGGTCACACAGTTCATTCTGGTGTAAACCATATCTACTCTCAGGTGCCGTAGAGACAATTAGTCTCTTGAGGAAAACACCATAGCCATTTACCTACCAAAGCAATGTTTTTGGACACCAAATTACCAAGACTCAAATCTCCCTCATCCTTTGACCTACAACATATCTCCCAGTTAACCAGATGATCTCTTCTGTTCTCTCCCACACTTAACCATAGAGAATCAATTTACAATGTTCTCAATCCTTTAAGCTAACCTCGATTCAAATCCACACAAGAGATAAGTAACAGAGAGGAATCTAGATAAACAAGTCTTAATAAGGGTTATATGGCTACCTAAAGAAAGAAAGACCCCTTTCCAAATATTTAATTGCTTGGAAATCTTCTGAACAACAGAATATTGGAAAGGAACAGACCAAAGGTTGGCTCCTAGATAAGAAGCCACTACAATATCTGACAAGTGACAACCTTCCAAGCTAGCTACAGATGAAAGAGTTTGGTTCTCTACATTAATGCTAGCAACGCCACATTTGACCAAATTTACCACTAACTCAGATCATTTCAAATATTTAAAGAATTGAAAGAACATTAACAAACCTGCTCCAATCATCCTCCAAGAGTAATATCATGTCATTTGCAAACTGCAAGTGAGACACTGTCATCAGAACCAAATTTAATCTTTTGTAACCTTTGAGATTATCCTACTCAAAACATCCACAACTATAGCAAAAAGGAAAAGGGATAGAGGGTCTCCTTGCTTGATTTCCCTCTTACCTCAGAACCAATACTTGGGTTCACTATTCACAATCATAGAGAACGTGGTCAAAGAAAGGTAGCCAAAATCCACATTCTCTATCTGAAGCTGAACCCCTTGCTATTAAGGAATTTGTTTGTATAGTTCCAACTAACTGGGTTGCTGGCAGCAAAATTTCATTAACAAAAGTTAAAAAAGAGAATTAGGGGAGTTCAACTTCCTGGCCCAAGATAGGGTCTCTAATCTCTAAGGAATATATTCAAATAATTCTTTTATTGATAAAATTTTACGCAGATGCCTGTAAGGAATATATCCAAGCATTGACGTCAAAATTAGGTTAAAAATTATATTTCTTCATCATGCTCATTCCGTAATTTGAATATTAGAATTGTAGTTTTGACTTGATTCCAATTCTTATAAAATTGGAATAGGCATCGTGATTCTACGTGTCAATTTTGATTCTAATTTCATAACTAAGCGTGGTAACTCTGTCTCTCACTAGGTAGAAAGATTGAGGTCATAATGATTTTTATTTTAAATTTCCCTGTTGTCATAGTTTATGCTATGTCTCTAGACAGAATTATGATGTAAACAACATCAAGACCACAGCAAACAATGTAAACAACATCTGATCAACGAAGTGCAGCCATCTTCCTTCCAATTTCATTCATATTCAGCTCGATCTGTGTGTTGATATCTTTCAGATCTTCCAAGGTCAGGTTTTCTGGCAGCCTTCCCTCTTCCATACACTTGAACATAGCCAGGGTCATCTCCTTCTCACGGTTCTCCTTACGCTGCTTCTTCAGCTGGTCCTTGACTTTGGCAATCCTCTGCATGATGAAGCTCTCTTGGTTCACGTTTCTTGCTTTCATCTCTCACAGATGTATTCTGATACTTCTCAATCACCTGCTTGGCTTGCTGTGGGTCTGGCCAAACCTCTGCCTGAGAATCAAAGGGACTGGAAATTATAGCACAGGCCTGAATCCCACAAAAGAGTGGTGAGTTCACTCACCTTCTTCATGATACCCTTCTTCCTTTTCTTGAAAGTTGCTTTCCTTGCAGAGTCATTGGAGATATATGCAAGTTTCACCTTCTTCCTAGTCATGGCGGCGACCGCAAATAAAACAATAAGAAAATTATAATTTTTATGCGTTATTTGCCCTCTACATCTGGGCTTTATAAAGAGCTATCTCACCTACCCAAATTGAAATTACACTAAGTCCTTGTTTGGACACAGTGATAAGGACTCTTGGGTGCCAAACAGAAACTTATCTGGGCATATATGATCCGCATTTTTTTATAATATTTGAGTTGGTGTATTCTATTAAAAAAGAAATGAAAGCTGTGTGCTATAAGAAGGGATGCTCTTAATACATTGCCATTAAAGAATATGTGAATTATGGGACTTCTATATTTATGGTGTAAAAGTAAAACTGGTAATCTAGTGAAGGAATTAACTGGGCTAAAATTGTCAGGGTGGGGTTGTTTGTGTGGGATGACTTATCATTTGAATTATATTATATTTTCTGTATCTTATTCATATATTAATAGCATGATTACATTAAAATGGATGTTATTCACATTAAATGATTTTTTTATTTGCATTAAATGGTTGTTGCATTTTTTTATGTGAACATTAAATGATTTTTTCCATATGAAGCTGTAAATAAATTCTATAGGGATGGAAACATTTAATGAAAATTAATTCCTTGCATTATATTCTTAACAATTTGTTAGTTTTGGTATTACAATTTATTGTGCCTGTTGTTTTTTATTTTTATATTTATCTTCTTATTTTAAATATCTTGCCTTTTTGTGGGGATGTTTCATTGAATCATAGGTGTGAAGGTCACTGTACTCCAATTTTTAAGTGTAATATTTTACATCATTAAGTATTGTTCTGTTTGGAGCTTCCCTTTTATCTTCAAGGCAATCATAATCTGGTCCAAATTATGGTAGCATATCTGAATTTTGCTCCAGGATTGTATATCTAGTTTTCTTTTGATGATTTGCATGTACATTGGAACTCTTATCTGTGAATGGAAATACAGGTCAATTTATAAAATGATTTTCCCCCTGAAATATTGAAGACAATAAGTACGATCAGGAGCTGATAGTTGAAGGTTTTTAAAGACCAAATTGGAATCTTTTATATCAACAATCAGTTTATGAATGTTTGGCAAAACTTTTAGTGGTGATTAAATCTAACTATTAGAGAAGAATAATTACAAGATGAATTTAACATTTCTTTTTTAAATGATTTCACCCTGTGGTCACAAATTGTCACCAAGTATTTTTTATGTAGTTAGTTTTAAATTCCTTTCTTTGTTTGCTGTAAAAATCTTAAAAAGTACTGGGAGTCAGTATTCCTGTGCTGATGTTTTGTATAGTTATATGTTTGTATCTTTGCTTCATAGTGGAATATGCTGTCTTACTTCCATTTGGTACAAGTTTCAACTATTTTTGTTGTTGATTTATCAAGTATTTTGCAGAAGTTTTTTTCTTGACTTTGTTACCTATTTGAATATCTGTTGGGGTAGCTCCCTTAACATGACCATGGGCTGAACCCCAAAGAGAGGCCAGAAAAATGATTCCTATTTCCTACCCATATTAGATGTAAGGGCTAAGAAGAGTTCTTGATGATATGAGCATTCACTCAACTCAATCCACATATACCAAAGAGCAACATAGATAGCCACTGCCATTAAAATTCGCATTCTCTATCCGAAGCTGAACCCCTTTTTACTAAGGACTTTGTTTCCATAGTTCCAACTAACCAGGTTGTTGGCAGCGAAATGTCATATCATCAAAAGATATAAAAAGAGTCCACAGTGTTAAACAGGGGGCTGATTAGGGGAGTCCAACCACCTGGTGCAATGAAGGGTCCGTAAGGAATAAGTCCAAAAAAAATTTTTATTGATGAATTTTACCCACATAATTATTGGCCTATAAAGAATATATCCTAGCGTTGACATCACAATTGGGTTAAAAATTATATGTCTACATCTTGGTTCATTATGTACTTCAAATATTAGAATTGTTATTATAACTCAATTCCATATCCTATAAAATTGGAATTGGCATTATGATTCTATGTTTCAATTCGGATTCTAATCTCCTAATAGAGCGTTATTGCTTTAAGTACTCGTTGAAATTATAGGGTTTAAGTAGGAGAAAGAAGAAAGGAGAATAGAGAATAATGTGATAAATATATTAGATGTATTGATATATTACAAAAGACAAAACACTAACCCCTATTTATATTCTAGTAATCCTAATCAAATAAGGAAATACAATCCTAATTAAATAAGGAAATACATGAAATATAATGAAATTAGGAGTCCTCAATTAGATGATTAATTGACTCCATAATATATTCTAAGATCTTCTAAAATATTCTAAAGATATTGTAAATATCTTAAATATATTCTAGATATATTCTAACAGTACAAAAATTTAAGTATGGAATCTCTTTGTCTCACTAGGTAGAAAGATTGAGGTCGTAATGATTTTTATTTAAAATTCCCTAGTTGTCATAGTTTATGCCAAGCCTCTGCAGTCTAGATGGAACTATGAAGTAAACAACATCAAGACCACATTAAACAATGTAAACAACATCTGATCAATAAAGTGCAGCCATCTTCTTTCCAATGTCGTTCATATTCAGCTCGATCTGCATGTTGATATCTTTCAGATCTTCCAAGGTCAGGTTTTCTGGCAGCCTTCCCTCTTCAATACACTGGAACATAGCCAGGGTCATCTCCTTCTCACGGTTCTCCTTACGCTGCTTCTTCAGCTGGTCCTTGGTTTTGGCAATCCTCTGCATGATGAAGCTCTCTTGGTTCACGTTCTTGCTTTCATCTCTTGCAGATGTATTCTGATACTTCTCAATCACCCGCTTGGCTCCCTGTGGGTCTGGCCAAACCTCTGCCTGAGAGTCAAAGGGACTGGAAATTATAGCACAGGCTTGAATCCCACAAAGAGTGGTGAGTTCGCTCACCTTCTTCATGATACCCTTCTTCCTTTTCTTGAAAGTTGCTTTCCTTGCAGAGTCATTGGAGATATATGCAAGTTTCACCATCTTCCTAGTCATGGCTGCGGTTGCAAAGAAAGCAATAAGAAAATTGGAATTTTTTATGCTTTATTTGCCCTGTGTAGTCTGGGCTTTATAAAGAGCTATCTCACCTACCCTAGTTGAAAATACACCAAATCCTTGTTTGGACACATTTATAAGGTGTCTTGGGTGCCAAACAGAAATTACCTGGGTATATATGATCCTTATGTTTTACATCTTTGTGTTGGTGTATTATATTATAAAAGAAACAGAAGTTGTGTGCCATAAAAACGGGTGCTCAATGTAATGGCACTTCTTAATGCAGTGCCATTATTAGAGAATATATGAAATATGGGACTTTTTATTTATGGTGTAAAACGAGTAATCTTGTGAAGTAATTAATTGGGCTGAGTTGTCAAGGCAGGGGTTGTGTGGGATGACCTATCAATTTGAATTATACATACACTCTAAATTGATACTATTATTATTTATTACATTATAATGGATGATATTTACATTACAAGAATTTTGATTTATTTCTTTACATTAAATGGATAGAACATTATTATTATTATTATTTTTATCATGGAGACAGTCTCTCCGCTCATGGGGGTAAGATTGAGTACTTCTGACTCTCCCCAAACCCCACAACAGTAGGAGCTTCATGCGCTAGACTTCCCTTTTCAGAGAGTGACCCTTGGTAGAATGGTAAGGTTGTTTCATTTGGACTTGTTAATCACGGGCTCTAGTTGTGAAAACAGCTTTCCTGCCCACAGGGTAAGTTTGCGTGCATCTGATCCTCCCTAGACCCCGCAATGGTGGGAACCTTGTACACTAAGCAACCCTGAATACATGAGTTTTGTATGTGAAGTATTGAATGAATTCTAGTGGATGGAAAAATTGAATGAAAGTCAAGCCCTTGCATATCCTTCTCAAATTGTTAGTTTTGTTTTTACAATTTATTGTGTCTATTGTTTTTATTTTTATGTTCTAATTGTAAATATCTTACCTTTTTGTGGGGATGTTTCATAGGTGTGAAGGTCATCTTCATTGTTCTCTAATTTTAAGTGTAATATTTACATCACAAAGTATGTTTCTGTTTGGAGTTGCCCTTTAATCTTTAAGGCAATCATAATCTGATAGAAATTATGGCTGTCTATCTGTATTCTGCTCTAGGATTATATATCTAGCTTTCTTTTGTCGATTTTGCATATACATGGGACATTTGAATATTGTCTGTGAAGGGAAATACGGTCACTTTATAAGAATACAATGCCCCCCCCCCCCCTGAAATATTGAAGACAACAAGCACAACCAGGAGCTGATAGTTGAAGGTTTTTAAAGATCAAATAGGGATTTATTATATCGACAATCAGTTTATAAATGTTTGGCAAAACTTTATGTGGCCTTTAAATTTAATTCTTAGAGAAGAATAATTACAAGCTAAATTTGGCATTTCTTTTTTAAATGATTTTCCCCATCTGTCACAAATTGCCACTATGTATTTTAATGTACTTATAGCATGTTTGGAATAGCTTAATTATAGGAGAAAAATCATTTTTTTTTTCAAAAGTTCTCTCAGAAACATTTTGATTATAAATTGTTATGACTACAAAATAAGCTAATTCAAACACACACTTAGTTTAAAATTCTTTCTTGTTTCCAATGAAAATCTTACAAAGGATAGGAAGCCTGTATTCATGTGCCCATGTTTTGTATTGTTAAATGCTTGTTTCTTTGCTTCATAGTGTAATATACCGTCTTGTTTCTGTATTGGTGCAGATTTCAACTATTTTTTGTTGTTGGTATGTCAAGTATTTTGCAAAAGTTGTTTTTCTTGACTTAGTTATCTATTTGAATATCTCATGCCTCATGAGCTTCTAAAAAGAGTATGATCTCCTTTTATTTTCAACATCTGTTATATACACTGGTAACTTGTTATTAGTCATGTAATGGTGGAATTAGTATGTGAATGTGAACAACCAAAACTTATTAACTTACTATGGATTTGCTTAATTTATCTTTTAAATCAATTCTCAAAATAATCTTAGAATGAAATGTGCTGGTATATCTACCATATCTGTTGAATTACTAGTTGTTCTCTTTTTTTTTTTTTTTACTGTTGTTGATTTTCTTGTCCCGTGTCAATTATAGACGGCATGCTTTTGCTTCAGATGCTCAGGATAAAACATGCTGTATTTGTAGCACTGCCTTGATGGACATCCTGACCGTGAAACTTCTGGGGACGGCTGCCCACTGAGTAACTTACTGATGATCTTATATGATGCCTTCGGCCATTATTTTCATATATGCAAAATTCTCATGATTAAGAGTGTGTTAGAAACCATAGATTCAGCTCAGATATGAAAATGTTTCATACAGTAATCAGCTTTGAATTGAAAATGCTCATACACTAATCAGCTCTGAATTGAAAATGCTGGGTTTGCTATGGATTTACTAAATTTATCTTTTAAATTAATTCTCAAAATAATCTAAGAATGAATTGTGCTGGTTATCTACTCTATCTGTTGAATTACTGATCATTCTCATTTTTTCTTTACTACTGTTGATTTTCTTGTCCTGTGTCAATTATAGATGGCATGCTTTTGCTTCAGATACCCAAATAAAACATGCTGGATTTGTAGCACTGCCTTTGATGGACATCCTGACCGTGAAACTCCTGGGGATGGCTGCCCACTGAGTAAGTTACTGATGATCTTATATGATGCCTTCGGCCATTATTTTCATATTTATGCAAAATTCCTGTGATTAAGGGTGTGTTAGAAAGCATAGATTCAGCTCTGAATTAAAAATGTTTCATACAGTAATTTAATTTTAACTGTTTGTTAACATTCCATGAAATAATAAATTAAGGCTCCAGCGGATTTTTTTTTTTTCTCTCTCTCTTAGTGAACTGACTTCTTTAAATGTATTCATCTCTTTTGATAAAAAGCCACCGTTTTCATGGTAAATTTCTCTTTTAATACTGACAAATTGATTAGTCATTTATGAAGTCACTGTGCAAATAAAGTGGCACAACTATCTAGCAAGGATCAAATCCCTAGGATCTGTCATATTTAAATATAATACCAGTCTTTAGCTTTGTTGTTGAACTCTAGAGTTAACTCACTATGATTGTGCATATCCAGTTAGAGTTTACTTGCATGGAAAACTCAGACCCTCTCAAACTCGGTGGTCAAACTTTGCAACTTGGCGATTTTACGAACAAGTTTAGTTTCTGCACCTATCTGGGCCATTTTGAGTCTATTTAACCGCATGTTGAAGTTATTGGGCTAGTGAAGCCCTATTGCCTAACACAAATGCTGCCAAATATTTATAGAAAAAAGGTTGGGGGGTGAATTGTATAAAATTGGAGGAAAAATCCAACCCTGCATCTTTCACCTCTGTTTGCAGGGCTAGGGCTGGAAAGAGTAGAGGGAGGGGTGCCTATGAGATAGCATTTGGGTTCATGAAGAAATAGGCAAGTTCCTTTGGCTTTCTCAGGTTCGGTCAAGTTTGAGGAAAACTCTCACTGACCCAACTGAACTGTGTCAGGTTGGTAAAATCCACTAATCGAGTAACCTTTACAAACCAGTTAAACCTGATGCTGGTGGGTTAGTACAGGTTCAGGCTTTCATGGCACTGTTGAAAAGTTGGCTAGCTGTGAGGGCAAGCATGGACGACTTGGCAAATGTTGATGATATCTTGTTCTTCGAAATGAGTGTACTGGTGTGCAGCTGGATGGCTTCTCGAACCCAAATTGATAGTCTGGTAGATGCCTCAGAGCATGTCATCCTTGATGCCCATCTTCTCAAAGCTCACGTATATCTTCCCTCCATTGTCTCAAAATCCAAGTCTTCGGATGCTTTTGTGACGCTGCTGGTTGGTTGGTACCACCAATGGCACAACTTCTATGACTGAATGGATAAATTCTTAGGGAGGCTGTGTCTATCGAACAAGGGCTCACATTTTTAAATTATCATTTAAGTCACACATCTTGTATGGCTTAGTTTTACGTGCATATTTATAATATGGTGAAAGAATCTATGTAATTTGAATGATAATTTAAAAATATAAGCTCTTACTTGACACGTATCAGTTGTTGAATAGAGTAACTAAAATTAACATGGTAGACAGTGTCTCCCTTAAAATTTCTTGACTAACTGACCACAAGTTGGATAACTTTTTTCTCTTGGGTTTTGAGCTGGTTCTGTACTTTTGAATGGCTGTGAAGGTGAAGAACTGAACTAATTGATCAATCGGGTTCAAACTTCTATAATCGAGACCCAATCCGGCCGAATCAACCTGGCATATTTCAAAATGAAACCCAAAAAAGCCCAACTAAGTGTATTTACATGACAAAACCTGAAAATACTCAACTTGGGTCTATTTGTTTTGGGTGGGTTGAGTTTCTAACAAGCCTACACATAGTGTAACCCTCTCACTCTCTCACTTTCACATGTACTTTTTGCAGAAACATGCACATACCTAGTATTTTACCTTTTTTGTTTTATACTTTTGTAGGTGTATATATGAATTAACTATTTACTAAATTGTGTAAACTCGAACACGTACCAGTTTATGAGTTAAGAGTTGAGTTTGTAGGACCTGGACAAGTTTATGTAAACTCACAAGTTGAGCAACCATGGCATTTAGTGCTTAAATTTTTATATCACCGAAATATTGGCTAAAAGAAGATAATAATAATAATAATAATAATAATAAATTTATAGTCAAGGCCCTAAACCCAAAAGAAGTTAATATTCAAATTAAGGGTATATTGTAATATGAATAATTTCAATATTTAGTAAATAATCTAATCAAATTTGTATTTAGAATTAAAATCCTTTGAAATTATGTAAGTTTAGCTCTTAAAGTTTTCAGCATTAAAAATTTAGTGGTTGATTTCAGTGCTGAAAATTTGCAGTTTCATTAAACGCTGTAAATTGCTTATTTTTGAATCTGCGAATTTCAGGAGTGCCTTGTCTCTTAGGCAATAACCCGGGTGATCAGGTATGTTATGCTCTTGGAGACCACCCTGTTTGTTTCCCCCATCCTGTAAATTAACTTCAAGTCTAAATGCTTGTGGATCCATTTATCCCCCTAATTGCTTCATTGAACTGCATGAATACGTGTTGACCTAACATGGGGTCTCAAGCAAGCTTTTGAAAACAGCTATTTGTAAGTAATTAGTACTATACAGCTACCACAAGATGGGCCTAATGATCCTTGTATAAGACTGAGGTTTCAAAAGTTTGTTTTTAAGTTTGTAGGTTGACTACTTTATTTTTAGGGCAAGGTCCGTTGTATTTTGTGAAGTATGCTTAGGTAATTCCTTATTAATGCTTTACTGTTTCTGTGTCCCTGAACATAAGGCAGGAAATTTGTTTGTCCCTCTCTCAGTTAGTAGAAAAAGCAAGATTATAATGGCTTAAGGTTAGATTGTTTTTTATTATTTTATTTTAATGTTTGTTTGAGTGCTAAACCGGTCCATATACCCAGAAGTCAGAACCTCCCCTAAATCAACCTCCCTCATTTCTTATACTCGCTATTTTTTCTGCGTCCATATTTATTCCTATCTCATTTTCTCTTTACATTCCTCTGTGTTTACTTTTTGTTTCTTCTAGTAATACAAAGTCCGAAGCAAATCGACCAGAACAGAATTTCCAAAGAGTACTGAAAGATAGCATAAGTCTCATGAGTCCAGAGCCGTCACGTTCAGATGTTGGAAACCACCCCCCCCCCCCCTCAAGATACAGTTCTCCTTTTCCATGCAACATGATTTTATTGATTAAATGTTGGAACAATTTAATAACAGTGATTGTTTGATGTTCATAAGAGTAGCTAGATTAACTTGTATGTCCCAAGTTTTGCTGAGGGAAGCGAACCATCATCCATTCCACCTGAACTGTAATCCTAGAGTGAGAGAATTCTCAGGCCAAAGTATGAGACGAATGTTAATTGGTCAAGTAAGTTTGAAGATTCTCTTCCTCTCCTAGTCGGGTTTTGCATGCAAGTATGTATTGCTTCAGTAGCAGTTGTATACTTCAAGACCAAAAAATAAAGGTGTAAACATCATATCAAAAAGTGTGCCCGTTGTGGTCACGGTGTCGTGCATATTCCGTCGATCAGCCTCTCATATCATTCAAGTCCACCTCGTTCATGGTATGCTATCCCTACCCTCGGATATGCAGAACATAACCTAGGTTATTTTCCTCTTACATTTCTCCAGTTCTCCTTACGCTCAGCATAGCCACATGATTCATGACCAGGCATATGATGTGCTATCACTCGCTAGTTGACCCTTTGTCCGTTTTTTTGAACGTTTCTTTTCTAGCAGAGTCAGTGGAGACATGCAGGTTTGAACTTCTTTACAGGAAGAAAACTGGATTTTTTTTTGGTGAGTTATTACCCATTTAGGCAGTGCTTTATATTTAGCTAACATTAGTGCCCAAATGCTTAGGACAAACCTTGCGTACCTGAATTGAAATTAATGATGAGTCTTGGACGTTTTAGAAGAGATGGACTATAATATTACAAATTTTGAAGAAGGGAGGGTAGTTTGAGAAAATGATTTTCCAGGGCCATTTAGGCACCAGTACCATTTCGTTTCCTGGAAATATTTAAACGTTTTATTATTATTTTTATTTTTATTTCAATTTGATCCTTTGAATAACTATATTTTATAACAGAGTAAACACTTCAAAATATTATCATTATATTATGGATTAATTTTATTATAAATATGTATTAGAAAAGTTTGTGAATTTTATGTCTTACAACAATTTTTAACAATAAGCATAAAAATGTGTTAATAGAGGTTCCGTATCTTTGATTAATAATCCATTCTAACAAAAATAAATGTAATTTGAGTATGGTTATTATATTATAAAAATATCTTTTGCTGAAAGATAAGTTTTAAGATTGAATAGTTTATTATAGTCTGATTATTTCAATAAATAAATTTAAAAGAAAAAAACACAATAATCTGTTTATTATAGTTAATAACATTGACCTGAATCTAATAAATATTATTAATGAGGTAATGTTAGGTATTAATCTAATTTAAATAAAAAATTATTATTAAATATTACTTTCTCTAATTTTTTCGTTTCAATATAATTATATTGAACATTAATAAATTTTAAATAAAATTAATATTCTTATATATTTTTTTTAAATTTCTTTTGAAGATAGATACAATTAATATTGTATATTAAGTTATTTTTAGTAAAAAATTTAAATTACTTTAAATAATTATTCAATAATTTAAAATATATATATATATATATAAATTTGTGTATCATATAAAGATGATAACTAATATATACTATTATAAAAGAAATTTCTTTATTTGGTATTTAATTTCCGGCTTCTTAAAAAACTATTAATAAATAATTAAAAACAAACAAAAAAGGGGTATGTACTGAAGAAAATTTAAATACGGAGAGTTATTTATACCATATAAATAAAGAAATAAATAAAATTATAAATATAAATATTTTTTATAGCTATTAGAGAATTATTATTATTTTTATATGTATCATTATCACTGATTGTAAAATATATTTTATTTTTTTATAAATTTATTTTTATTTATTATAATTATAATAAAATAATTAATTAATTTGTACCCAGTATTAATTTTCTCTTAAAATTTTTGAAACTCTCGTCATCGGTGCAATATTTGGAAAAAAAATATCATTAACTTTTAATTATTTTACATAAATTTTTTACCAAAACTTTTAGAAAGCTCTATAATAATTTTTATTCTTTTCTTATTTTAAATAATTTCAAACAAAAATTATTTCTTTAAAATTGAGAGTTTTGTTAACTTATTTTCTTATTAAAAATAGAAATTATTAAATAAAAATAAAACTGTTTAATATTTTAAAAATTTAAAATACATTTAATATTTTTGATGATTTAATAAAAATAAAATAAATTATTTGAATCTTTATTTATTTATTTATTTATAATTTTTAAAAAAAAATTATATATTTTTTAAAGTGAAATATATGTAATGTGTTTTTTAAAATATAATAAAAAAATTATGTAAAAATTTAATAAAATTTATATAAATATTTTAAGGTAGTGTAAATTTTAAAAATAAAAAAAATTATAAAAAAGCAAACAAATAAAGGAAGAGTTGAAGAAATTTACATAAAACCGGAAAATTAAGGCCTTCCATCTTTCTTTTCTGTACTAAAAAAAAAAAAGCAAGTCCTGTGGTTTCCACACCCCATAAAATCCCTCCAAAGCATCTTATTCTCATCTGATACTCTCTGTACAATCCGACGGTTTACAATTAACGTTCCACCGGCGCACTTTAACTGAAGGCGCATCATAGACTTATCCTCTCTCCATTTCAAATTCTCGCAGCGATTCGCACAAACCCTAAACCCCGATCTCTTTGCTGCAACTGCCCTCACTCGATCGCCCCCAACGGAGATGAAAGTCAAGCTCTTGCGTATCCTTCACAAAATTCTTTTGAGTTCTTTATTCTTCATTCTCCTTTCTCATCTGTTAATCCTAAGTCTTTTTTTTTTTTTTGAATCGATTTGTGCCTCTTCCCATGTTAGGCATTTTACATGTTTGTGTCTTTGCTAGCTTTAAGTTCCCGCACTGCAGTCTATTTATTGTCAATATATCAAGAATTGGATATTTGCAGGGGAAAGAATATGTTTTTCTTGACACAGTTTTCTATCTGGATATCTGCTGATCTTTTAAAAAGAGTATGTTCTCCTTTCATCTTCAACATAAGTTTATGCCGTGATTAACTTGTTGTTAGACACCTACCGATGGTGTTTACTATTTTTACTTATTAATTTGTTATGCATTTCTGTTCAGTTTGTCTTTCAAATAAAATAACTCCTATTACCATATCTGTTAATAACTAAGGTTATGATCGTTGAAGAAGGTGGAAAATAGGGAGGGGAAGTGGGATGGAAGTGCTTTGACTTTCACTCGTGAGTCTTGATGCTTGTTTGAGGGTTTAGGGTTTAGAGAAGTGAAAAATCATTTTCAGCTTACTTTCATGCTGTCGGAGGATAGGCCAAAAGTTGTGGGTCTGCAGTGAGAAGGGGTTGCATTGCATTTTCAATGGCTTGGTAGTAATTAGTAAAGCTGGAAAATAGACAGGGGAATGAAAATGGAGTGTTATGGAAAGGTTTTGATTTTCAGTTGTTGGTGCTTGGTAGAGGTGTGGACAAATGTGGATGGAAAATCATTTTCTACTGATTTTCAAACTATGGAAGGAGAGACAGAAATTGTAGGCCTGGAGTAAAAATGGGCTGCGTTGCACTTTGAATTTCTGCGCATTTTCGTTGTACCAAGCAAATGTAAAATAATTTTTATTCCAAATTGTCCACCTCCTTATTTTTTTATCTATTCAATTCAATTCAACTAAGCACACCCTAAATTTCCTCATTCCCTTGTGTCAAATATAGATGGCATGCTGTTGCTTCGTGGACTTGGGATGCCCAGGATGAAACATGTGGGATTTGTAGGATGGCCTTTGATGGATGTTGTCCTGACTGTAAACTTCCTGGGGATGACTGCCCACTGAGTAAGCTGCTGATAATGTTATATGGTGCCTTTCATTGTTGTCATTATATTTACACCAAATTGTCCTTGTTAAATTTCTTAACTTTGAATCTTTGAATTTTGGGAGTTCCTTGGCACTCAAGCAGTAGTAAACTCCACTGCACAGTGTCTAAATGCTTGTGATTTCATTTAATCCCATAGTTGTGTCTATGAACTACATGAATTTATGTGGACAATGGGGGGGGGGGGGGCGTGTTCCTAATATGGGGTTTTAAGTAAGCTTGAGGAAACAGATTTTCAGAAGTAGTAAGTTTAATACAACTACCACAGTATGGGCCGTATTCAACTAACAATCAATGTGATGTGGGTGAGGTTTTCAAGCTTTGTCTATAAGTTTGTAGGTTTCTAACGTGATATATAAAGGGTTATTTTTTATTGCTCCATTCTTATTGTTTTGGGGTCCCAGCATGTAAGGCAGGGAAGCACTCTGTCCCTCACTTACTGGGTAGGATTACTCAGATTACAATGTTTTAGTTTGAGGACTTTTAAGTTTTCCTGAATGCAGATAGGTTATCATTTGTAGTGCCATATCCATGATGATCTAAGTTTAAGGTTTTCTAGTTCCCCTGATGGATGTGTTGAGCTACTGCAAAGATGCTCTTCTTTCTGGTTTACTCATTTGTGAATCTTATCATCATCTGGCTGTGACATATAAATTCTATTCGATAGATGTTCAGATGGGTATAAGTATATCTGGTGACTATTTATAATGCTTTATGCTCAAGGAGTCCAAAGCAAATTCGGCAGATGTGAGAATTTTCCAAGACCGCAGTAATATGACATAAATCAATGCATGGGATATAAAATCAAAATCATGTCTGACAATTAGCTGTCACCATGTCTAGAAGATGACAACCCCCTCCCAAAAAAAAAAGAAGTTGCATTCTATTGATAATCTGTCTTCTTCTATGTAAAAAGGCCGCATTGGTTAAATGCCTAAATGATAAAATTGCAACAGTTGGTAAATATTTATATCAGTAACTAGTATAACTTCTTTTCGTACTTCTTGCAGTTTGGGGTGCATGCAACCACGCATTTCATTTGCATTGTATCCTGAAATGGGTGAATTCTCAGACATCACAAGCGCATTGCCCCATGTGCCGTCGTGAATGGCAGTTTAAGGGATGAGAGAGCATGGATGCTTCTTTTCCGGAGGGCTAGTGTGAACAATGCAAATGGGTCGAGTCAATTTGAAGACTCTCCTTCCAGGTTTTCCACGCATAAAAGATGACTTGCTTCTGTATTAGCTAAATGCACTTCTTTTTGGAGTACATTAGCTAAATGCACTTTAATTTGTCTTTTTGTTGTTTATGGTGAGGAGGGATCAGAATCAAAGTATCTTAATTAGTGCAAGTTTATAATTGTCACTAGTGATGTCACTTCTTCTCATTTATTCTGATCCGATAGTTGAGTATGCTGATGTCTTGCTGGACATATGTCTAGAAATTATTCTTCTTTGTCATCTCATATATATGCTTGAAGCTTTATAAATTTCTCTGTAATTACGTTTTCATTATTGAAGATATTGTTTTCCGATGCTAACTTTTTAATGCAAAATGTGATGGTGGTCCAATTGGACAAGTCTCTTACGAACCTGATTTACATCCAAGGGCTTTCACGAACTTTTGAATTACTATAATAAAACATGGAAATTTCAGTTTGATACGCAAGTGCCTAAATTCGCCCTCAGCCACCGGGTGGCAGGTGTCTCGTGGGCATTTTTTTCTATTATATTTCAAGGTAAAATTAAATTTTAGGTATTTGAAAAATTTACAAATTTAAATACGTTGCCAAGAAATAACTTGATTCAATTGGGTCCTTAAAAGTTTTAGATTTTTCAATCGAAACAAGCAGAAGTGTCACACCAACAAATTATTTTACTATCATAATTATCACTATGAGAAGAATAAATTGAATTTATTAACATATTTGACATAAGATACATGAAGATGATCATTGACCCTGATCATGTTGTGTCTTTCAATTCCATTACCAAATCTAGAGACTGTACAAGCTCCAACTCCAGTGTCACATCAGATACAAATAAAGAAAAGAAAACACATCAAAGAGAGATAATACAATGATATACTGAAAAAAAAAACAAGAAAAAGTATTGTCCTTCAAATATCAAACGGTTATAAAGGAACACCAATATCAGAGTTGAAAGACGTAAACACCCTTTACATTTGTTCACTGTCCACCTGTCAACAAAAGCAATAAAATTAGACAAAACAAAAGTACAGCAAAGGAAAGCAAATCCCACTCAATTACAATTATTAGCACAAAAAAAAGCATCAAATAAATGCGAGTGAGACCTAAATGTCCTTCTTTATCCAAATACTTGGCTGTTGAAAAATCATACTAACTCCATAAAATTGTCTCTTTTTCTTCCTAATGAAAAATGTTCAACTGAATGAAGAGATTGTGGATTTCATTATTTGGCTGCAATTGAACAGGGCAAAGAGTCCTCAAGCGCAAGAACTTACTGCTTACAACGAATATTATATGACAAGTCTTCAAAAAATTCCAACAGCAAAAGTATTCACACCTAGAAGTCATTTTTACAATAAAACTAAAAACTTGGACATCATTGTGCCTTAACATTATTTGTTTATAGCAAAGTCCTTGCATTAAATTTAGTTCATATATATTCAAGATCCAAGCACTTGTGAATTTTATGTTAAAATTGAACCAATCCCTGCTGTACAAATAGGTGAAATAACCACACAAAACTTGCAATCAGAAAAATATCGAATAACATTCAATTAAAAATCAATAGCACAATTCTCAGTGAAATTAAAAAAAAGAAAAAGAAAAAATCGGATAAAGAGAGCAAGAGAAAAAGGGTTACTTACAAAAGTGAAAGAGGGATCAATAATCACTTGGCGATAACATAGACAGCATAGATAATTCCAGGTATATACCCCAAAATGGTGAGCACCAAGCAGATCCAGAACTCCACCTGTATTTCCACAAACCACCAACCATGCATCAATTACGCCCTCTAGAATTCAATCATATATACACAGAAGTAACCAAAACTTTGTGTAAACTAAAATCTTTTGAAAACTAAGAAAAAAAAAGAAAGAACTTGAGAGTAATTAACATAGATATACCTTGCAGCCATACTTGAGGAAGACACCAAGAGGAGGGAGGATGATGGCGAGGAGGATGTCCACGCAGTTGGCTGTGCTGCCCTCGGCCATTGTCTCTCTGGATTTGTGCTACTGCTACCCTTTTCTTTCAAAGTTGCTGCAACACAGGATCAGGACCTCTTCTGCAAAATGCAAAATAATGGCACTTTCTCGAATGGTATCTGCAGAACGCGAGTGTCAGTGACGCGGGGGTAACGGGTTAGGTGGTGGGTGCTTATTTATAAGGGCATGGATGGTACTCAATTCGTGGAAGTTAAGCACAAAACTAGTTGTAGTCTAGAATATATCCACTTCCACGTGGCATCCATGCGTCAGAAACGAGCACACGGTTTCTCAACGTTTTAGATAAGTATGTGTTGAAATTAATTTATTTTTTATTTAAAATAATTTATAATTAAAATTTTTATAAGAATTTTTCGAAAAAAACAATCTACTTCTTAAGAAAAATTATACAAACATATTCTAAATTCTGCGTGCCATTAATTTTATCTTCTATTTTAATAATCAAAATAATATTTAAATACATGTTTAATAATTAATTATTTTTAGAAAAAATATTTAAAAAAAAAATTATTAAGATTTTAATTATAAATTATTTTAAATAAAAAATAAAGTAATCTAAATACTTAGTATACATGTTCGATAATACAGTAAAGTGTAAAAAAAATGTATTACGTTCATTGTACTCAAGAATTGGAGTGTGAAGCTTGGCCTTTTGCACTTTGTTCATGTGGTGAGAACAGAGATTTTATGGTGCCACGTGGGAGGAATCAAAGTCAAAGGTACCATCGCAGGAGCAGAGTGTGGAAAGATATACGGCTCGTAGGCCGCCGCGCTAATAAGAAGTAACGGCGTCGATGGTGCCACGCTTTACGAGCTTACTTAAGCCCTGTGACCGACCTCTCACGTGGGACACCCCCTCCACCGTCCTTTCTAATTCTTTATTCTTTTTTAAGTGTTATTAAAAGGTTTGCTCACATGTTTGGAGAGTTAATTAATTGTTTTTATTTAAATGTTTAAACACTTTTTATTTTTTAGATATTATAAAAGTAAATAAGATAATTTTTTGAACATTTACATTTATATGTGTAATTTTAATAATATATATATATATTTTGAAGGAGGTATAAGTAACTATATATAAGATAATTTTTTAGGAAGTACTTTAACTGTTGTGTTCTTAATTTTTTGCATTTTTAATCTGAAGGAATAAGAATTGTTTTTCACTTTTTTTTATCAAGCAAAAAAATTAAAATTTTAAGAAAATTAAAGTTATACATGTGTAATGTAAAAGAATTTAAAATATTTGGAGATGTCCGAAAAACATGTACTTTGATCCATGCCAAATTTTTTAGTTTGAATTTTGAGATGGTATAAGTTGAACCGCATGTACAATTAAAGAAATTAAAAAAAAAAGAATATCATAATTTTTAATATTATAAAATTAAATTTTTTATGTCTATCTCTCAAGCCGTATCTACGTTTAGACTACAGAAGAACCAAATTCTAGTGGCCTCGAGAAACAAAATCCATGTTCCATGCAAATTAAGGTGACGCTTGTATGGTGCTTATCAGACAACACGCACCCGACATCCCTATCTCTGCCTTTTGATTTTTCTATCAGAATTAGAAACCCACACAACACAACGATCACGTCAATGCAATGAACAAGAGATTATTCTTTTCAGACAAACAAAGACGACAATATTTTAAGCATCTCTTGGAAGCTCTATCGAGCTTTTCTCAAATCCCAACCCCTTTCATACCATGCCTGAGCAAGATAATTGCTGAGGGACTTTTTTTTATTTTTCCTACAAACTTCATCAAAAGTGACCGTGATTCCTTGCAAATGTGGAGCGATTGCTTTTAAACACACACAATCAGCAACAACTCAAAACACCCCGGTGGGTCGTTTAGATGGCTCAATGAAGGCTAAAATTGAAACCCTTATACCATTATAAGGGGATTGACATCTATGACCAAAATGATTGAAACGAGTTTTCAATTTTTGCGTCAATTGAAATGAGTCTTTAATTCATTCTCTTATGTATTGGTTATAGATTCGAACTAAAGTAATTAAAGAATGAATGGTACCTCTTTAACCACTAGACTAACCCTTTAAATTTAGCTTTCATATGTTTAGTTGAAACTGTTAGCAGATATTATTGGGGTGGAGGCCATCTAGGCTTGAACCCGAAGTTAAATAGTTTCTAAAAAGATTTAGGATCATTTGAGTTAAGACTTTTGAGCAGATGATAATAAATTTTTAATGTAAAAAAAAAAGGTTAATACTAATAATTCTACAAACCAAAAAGAATAAAGATTCTATTTTTGCCTCTATTCCATTGAAATGAACATTCCTTTATAATTGGAATAAAAAAATTATGAAATAACCGTTCCTTGCAAAATGGAATGAATTTAACATTTGTTTTGTTTTCTTATATATTTTTATTAGTAATATATATAATTATTATTTTTATTTTAAATACATTTTCATTAGTTATAAGTATAATTCTTATTTTATTTCCTTATATATTTTCATTACTCAGAGGTATGATTCTTTGTATCCAAGCATATTTTCATTAGTCATAGGTAGGTGAGCTGTGCTATATAAGTATATATAGCACGAAACATTTCTACCAATAATTTTACGAAAGATGTGACAAGCAAAATGCACGGGCCAAAAGGTAATAAATAAAAATAAAATAAAAAATAAAAACCCATTCACTGTAATACTAAGTCTTTTGTAAAAAAATCGTAAATTTTCTATTCGTAATAACTATAATTTCTCTAGGTATAATTCTCATTAATTAGTTACCTTACATATCTTCATTAGTCATTGCTATATAATTCTTATTTAGATACCTTACATATCTTCATTAGTCATTGCTAAATAATTCTTATTTAGTTTCCTTACATATCTTCATTAGTCTTAAGTAAAAATTCTTATTTAGTTTCCTTACATATATTCATTAGTCACAGACATAATTCTTATTTAGTTACCCTACTTAGTTTCATTAGTCATAGGTATAATTCTTATTTAGTTTCCTTACATATTTTCATCAGTCATAGGTATGATTCTTATTTTGTTTCCTTATATATTTTCATTAATCATAGATATAATTCTTAATTTGTTTCCTTATATATTTTCATTAGTCATTGGTATAATTCTTATTTTGTATCCTTATATATTTTTATTAGTTATAATTATAATCTTATTTTTTTTCTTATATACTTTTAATATATTTAATTATAAATATTTTTTAGTTTCTTTAAATATTTTTATTAATCATAATTATAATTCTCATTTTTGTTTTCTGATATATTCTCATTATTTATAATTATAATTCTTATTTCTTTTCCTTATATATATTTTCATTAGTTATAATTATGATTCTTATTTTGTTTTTTCATTCATTTTCATTATTCATAGTTATAATTTTTATATTATTTCCATATGTATTTTCATTAGTTATATATAATTCTTATTTAGTTTTATTAAATAATTTTGTTAGGCATAATTACAATTTCATTCCATATCAATCCATGGACCAAATATACAGAATAGAATGAAAGAAAAAAAATTTTATCATGGAGTGAACCAAACACTAGATTGGGATAGCTTATTCCAGTTCAAGTTATTCCTATTCTCATTCTGATTTTTATAAAAAAATTGTTCCTTGTAATAAATATATAAATCAGGACAAAAAAAAAAGGAAAGGTAAATAGAAAAGTTGAAAACAACCAAGTTCAATGTTTTTAAAAACCGGTTGACATAGAAAACCGGGAGACGGTGACGATTCATGGTTCAACTAGTTTTAAAGTTCAATTCAAATTGATATAAAGTTTGATCGATGATTTAAACGATTGAATCAATTTTTAAAATACTCACCAAATTTATAAAGATTGATTGTTTGTGGCTATAACACATCCATCCAAAGAACTAACAATAAGTAGGAAGTATTTTGTTAAAATAGTTTTTTAATTTGGTTATAAAAATTTAATCTATAAAGACTAATTTAAAAATAATGGATCAAATTATAAAATTAATATATTATTTATAGGCTTTTAAATTTTTTTCCCAAACTCAATTCTAAGGACGTTTTTTTTTGGGGGGCTCTACAACTCAATTCTAATGGTAGATTTTGTACTTTCTTATAGTATCAAAATTTATTAAGATAATGGGCCTAGGCCCCGTTTGTAAAATCAAAAAAACAAAAACAGTAGCATGATAAAGTCGCGTAGAAACCTTGGAGTTACAGTACTGTATCAATTCAAAATTTAATTACGAATCCGAAACGCAATTCTAGTAGAATAAATATTTTTTTACTTTTTAAATAAATTAATTTTTGATATTTCTAGACAAATTACTTAAAATTATTTGAATTAAATATTTTTAAATAAAACTTTATTACTTTAAAAATTTTAAAATTAATTCTCTTTGAAAACATTGACACATTAAAAACTTGTGAATATTAGATTTAGAACAGATAAATCTTGGTAAGACAATTTAAATTTAAATTTTTTTTTATTTTTTAATAATGACAGTACGAAAATTTAAACTTATAACTTTCTACAGAAAATGTATTAATTTAGATTAAGTTTTTCGTGAAATAATTTTAAAGGCGCACTCTTATATCAGTTTGATGCATTTATAAAAATTAATTTTTTTGGCTGCCCAAGTATACCTCTTTAACTATTGCACCAATGCCTTGACTTAAACCAAATGATACACGATTGAAATTTGAAACACATGGAACAAGACATAAAGTGAACACAATTGCTTAATTTGGAGCTGCCACTAAGCTCCCTTTTCACTTCGTCTCAAGAACAAAACTTAAATTATAATGTATCCTTTGTAGTTCTTCGTGTGTTGTTGGCAACCATCCTTTTTTGCGAGAGATGTACATTAACATGTTCTTTTTCTCCCTTAATTCTTATATAAGAAAAGATTCCCTTTAATTAGACCAAGTTAACTGATGTGAATTATTTTGAGGCATTTTTCATGATTCCTCGGTTGCTTCCACTATTATTCTTCTAATTCAAATCCGATTGTGATTTACTCCTTGTTGTCGCTGCATTTGTCGTTGTTTTGAGACAATATTGAATGAAATGACAATTAAATATGGAGTATGGAACAACAAGAACCATTTTCACATATACCTTGTACAAGGTTGGAAAATTTAGGCTGGCATTTTTGGTGGCGGGAAGCCCAAAACACCCGAGAGATCTTTTGAAGTGGACTTAGCAAAGAATTATGTTAGTGGGCTTTACACTACACATTTTAATCCAAAACTTTTAAGTTATTAGGCCCAGAAGTCATTCAACCCGCATGATCTGGACGTAGCCCATTATTTTATTTTTTTTTAATGTGAAGCTTCTTACTTTGCATTTGAATTCTCAAAGTGACATGTGAAAGGCTTGCGTTGGATCAATTTAACAGCGGTGCAATCAATGGAGAGCCTAATGTATAATAGTCGGCAACACAGCCTGCATTGGTTAATGAAGGTACTCATGTTATTTGTTATATACAGCCGTAAAGTTTATGGAATTTTCATTCTTCTATGAAATAATGAGCAAATATATTCCTGTTGTCCAATTCGAAAGGGATGCTCACGACATCCTTCTTCTTTTACCGATAGTCTGAAATAATCGCTTATAACTATTAGACTATTGTCCTATATTAAGGTTTGCCATTGCTTCTTTGCAACTATATGTTATAGCATTTCCTTGCTGTTGAATGAATTAATTTCTTTTTAATTTTTAATCTTCTCTGATTAATTATATAAATGGTAAACGATTATCGCAATTAAGATATATATTATCAAATTTAGGAGGGTGTGAGGAAATGTTAACAGAACTTTTTAAACCATATTGTAGAATAGTTATTGGGGTGATAATTGTTCTAGAATCTCCAAGAGATTCCTTTATGATTTTCTTTTCTCTTCTTCCTCTATCTTTCCTCGTCAATCAATCCAGGTGATGTGCCAGGGGATTAATTAAGAACATTCAAATAACAATTTGATAAATTTTAATTTTTTTATTAATGTGTTTCCTGACTAATGTTAAAATAAAAAAAAAATTGTCTAATTTTTTTCTCTTAATCATAAAATGATTTAATTATTATTATTTTTATAATGTTTTGTGATGATTTTATTTTTTTTAATGTTTTACGAGATAATATATAATATTTTTATATATATTATGTTGCACTTGTATCTTAAAATTTTAAGAAATGTTTTAGCTACCTGTCCCGTCTCTGTTATCCGTGGGTGTCTGGCTTAGATTTACCATGCACCACTAATCCACTAGTCTTGACTGTTTGAGAGTGAAACACACTCATTATGTGTCCTCTTTCTAAAAGACTGATACTAAATTCATGTTGATGCTTTCCAGTTGTCTTGGCTGAGCTCTGTCATCTGAGTTGAGTTAATTTTACTTTTAATCCCAAACTTCAAAGCATCATGGGCAGGATAATATAATAAGACTGAGTGGGCGCTTCCATTTGAAAAAAATAACATGTTTTGAGCATTTTGTTACTATAATGGCTGCTCCTGTTGCACTCTTCTCTGATGCATGCGTTGCTGTTTTATTCATGCACAATAATACAACGATCATAAAGAAAATAAATTATTACGATTTTCTAGAGTACTTCTACTGTGGACATTCTTAAATCTTAGTTTATTTACTGAAGATACAGAACTAGAAACTGTCTTGTCAACATAGTTTATTCTAAATATGATGCTAGTATCCGTCTAATAACGCTGTAACTGTTAATTTTGTTTATTAATGCACATAATATAGAAGACCATTCTTGTTATGGCTAGAACATTATTAAATTGTTCATAGCACCATAGATTAGATTAGTGATAAAAATAGACTGGTCGTTATTTACAGTACCTTGCTTCTATATATGTTCTTGCGCATGCATTGATTTAAGATTTAGTCATAAAAAAATGAGTGCCGCAGACTGCAAAGAAGCAGACACAATTGCCTGCAGAAATGGTTAGCAGTGAGAGAGCATGATTCACAGTTTGGTCCAATTTATTAGGCTCCACTGCCAAAGAATACAACAAATTATCAGGTACACCCTCCTCTTTAATCATTCAGGTAGCCATTTATTAACATTATCCTCTGCTTTGGTTCACATCCTGTATCAGAAAAGGGAATTTCTTTGTATTAGAGTATAGTATAATGTATAGTATAACAGAGTATATGTACTCCGGTAGTTAGGTGTTAGTTGGAGTTGTAGTTGAAGTCAGTTATATTAGCTAGACATACATAACCTGTATCAGTTTAACAGAGGAATATGATTTTCAGTCTTTCTCTCTTCTCCCTCCATTTTCTTCATTCTCTTTGTTTTCCTTTGATGGTATCATGAGCCCTCAAACTCCAACCATGGAGGATACATCGATATTGAGTTCAGGGACGCAAGTTCATAAATCTAACCCAGTCACCTTCAATCATGCAATCACAGTTTAAATTGGATGAGAAAAACTTCTTGATATGGCGTCAACAAATTCAAGCAGCAATCAGGGGTTACAAATTACAAAAGTTCTTGATTGGGGGAGATTCGATTCCCTCGAAATTTGTTTCAGATGAGGATTTCAGTGCAGGGAAAGTTACAGATGAATACAATGAGTGGTATCAGCAGGATCAACTCCTGGTCTCTTGGTTGTTAGCATCGATGTCTGAGAGTGTACTTCCCAGAGTCGTGGGGTGTGATTTTTCTTGGCGACTCTGGACTGAAATTCAACAATTTTATGCATCCCAAACCAGAGCTAAGGAAAGGCAATTCTGAGCAGAACTGAGATAGACCAAGAAGGAGACACGTTCAATCAGTGAGTATTTGATGAGAATCAAAGCTTTAATAGATTCCTTAGCTTCCATAGGCTGTGCTGTGTCAAAACAAGAACATATAGATGTTATCTTGGATGGAATCCCAGATAAATACGATTCTTTTATAGTGTCTGTGAATTCAAGATTGGACCCATATTCTGTAACAGAAATAGAGTCACTTTTGTTGTCACAAGAGACAAGAATTGAGAGGCACACTAAATCTTTGACAGAAAACATGACAGTAAATGTAGCTCATACTGAAAATAGATCACAATTTCAACGAGGTGGAGGACGATTCACAAACTATAATGGCAACTATAGAGGAAGGAATGGAAGAGGATATGGCAGGTATAGAGGAAGGGGCAGATTTCAGAATTCTGGTAGACATGGTTTCGTGTGTCAGGTTTGTAACAAACCAGGTCACTCAGCTACACATTGTTTCCACAGGTTTGATCAAACCTATCAATCAATGCCCCATACGAATCCATTTCATACTCAGAGACAAGTGCCACAGAGGCATCTACAAGCCTTAGTAGCCACTCCTGATATGGTGTTTGATCAGAATTGGTACCTCGGATTCTAGTGCAAGCAACCACATTACTCCAGATATCAACAATCTGATGCACAAGGAAGAGTTCAGTGGGACAGAACAGATACATATGGGTAACGGTAAAGGCATACAAATAGATCTCATTGGCCGTTCAAAAACTAAATTCTCCCTTTAATTCCAAAATATCACTTTCCTTGAACCATCTTCTTCATGTTCCTAAGATTACTAAAAATCTGTTAAGTGTGAGTAAATTTGCTCAAGATAACAGTGTCTATTTTGAGTTTCACCCATTTTCTTGTTGTGTCAAATCCGCAGGAAACTCATCAAGTGCTCCTACAAGGCAATGTTAAATCAAATGGGCTATGTCAGTTTGATAGTTTTCAGCTGCAGCATCTTCCCTCTTCGAGTTCACAATGTGTTGATTCATGTAATCCGAATGTAAATAGTGTCAACTCTGTTAGTTGTAAATTTCCTTCAGTTAATACAGCTTGTATACAGTCTGATAATATGCCTTGGCACTGTACATTAGGACATCCCAAAGCTACAACAGTCCAAGGAGTGCTTAAGCTCTGTAATATACACCTGAATGGTAATAAAAATACAGCTCTTGATTTTTGTATAGCTTGTTGTCATGGCAAAGCTCATAGATTACAATCTTTATCCATCTGTTACTTTACATCATAAACCGTTAGAACTTATCTACACAGATTTATGGGGTCTTTCTCCAATTAAATCATCAAATGGTTATACTTACTATATTAGTTTTGTGGACTCTTATAGTAGGTATACCTGGATCTACTTTCTAAAACACAAATCAGATGCATTTTCCCAAATTTTCTTCAGTGTCAAATCAATGGTAGAATTACAGTTTGACACAAAAATAAAAGCCATTCAGTCAGATTGGGGGGGAGAGTTTAGGACATTTTCTACTTATCTCAAATCTCAAGGAATAATTCATAGATTGATTTGCCCACATACTCATCACCAAAATGGAGTAGTTGAAAGAAAGCATCGCCATATCAGAGTTAGGTCTTACCCTTCTTGCTAAAGCATCCTTATCTACTATTTTTTGGACCATGACTTCTCAACAACAGTTTATCTCATAAATAGGCTCCCATCTACATCTATTTCTAATGATATTCCATACAAACGACTACACAATTCCATGCATGAGTACTCTTTAATAAGAGTGTTTGGTTGTGCTTGCTATCCATTACTGAGGCCATATAATAGGCACAAGCTATAACAAAGAACAACTGAATGTATTTTTCTAGGTTATAGTGATAAACATAAAGGCTATATGTCTTGACCCTAGTGGAAGACTCTATATATCTAAAGATGTCGTGTTCAATGAGTCTCGTTTTCCTTCTTTATCTCATAATTCTACTAACTGTCCCGCTGCAGCTACAGTAAGTCCTATTTCAGCTAAACCACCTGTTTTACCTTCTAATAGCCAATTGTGTTCTATTGATTTAAGTCCTGCACCTAATTCCATCACACTTTCTGCACAACAAAATCTGCAACCTGCAGAAAATAATGCCACTGTTACTGATATGCCTACTGCTCCTAATGAGACGTGCAGATCAGATTTTGCCTACTGGTCAGCAATTGGTTTCAACTACTGCAGCTCCTACTGTGATACCAGCATCTAGTGTCGATCCTAATACTGCAGCAGCATCAGTGAATGCAGAACAAATGTCTGCAGCTGTCACAGAACCTAATACCATTTCTTCTACTGCTGCACCAGCAACTGAATCTGTCTCTAGACATCCAATGGTCATGAGGTCAAAATCACGCATTTATAAGCCTAGAGTTCTATTGTCTATAAAAAAGCCAACAACTGTTAAGGAGGCACTGTCTTCACCAAAATGGAAAAATGCTATGGATCAAGAGTATCAAGCCTTGCTTCGTAACAAAACATGGACCCTTGTTCCTTTACCTGCTCATAGACAGCCAATAGGTTGTAAATGGGTCTTCAAACTCAAAGAAAACCCAGATGACAGTATACAAAAATACAAGGCAAGGTTGGTGGCTAAGGGATTTCATCAACAACCAGGCCATGACTATACAGAGACATTTTCTCCAGTGGTAAAACCAGCTACAATAAAGGTAGTTCTCATCTTAGCCTTGTCTAATAGTTGGTGTCTTCAACAAATTGATGTTAATAATGCCTTCTTGAACGGTACTTTCACTGAAGAAGTGTTTATGATTCAACCTCCTGGCTATGAAGCCCATGATAGCAGCTTAGTGTGCAGATTAGACATAGCTCTTTATGGCCCAAAACAGGCACCAAGAGCATGGTTTCAGAAGTTGGCTCAGACTTTGCACAAATTTGGTTTTCAAAATAGTCGTTGTGATCCTTCTTTGTTTATACGAAGTGCTCCTGACAGTTGTACATTTTTACTTGTGTATATTGATGACATTATTATCACAGGGAGTTCTAATGCTTATATCAAAGAACTAACAGCAGATCTCAATGCTGAGTTTGCACTCAAAGACCTGGGAAATTGCATTATTTTCTAGGAATTGAGGTGCAGCACCTAGCTGATGGCAGTATCCACCTGTTACAAGGCAAATATTCGGGATTTGCTGAGAAAAGCTAATATGGACAATGCCAAGCATATACATACTCCTATGGCTTCTGGTTTAAAATTGTCCAAGTTTGGCCCTAATTACATGTATGATACTGGTCTCTATAGGATAATTGTTGGTGGATTGCAGTATGCAGCCATCACCAGACCAGAAATAGCTTATAGTGTCAACAAGGTAAGCCAATTTATGCATGAACCAAAAGAAGAACACTGGGAGGCTGTCAAGCGCATCCTTAGATATCTTAGAGGCACAACTACAGTTGGCTTGCAACTCAAAAAGACCTCCATACATCAAATGTATGCATTCTGTGATGCAAATTGGGGGAGTGATCCTGATGATAGGAGGTCCACATCTGGTTATTGCATCTTTCTTGGTCAGAATCTCATAAGCTGGTCTTCAAAGATGCAAACACTTGTCGCTAGATCTAGCACAGAGGCTGAGTATCGCAGCCTAGCTAGCACTGTTGCAGAGTTGGTGTGGTTACAGTCCTTGCTGCAAGAGCTTCAAATTAGGCCAACAAGACCTTTGGTTTACTGTGATAACTTGAGTACCGTCATGATGTCTCATAATCCAGTTCTTCATTCCAGGGCCAAGCATATGGAACTTGACATTTTCTTTGTGAGAGAGAAGGTTTTACAGAATCAAATTGAAGTCTGTCATATTCCTGGAACTGATCAAATAGCTGATGTCTTGACCAAACCACTATCAGCCACCAAATTTCTTCATTTTCGGGACAAACTCAGAGTAATTGACTACAAAAACTAGTAGTCACTCACTCTGGGTTTGAGGGGAGAATATTAGAGTATAATATAATGTATAGTATAACAGAGTATGTGTACTCTGGTAGTTAGGTGTTAGTTAGAGTTGTAGTTGAAGTCTGTTGAAGTCAGTTATATTAGCTAGACACATATAACCTGTATCAGTTTAATAGAGGAATATGATTTTCAGTCTTTCTCTCTTGTCCCTTCATTTTCTTCATTCTCTCTGTTTTCCCTTGACTTTGTTTCTAATTTGCATCCGTGAGATTTTTTGCTTGGGATCTTCGAAAGGCATGCTTCGCTTTTATGTTTTCCCTAGACAGTGGGTGGCATGGCATGGTGGATCTATACTCATACAAGGTATGCTTTGGTTATCTTGATTCTTGTGGGCTGTGGTAGATTACTGATTTCAACGTCACATCGGATTTTTAAGGTTGTTTCTGTGCTTAGTCGTAGATAAATTTATAGAAGTTTGAGTTCGCAATGGAAGCTGTGCTTCGTACTATATCCAATAGAAAGTGAGTGGAATAAACACTGTAGTACGTTAAAAAGAGAAAAAAACAAAAAAAGGTGCAAGAATGGAATATAGATATATATATTTGTAGAAATATAATGAATAAGGGTAAAGAATAAAAGTGCTCGCCCTTTCTCGTTTGGGATTGCAGCAGAAATTAGGTGGAATGCAAGTTTATTCTAATTCCTATATTTTACTTTTGAGATAAGATTTTCTGTAAATTAGATGTATAAATCAATCACAAGATATAATTTTTGCTGAAGTTATATCACATTGTTAATGAACATAAATCTTTCCTAAATTTAATAAATGGCAAAACCTTTTCTTATTATCTCGATCAATATCATGTAGAATTGTTGTATTTTAGAATTTTACATAATATATACTACTTTTTAAAATGGAAATAACTCGTCTAAATTATGAAAGGAATCAATGCATTTTGAATAATAAAGAGAGAGTTTTTCTTTTAATTTCATTGAACTTCACAAAAATTTATATAATGTATTATGTTATTTTTGTTTTATAAAATCCATATCAAATTCTTTGTTCAAACGTGTGCAACTGCGATTACAATTCTATTCCTCAATTGTACTATTCTATGTTATTAATCTTAAAGGTTGTTAAGCAAACCATTTTTATTTATATTATTATTTTAATAAAAAAAAAGTATCCCTTCCTTAAGGTACGAGACCCCTTCGGAAGCCACCCCACACTCTTCTGCCACATTCGTAATATCAACGCGTTTTGATAAAGAAATTTCTGACTCTATGTTGGGAAGGGGAAATCCAAGTTGTAACGACACACAATTACCTGTGCAGCTTCCTCCGCAGCAGAATCTTAGGTACACTAATGGAAAATAATGTTGTTATATTATATCATAAGTTACATGTCACGTAAATGTAATTATTTTTTTGGCTACATAAATGTAATTATTTTATCTTTTATACCAAAAAATAATGGTAAAATATTTAATAATATAATGTAAGATAATTATATTATTTTTATACTTTAATTTTATATTTTTGTATATATTTTTTTATGAAAAAGGAAAAGAGATAAAAATAACATATGAAAAGAAATTGAATTTTTTTTATTGTTATACAGAATAAGTTAGTAGAAAGGTGTAAAATTAAAATATAAAAATATTATTTTTTAATGTAAAATAATTATCTTACAGAAATATAGCTAAAATTGTTCTCTCTCCAGTGAAACACATGGCGCTGCGGTGAACTGGAGAACCTGCAATGCAACGACACATCCGATGAACGCAGTAGCCAAATCATGGATGAGTGGCTCATGGTCATGTCAGGCCCCAGGTCAAAAATGTGTTTCTTTCTCGGACGTCAAGTTAGTGGAACGTACCCAATGAGTCACATCTGACCCAAAAACAGAGAGAAGAAACAATATATGAGCCTCGTGAGTTTTATCCATGCACGTGAAATCCACGGCCGCCGATCTGAGTTTCAGTTCCAATTGATGATAGTTACTTTGTTTGGTTAGGACCTCCCATGTTTCTCTGCACCCCAAACCAAACTCTTCATCCCCCATTCTTATTTCTCAGGAGTACTCTGTCATTGATATAAGCTCTCATTTACGTAGTATAATATATTTAATATTATTTATATTTAGATAAAATATTAAATAATAATTTATTTAATTAAAATAATTTTATTTAATTTTAATTATATAATTTAAAATTATAAAAAATAATTTAATTTATATTTATTATAAAATTAAAATTAAAATAAATTATTTTTATTTTTATTTTTAATATTATATTATTTAATATTTTATTTAAATATTTATAAAAAATAATATTATTAATTATATTATATTATTTATCATTTATATAATATATTAAAAAAATTTAATATATTAAAGAAGATCTTAATGATGCATGCAACAGAAAAGATTGATGCGTTACATATTCCGGGCCCACAAGAATGACCCCAAATCCCTTACCGGGGCGGGAAGGGTCTAAGCGGACATTGTCCATGCCCCATGTCCGGGCTGGTTGGGTCCACCACCACTAGTTTTGCCTTTAATCCCATTTTGCATATTGGTGTCTGCTGGCACCTCATTCCAATCAAACTCTACAAGCTGTGTAATGGGGCTGAATTTTTTTTTTTAATGCTGAATGGGATTGAATTATTCTACTAATTAATGCTATTTAGGTATTTTTTAATTTAATTTTAATTCAATATTAATATAAAAATTGTATACATTATTATTTAATTATATATTAATATATTATTAAAAAAATTTATTATAATAATGATTATTTAAAAAATTAATTTTTTTAAATTATATGACAGCATATATGAAATAATAATGTAAAATATTTTATACTGTGAATTAAAATTAAATTCTATTTTTTATCCACTTTCTTAGTAACTTCTTTTATATCAAACACTTTTTTTGGGTGAATTTTATATCAAATACTTTTATTTTAAGTATCACTTACATAAGTTTATTTTTAATATTAACTCTATGACAATAATAAAAGCTATTCATCACAAAAGAAGTGTTAGAAAATAATTAAAAAAATATTTCTACAGATTTATTAAAAAATTGTTGCATATTCTTAAACACTGAAAAAAATAAGTAAAATTTAATTGTAATTCATTAATTTATATATAAAAAATTATTATTGTTAACATCATTACTTAAAAAATAAATGGGGGTTAAACTATTTGCATTCTTTTTAGAGGACAGGTAGACATCCAATCCCTTGTGGATTATCTCGTTGACCCATAACTAATCTGTTCCCTAATTCAGTTCTCTATTAATCCCCACTTTTTGGCAGGCTTCCATGGGTTTTGGTTTATCCATTTTATTTTTTTAATTTTTAATTCTCAAATCATTTTTATAATTAAACTGTTTGGGTGGTCCCTACTCTCTATCTAAATATTTTTCAAAGTTGATGATTAGGGTGTCTAGATTACTAACCTAACTAATAATAAAATGCATCCTTGGATAAAAAGGCAACAATAGCCTTTGCACATGGTATTATCCTTGCTTAAAACAAAGGGCATATGGACATTAACTCCAGTGACCTTTAATTAAGGGGACGGCATGTAAACCCAACTATAATATGGTTAGCAATCTCTTAGATTCTACCTGATGACAAGGGGCCTTGGAATTCTTAAAAAGAACTGCAATTAGTTAAGCAGTTGCCTTTAATCCTTTATTTAAAATTTAAATGATCATTTCAAAGTTCAAACCTCCCTTATTAACAAATCCACCAACACTCACAAAAGGGAAACAGAGAAAATCAGGAAAAGGACACCACTCCTCGAGCTCGCATGATTGCAATGCCAAATTGTTAAATATCAAAACAATTATGTTATTTTTATATCATAGTTTTATATTTTTTTTATATATTTATCTTTTATGATTAAAAAAATAAAAGGTAAAAAAATTGAATTTTTTTTTTTATTATTCAAAATAAATATACAAAAAGAATGTAAAATTGAAGTATAAAAATATTATTTTTGTTATAAAAAACCCACTACTCAATAACATACACAGTCTCTCCAACAATGAAGGGGAAAAAGATTGCTCTTTTCCTTCTTTTCGTCAATTAAGAAATAAACAAAGCAATAAAAATGATGATGCGCAAGTCAATGGCTTTATAAATCTCTTAATCCGCAAATTTCAAACCACGAATTTGATTATAATCTAAGATTATGTATATAAAATGGAGAGGTCGCTGTCCAAACAGGTTATAATGATACGGATATGATTTTGTTGTGTTGCATTATGGATGCACTCATACACCCTTACCCAATATTGCAAGGATAACATATTCAAAAGCGGGAAGCAGTATAGTTTCTTCCAAGTACACAGAATAGGGACACAACACAACACAGACAATGCTCTCTCTCTCTCTCTCGTCTTATTATGGTCTCACACAATGGCAAACCGACCCACCCATTTAGGGCAATAACCCCAAAGTGTGTGCGCTCCCAAAGTGTGTGTGTTTCACTCGCTCAAGAGGAGGTTGGGCCTCTGTTGCCTTGCATAGCAAGGTGACCGTTGGATTTGTGTAACACTTGACCTAGTCACCGACGGGTTCCACACGAACCACGATACCTTGATTAACTATGGTTATGAACCACTGTGGTTAAGAGCCCCTGAACTAATTCTCTTTTGTTCTGTCTCTCTCCCTTCCTGTCCCCTGTGTGCGTGTGTTTCACTGCTCTGCTTTCCTGCACTGGTTCTCTGCAATTCTGCAAATCTTTCGCCGCCTTCTGCGTCCATTTGGGTCGTTCCCACTTCTGAAAATTTGGGCTTTTCTTTCTTCGAGCTGAGACACGGTCTCTCAAGATTACTTTTTCATAGCTTCCGCTGTGAACTGCGAATGATCACTTCAAATTGCGGTGCATTTGGATTAGGAAAAATTTTGTCGGTCACGAGGAACTCGGGTTTTCCCGAAATTTTGTTTCTTTTTCGATAACCCGTTCAGGAGATTACTGGGTCTGGGTGTTTGAGAAAGTTTCAGCTGTGGATTGGAGTTACATGGCTTTTCCTTGATCTCAGCCGAGAATCAGTGTCACTATTGCCGAGAGAATTGGGTGTGCGGTGTCGTGATGGAAGCTGTATTCTGCTGACCCGAATGCTGATTAGAAAAAAGAAATCAAGATCGAATCTTTAGAGTCTTAAGGACATTACTTTACTTGGCAAGGTTTGTTCATGATATTATAGCCATTAAACAATTTGTTTGTTTGACTGGTGCTGTATTTTTAATTTAATTTGGTATGATAGTTTGTTTCCTCTTGAAAAAGACTTCACTTGGGTTTAAAAGAAAGATTTTGTTTTCTTAAATTATTGTTATTGCAAGCAGGGTAGCTTTCTCCTCTCTTTCGTCTTCTGCTATTAAAATCAATAGAGATTGTCTCATAGCGTAGTGTGGCTTACGTCAGGTTTCCATGTCTTCAAACCTTATTTGGCTTCCAAAGGTTCCCAGTTAATGTAGTAGTATGTTGGAAGCAACAATAGTGGCTAGGTGCCTGAGTTTGAGGCATTTCTGAGTTTCAGTAGTGAGCTTCCATTGATTGATTCATCATGCCTCTGTATGAGTTATACCGGCTGGCCAAAGGGAAGCTTGATTCTAAAGAGATTAACAGCACATGTGCAGCTGATCAATCTTCCGCGTAAGTTGAATAGCATCCGCTGTTGTAACCTTTTTCATTTCCTTCGTGTACGTTTGAATTGCATTCTTTTGTTTATTTCTTTCTCATCCCCTTCCCCTTTTTAGTTCTAACCCTGCCTTTTTGGGTTTGAATGCAGACCTGAGAATGATTTTTTTGAGTTGGTTTGGAAAAGTGGCCAGATTTCGATGCAGGGTCAGTCCAGTAGAGCTAGAAAGAGCCCCTCTTGTAAGAGTTTGCCATCTCACTGCTTGCCATCTCATAGTCCCAAGGGTCGAGATAAAGATGCTGGATATGCTACCAGTAAAAGGATGGGAAAGTTTGGGGATTTAGACTCTGGGTTGAATGAAATTCCAATGCCGGTGCCATCCGGTGAAGTGGATTTGAGTCAAGATGAGGACGTGATACCTTGGTTGAATTATACAATGGATCACTCTTTGCAGCATGAATATAGTTCTGATTTCTTACACCAACTATCTGGGGTCACGGTAAATGAGCTCCCTACCTCAAATCATTTTGCCCTAATGGATGAAAGAAGTAATTGTAATCAGGTAATTAGGGACTCTCATAAAAATTCTGCATGTCATGTTTCGGGCTCAGAACAAGGGAATGTTTCCAATGGTTCTTCAGCTGGAGAAGTTGAGACTGCTAGACCTAAAGCTAGCACCAGTCAGTTATACCCATCATCATCGCATCAATGTCAAACATCATTTGTATCTGTTAGATCCAGAGTATCTGATATAACTGAAACTAATATGAGTAATGCAACCCAGAATGCACCTTCTGGGGAAATCACTCAGATTCCATCTTCCTCAAGTGATATTTCAAGCATAAAGATGCAGAAGCAAGAGCCAATTATGCCAAGCAATAGTTCCACCATAATGAATTTTTCCCATTTTGCAAGACCTGCTGCTATTGTGAGAGCTAATCTTCAGAGCATTAGCTTGATGTCTGGTTTGTCTTCAGCAAGATTAGAAAGTATAGGAAATAAGAGTAAAGGTGCTGCTGCAACTAGCAGCAATCCTCCTGAATCAACTCTTGTTGATTCACGTGATGAATGTCCAAAGGAATCAACCATGCACTGCCAGCAGGTTGTAGAGCCATCCAATGCTGATTTGAAACCGTTGGAGCCAAAATCTTTTGAACAGAATGCTGTTGCTTCTATACAATCAGACCCTGCTTGCAAAGAGGATGCCTTAAAGATTGATCAAACTTCCAAACAAGTTCTTGGTGAAAGTGGCACCAAAGGACAGACAGCTGCTGAAAAAAAGTGTGGAGCCAGCAGTAGCCTCTTCCTCTGTTTGCTCTGGCAATGGTGTAGAGAGAGGTTCTGATGACCCAAATCAAAATTTGAAGCGAAAAAGTCAAGACACTGAAGACTCCGAATGCCACAGTGAAGTAAGTCAATGCCTTAGATTTACACTGTTTTATATGCATTAATTTTCTTTCTTATTTTATAGTTTCCTCTATAAATCACAAAAATGTTTTTACTTGTAGGATGTTGAGGAAGAATCAGTGGGCGTCAAAAAGGCTGCTACTGGACGAGGAGGTGCAGGTTCCAAGAGAAGCCGTGCAGCTGAAGTGCATAATCTATCTGAAAGGGTGAGAAAGGCCATCTGCTATTTGTTTTGTGTTAACGATAGAAAAACTTATTTTCCTCCTTGAGTTTTTGTTCTGTTGTTTCTGATTTATATGATTATAAGTGGTAATCTTTTCCAATTACTGTATACAGAGGCGAAGAGACAGGATCAATGAGAAGATGCGTGCATTACAAGAACTCATACCAAATTGCAATAAGGTTGACTTTTTCTGTTTTCACTCTTGCTAGGCACACCTGAGAAACTTTATAAGATTATGGAATGTTGATTATCACTAAGGATTTAAACTGACATCAGAGTTATTGAATTTTGTTCTTGCGGAATTTGGAAGGTTTTATCAAATTATTGGAAGTTACAGCAATAGCTGTCAAAACTGAAATTTAGTTTTTGTTTGCAGGGTTTAAATCCTCAACTTGAATATCAAGCATGATCTTCCATTAAGTAAATTCGTAATCAAAATAGCAGAAGTTCAATACCTTGAACATAGACTACTAAAATACTTTATATAAATATATATTATACTTGTTTCCTCATTTATTTCGGTTTTGCTGACTTCATATACATAAGGTGGATAAAGCTTCAATGCTGGATGAGGCAATTGAGTATCTTAAAACACTTCAACTCCAAGTTCAAGTACTCTCTCTCTTATTCATCCTTTAATTTAATTTTTTAGATTATAAGTGATCTAGTTATATTGTGAGATTTCCTTTCTTTTTATGCAGATTATGTCAATGGGAGCTGGTTTATATATGCCTCCAATGATGTTACCCATGGGAATGCAGCACATGCATGCTCCACATATGGCTTCGTTTTCACCTATGGGTGTTGGCATGCAAATGGGGTTGGGAATGGGTTATGGGATGGGTATGCCTGACATGAATGGTGGATCTTCTAGATTCCCAATGATTCAGGTGCCCCAAATGCAAGGAACTCATCTCCCTGTTTCGCATATGTCTGGACCCGCTGCTTTACACGGGATGGCAGCAAATTCTCATGGGTTTGGGCTTCCTGGGCAGGGACTTCCCATGCCAATGCCACGTGCTCCTGTATTTTCTTTTTCAGGAGGGCCTCCTATGAACTCATCAGCTCTGGGACTACATGCATGTAGAACAGCAGAACTTATGGAAACTGTGGATTCAGCTTCAGCCTCTGGCTTGAAGGATCCAATGCCAAATGTGAACCCACAAATTAAGCAAAGCACAGGCGGTTGTAACTCAACAAGTCAGACATCTACACAGGTCTGTTTATTGACAGATTTCTTAGAGTTTTTATAGAAATATATCTTGGGGTATAGGTTTAGCACAAACATGTTAGTTAGTTGATTTATTACCACAAATGTGGAAGGATATACCCAGACATGATATTCAGTTATATATGTAATTGCAAATTGCGTCAAATTATGCTGAATGGTCTGCTTCATCTTCTTATTCATCCCCGGCCCCCCAACCCCAGCAACATTAGAAAGTGAAAGGCAAATGCTCTCCGTTTCTGCCCTTGTGGATTGTGTGGCCAGTCATTCCAAGTCTCCTGAAATCACCATGTTTCCATAATATTTATGCTGAAGGACCAAATAAACTGAATAACCACACTGAGTGGGTTATTTGGTCTTTTAGCATAAATATTTTTGCATCCTGAGCCCCATGATCAATCTTCACTTTTCAATTTTCTTAACCTCGAGTTAAAAAATTTGTTTCGTAATCATTTTATTCAAGTCATACATACACTTGATGTTTGTGTTCTCCTTTTTGTCATGCTAGTGTGAAGCAACAGCTGTTGGATTTGAACAGTCAGCACCGATGCACAATGGTGGTCATGCCTCTGAGGTTAATGAGAGTGGAGCTGTTAATCCTGGCAAAGAAGATAACCTTGTTACTGGTAAATCCTGTGAATAAGCATGCATCTGCTTGCACAATGCACATATACATATTCAACTTGACTTGTTTACATCGATATTTTAAGTTAAGGAGTGTCATAATGGAACAACTTACTGTTCAGTTGTACCTGCCCTGCAGGTTACGATTGATGCTCCGCATTGATGTGGCTATTGAAAGAATCCAGGTTTTCAGAAATGTGAGTCCAAAATCTTGTTTCTCATCTCTGCAAGTTCAATCTAGAGTACCACAGAGGATACTTCAGAGTCATTGAGGTTGACCTATCACAGTAACCTTCGGAAACCTAATTTCTGGACTTACAAAATTGCACAGATGTTGGTATCTTGGGAGATGACACTCATTTGTACATTCATTTAGCGGCTTTTTCAATCAATTGGCGTAAAAAATTTAATTATCTTACAAATATGCATTCAGATGTTTGATTCAGATCTTTCATAGTGATTCTTTGGATTAATGAAATAATAGTTTTTTTCCTCTCAGAGACATTGGCAATCCCTTCTTTACCCCCTCCCAGCCCTGCAAAATTTGAGAAAGAGAAAAGTGGTGCCACTGCCACATATACTTGAAAATGGGAAAATTGATTACATGCTTCTGTGCGTATTACTCTAGAAGCGCCAAGATGCATCTGTTTCAAGTATGATGTCACACAGTGCTTGTCGTCTTAGTGCTTCTGGACTACTCCAAGAGTATCTAAGAATCTTTGAAAAATAATCTATGTAGATTGGTTGGTTTTGTTCATTTGTTCCCCATGCTAAAATGAGTTATGTGGAATAAGGTTTCAGCGAAAAATTCTTGCTTCCTCCCAGTACAAGAGCTTTTTTTTTATACCACACCAATTTCCACCATCTGATTTTGTGGGTTCTATAAATGTGAATCTACAAAATCAATATGATAATCAGATGGTTATGATCTATGGTTGAGAAGCATCTATTCAGACTACCTAGGACCGAGGCTAGTTTTCTCTTGTATTCATGCCTCTGTTTCACCTATTTCTATATAGAAATGGAAGAGAAACCGATTATGTTTTTTTTTTTTCCGCATTCATGGCATGATTGGCAAGAAGGTCCTGGACATCATGTTTTTTCTTTCCACTTCCCATTCTTTCGTTTCCTGATCTCCAACCAGCTAACAAGTCGTCATTTTCTTGGGGTTGATTAGCCATATAAAATCTCTTTTTGATTGGCGAAGTCTCCCTTAGCCAGCAAGCAGAATGTAAACAATTAAGGATTCAAACAGTTATGTAACAAGCAATCAATATAGATCACTACGAGGTCACGTGCTCACGGATGTTGCGAAACGTACAAGTCATCTTTACACCACGAAGTTAAAATCGCTTCCATCATTTGTTCACAACAATCAATAACACTGCATATATCCAAATGAATAAAGCCGAAGAAAACAATCAAATTTTGCAGTACTGCCTAAAGCATGGCCTAGATCTTCTATTTACACAGCACTCTGCACCCCTTTTTGCGTTCAAACAAATTCAAGAGAAAAATAGTAATATATATTAGAAACCACAAGTATGCTATGCACCACGACGATGAGAAAGAAAGCGTCTCTGTAAATTCTTCAGACTTATTCAGTCCATCCCATTATTTGACTTTAATATCGCCTTTGGCCTCTGAGGAGAGAGTTTTGGAGGATGGAGATTTCCCAGTGATGGCTTTCTTTGCCTTCACTAGTGACTGTTTCACCTTTGATATAATGTTATTTGATTGCTTTTGAGCTGGCTTGGCTGGAGTTTCTTTTGGACGGTCCTTGGATGTTTTTGTAGCGTCACTTTCCTTGGTGGGTGGCTCTGGAACTTGAACCTCAGTTTTCATAGGGTTCTCAGTTTGTTCTTTCTCCAAATTATCCACTCCAGTTTTAATTGATTCCTCTTCTTGTTCTTCGAATTTAGACGCCAATGTTTCTCTAACGGGCTCACTCACAGCTTTTGCGACTTCATTCACCTTTGTCTCAGAGTGCCCTTCTTTCTCCTTATTAACTGCATGCCCTTCATCTTTTACACTCTCTACCTTCACACCCCCTGCTTCAGTTGTAGCTGTCTTTGCCTCAGTCTGTTCCCCAACTTTTTGTATTTCGACCTCTGCCTCTCTTGGGGATCCTTTGACAGCATCGGGTGCTTCTGGTTCCATCTTGTCATCATTTGCAGCAACGTTTTCCTCGACAACGACACTGGTAGGAGCAGAATATTCTCTTTCTTCCTTAAGGTCAGTTTTGGCTTCCTGAATAATGGAAGCTTGTTCAGGATTTTCTAAAACGCCAACCACTTCTTTTGATATCCCTTCAATCACATCGGTGAAGCTTGATTCTTTCTTGTCATCCTCTTCAACAACCTTTTCTGGAACTGCAGGAGAAGATTCCACCAGATTTGCAGGGGCTGCTTGAGCTTCCTCATTCAATGAAACTAGTGCAGTATTACCCGCGATGCTAGTTTCCTCCTCTTTATCAATTTTCTCTTCCTTCAATGATATTGGGTCCTTGATTGCGTCATCTGAAGTCCCCTCACTCTTAGTAGACTCAAGCACAAGTTCTTGCTTAGTCTCCACGTCCTTACTAGTTTCCCCAACTTCCTCAGCTACTTCCAATTGCTCTCTTGGCTTTTCCTCCACTTCAGTAGACACAAGTTCTGGTTTGTCTGATTTTCCAGGCACTGCTTCTGACTCTGAGTTGCCAGTCTGTTTCACTACCTCAATATCTGACTCTTTGGCAGGGTAAGCCTCAACAACATCGCTTGGTTTCTCTGCACTTTCAGCTGCTGTTTCAGGGATAACCAACTTCGGCTGCTCCTCTTCCTTTTGTTTGAATGATTGCTTTTCTAGTTCACTTTGGTTTTCTTCAACTTCAGTAACCACAGGTTCTGCTTTCTGTGCTACTGTAGGCCCTGCTTCGTAGTTGTTAGTCTCTTTCAATACCTCTGCATCAATTTCTGGTTCTTTTGTTTTTTCCTCTGTGACATCACTCGGTTTCTCGTTGGTTTCAGCTGAGGGTTCAGGGACTGCAACTGTGTTCGGTTGCTCTGCCTCTTGTGCTTTTTCTTGGGATTCCTTTTCTGGTTCTTCTGATTTTTCCTGCACTTCTGTAACCACGAGCTCAGGCTTCTCTACTTTTTGGGAACTTGTTTCCAAAATTTCAGTCTCTTTCACTACCTGTGCTTCTGATTCTGTCAGAGGACTAGCCTCAGCTGTGTTGTTTGATGTTTCGATGGTTTCAGCTGATGATTCAGGGATGTCGGCTGCCTTTGGTTGCTTCTCTTCCTCTCTTTCTGTAGATTCCTTTTCTAGCTGCTGTGGTGTTTCCTTCACAGTGGGTTCCGTGGATGGTGACTCTTCTGGCTGGCTTTTGGTTGCATCATGTGCTGGTTCGGTGACACTGATGGTCTGTGAATCAGGAATCGGTTCTTTTTCCTCCTTTAGATTGTCTGCAACAGATGCCTCTAATGATGGAGAATCATCAATATTTTCTACAACAACAACAGGCTCGGCCTTCTTCTCATCTCCTTCGGCTTCTCCTTCTGTCTTAGAGAAGGGGGTGGCTGGAACTTGTGCGTCCTCAACCTTGTCATGTTTCAGATTATCTTCTACAGAAGCTTCTAATGCTGGAGAACCATCAGGCTTTTCAACCTCAACCACAGCAAGCTCAGCCTTCTTCTCATCTCCTTCGATTTCTTCTGTCTTAGATGAAGGGGTAGCTAGAACTTGTGCATCCTCAGCCTTGTCATGTTTCAGATTATCTTCTGCAGAAGCTTCTAATGCTGGAGAACCATCAGACTTTGCAACCTCAACCACAGCAAGCTCGGCCTTCTTCTCATCTCCTTCAGCTTCTCCTTCTGTCTTGGACGAAGGGGTAGCTAGAACTTGTGCATCCTCAACCTTGTCATGTTTCAGATTATCTTCAGCAGAAGCCTCTAATGCTGGAGAATCATTAAACTTTTCAACCTCAACTGCAGCAAGCTCAGTCTTCTTCTCATCTCCTTCGGCTTCTTCTATCTTGGATGAAGGGGTAGCTAGAACTTGTGCATCCTCAACCTTGTCTTGTTTCGGATTATCTTCAGCAGAAGCCTCTAAAGAATCATTAGACTTTTCAACCTCAACTGCAGCAAGCTCAGCCTTCTTCTCATCTCCTTCAGCTTCTCCTTCTGTCTTAGACGAAGGGGTAGCTAGACTTTGTGCATCCTCAACCTTGTCATGTTTCAGATTATCTTCAGTAGAAGCCTCTAATGCTGGAGAATCATTAGACTTTTCAACCTCAACTACAGCAAGCTCATTCTTGTCATCTCCTTCAGCTTCTCCTTCTGTCTGAAACGAAGGGGTAGCTAGATCTTGTGCATCCTCAACCTTGTCATGTTTTAGATTATCTTCAGCAGAAGCCTGTAATGCTGGAGAATCATCATACTTTTCAACCTCAACTGCAGTAAGCTCAGCCTTCTTCTCATCTCCTTCGGTTTCTCCTTCTGTCTTAGACGAAGGGATAGCCAGACCTTGTGCATCCTCAGGCTTGTCATGTTTGTCTTCATGTCCAATAGCTTCTTTGTTTTCCTTCTTCTCAAATTGCTACATAATGAAGGTGGAAAAACATTGATAAGTAACTCAAGAGTGCCTACTGAAGATACGCACTTAAACATTTTTAAGCATTAACAAAGACTGGACGTAAGTGCATATAAGCAGACTAGGAAACTTCTTATGAACATGGTAAAAGTTGAAACTAGCAGAGAATGTAAGAAGCACACGGTCAGAGTACATCACAGTTTGGCATCATCTCAAATCTGCTTCCTTAAAACAACTTAAATTCTAAATGGAAGTTGGCATGAGAGTATATGCTTGTTATAAACAAGAAAGGCAGACGAATGCATCTGTTGAAGGTTTATGATAACAAAACCACCAGAGTTCCAATATAGGAGAAAACTTGTTAGCGAATGTTTGGCATATCTTTGGTCTTCTGCTTCTGTTCTGTTCTTTAATTTATTCGTAGTTTATTAAAATTTTCAAGTTTGCAGAAAATACTCCCCATAACAATACTGTTAAAATGCAGGGAAAACATTGCATACTGCATGATTCTACTTTGTCTAACACTCCTGTACAAGAGAACCCTGTGAGAGGAAGGGTATCAATGACAGCATCGCACAATTTTTTCTTTTTGGCTTTTCATTGAGGTATCGCTCTATTCCAAATATTCCCACCTTGATTGGGCAACAAATCCATATCTATAGAACATAGATTTTTTCTCTCATAAATATGAACATATATTTGTTGAGGGCATCTTTCAAAAATCATAACGTTGGTACCAAGTACTGTTATCTCCTTATCAAATGGGTATCTATCCTACATAACGATCTACTGCAGGAATATCTTTCTAGAATCAGGACAGATATTGATCCTATTCATTTCCTTTTTTTGATTTTTACAATAATTGAAGTTATATTTCTGCTGGGTCTTAGTTAGAAAAGGAAAGTAAAAAAAGAAATCATCAGCAAAATTTGTTCATAGATATCCACTGAATTAAGATATGTAAGCTTGATCCCCTAAACAAAACATAAAAAACGACATGTAAGCTTGCACAAAGTGGCTTCTGCTTAAACTTGAGCACAAAAACTACAGGAAGAAGTTCAGGCACATATCATCTCTAAAACTTGGAAAAGGAGCAAACCTCATCAGTAGTAGAAGTATGATCTGATGCAACAGTCTCAGTAGCCATGATGGGGAAATCCAAGTGCAAAGCAACCTTGTAAATCGTCGAGAGCTTCTGGTGGAGACAGTGAGAAGCAAAGAAATAAAGTAAGTGAGAGGAATAATATGGTTGGCAACAACTCCAGGAAAAAGAGGGAAAGCCAGTTCAACTTTAGGAAGAAGAACTAGTCTTGCACAGAAAAAAGCAGGAACAGGGGTGTTTGACAGACTGTATCACATGATCTGGTGGTCTCAATGATTCAGGAGGATTAGGATTAAGCTGCCACTAAAGTTTTCCCATTAAAAACAAAAAATAAAAGTATAAAATAGAAAAGCTGATCATGCAGTTGTGAGCTGTGGCAAAGTGACAACCTTTATTGGAGGGGTTGGGGACCAGATCAGCAGCAGGAAACTCCTACGTTTAACGGTCGAAAATATTTGGGACCCTAGTGTCCAACTTGATATCCTTGTGGTTTATAGGATTCCCATACATCATTACGCTTCTAATTCTAATTAAGGTCTAGCTCTAAATTATGAAAACGATAGAGTGAATACAGACTCCTATATTTAAACAAAAACAGAAGGAAATTTCCGCTGATATTAATTTATCCTATTCAACTTGTTTTTAATTAAAACTTTGTCAGTTTTGTTGAACCAAATTCTTATTTTCAATTTTATACATTATTAGTTGCTGCAACCAATAAGTCCAAAAATTATCATAATTAACATGTTATTAGAAATGATTCTTGGACATTATTTCATATTTACGTTATATTTTTTACGTCAAAATCTTGTACAAGAATCAAGTCTTGCACTGCCCACAGACTTGGTAAATTCCTTGTACATGAATTGAACTAGTCATACATAAAAATTGGAGTGATGTAGACAAATACCAGAATATATAGTAAATAGTTGTGTTCTCTAATGGCATGATTATGATTAGGAACTTATCAGAAAGTTAAAGATGCTACCTTTATCCGCAGTCTAGTATGATATTTCAACCAAGCATCAAGAGTTAAAGAAAATTAGCATAATTCACTTAAAATACTTGACGACTTTAACGTCGTGCTTGTTCCACGATAGGGTGGTAGAATTTTTGCTTTGATTTTTCAAACTTAGATTAAGACACGTCACTTTAATGAAAACGATGCTGCCTCATGTCACTTGAAAACATTATCGTATTGGGTACTCTTTAGTTCCTTTTTCTTTTTTTTTTTTGGGAATTAAGTAATCTTGATGAATTTTCTATGAGTGATGTTACGTTGCTTCCGAAAGGCATTGCTTATGTATTGGTTGTTGATTTAATAAATCAAGAGAGAACAATATCGCAAAATATTTGAGGATTAAGAAGAAAACAAAAACAAAAAAGCATAAAGAAGGCCATGATCATGTTAAATGCGATGGATAGTGTATATAAGACTACACATTTTGTTTTCCATTCAACATTGTAATACTTTGGGTGGTTGATCAAGTAATGCTGTGAAAACGATCATTTCACTATATTTTTCCATTTTGTTTTCAATTCACGATCTTTAATAACTTGTAGCCAGCCAACGAGACATGATTGCGTTTTTTCGATCCAAAGTTTTGAGTTCAATTTTTAAGGGTAGAGTTATCCAGATCTTGAGGGAGCCAATTGTTTTTTTTTTTTTTTTAATTTTCATTTTACATGTAAATTTGTATTTTATGAAAAACTTCTTGAAATTGGTTCCATCAACAATACTGTTTTTTTTCTTTGACCTTTTAAGTACAATAGTGTAACTCTACTGTTGTAATTCTTATTGGTGATCTTTAATTTGTAAGCATTATAATTTTCGTCGAGACTTGTCTTAATTTTAAAATGAGACAAATTTCCTTTCAGTTACCTTTTTTTATTAAAAAAAAAGAAAATTTATTTTAACCAATGGAGAGGAAAACACCCCTCATCATCCGTCTTTCTTCCTTTATTTATTTTTTGTCTTTTTTTATTTTTGGGCCTTAGCCTCATCATCTTAGAACCCCTCTTTTGGTTGCAAACAAGGAAATATAATTGTGAAGCATCATTACAGCTCCCAGCCAGCTCTTTTTTTTTTTTGTTTCATCAAAGTGACGGATACCGTTAAGCCCAAGGAAATTCCACTTATTTTGTGTGGGTAGATATATGGGCTTGAACGTGGAGACTTAGAAGGCCTTGATTTGTTGAAAAATCTCTATGGACCCAACTTCCACAAGAAAAATGACCCATGTATGATTCTTTTGCACCTTCCTTCTGCCCTTACCAGTCTCTCGTTGGGACATAATAATACCCTGGCCCATACACACATCACTTCATGTGGCAAAACAATCGAGTGCGAGTGTATGTGATGCTTCCTCAAAATGAGCTAGAATTGAAGACCCCCTCTTGAGCTAGAGAATTCCCCGTGTCACATTCTCTTGCCTCTCCAACCCATTGCGTCTTTAACTTGGTTTACCTAGTCCCCTCGCTTCTTCTGGTAATTGGCTCGTTTAGTGCTTTTTCTTTCTAATCTATTTCTAGTGAAAACCTTCCCCTGTTTCTCTGTTTAATTTTACCTTTTTTTTTTGGTTAATTTGGATCCACTGCTTGTGAAGTACACCACAAGGATGGAATAATGCAATATCTAGTGACTTTGACCGCCAACATGCGTGGAATTTCAGTACTTTTGATCTGTTTCTGACTAACAAGTGGAATCACTTGCTCTACAACTTAAAAGAAAAAGATCAATAAAGAAGAGGCCTCGTTCGGTTCTAGTGTTAAGTAGGAGTTATAGGTTGACCAATTTAGTAATCAGATGCTTAAATTTGTTTAAAGAATCAATAACTTAGAGAACCTCCCTCTCCCCTTCTGCGTAAAAGGGACGTCTAGTGATTTGGAGAAAAAAAAAAATTAGCTTGTTACCATATTTGAATCTACATAAAAGGCACCCTAGTGAAATTCCATGTTGCCTAATAAAGCAAATACAACTAACTCTATTACGTAGGAAAACTTGTAAATGGGTAATTAGTGAATCTAAGACGATATAGTAAGATTTTAAAAAACAGAAAAAAGAGTGGATATAACCATAAATCAGGGTTTTAAATTGCGGTCTGCAACCTCAATTGCAGTTGTAAGTCTCCGCAACTGCAATGGTACTGTAATTACAGCTGCATCAATCGTATTTTTTCGCAATTGTCTGTAATTTTTAAAATTATAATGTAATCACAACCGTAACCGCAATTTAAAACTATGTCATAGATCTCTTAACTGCAAGTCATTCTGAAAGCTAGCAGTGTGAGAAAGAAGATGGTTGACATCATGCGAACAACGGTACATAGGCATGTTGAGGACACAAAAATTATGGGTTGGCTTAGATTTATGAAGTTGCATTATAAAGTAACCATCTAGATTAGATCTTGGGTTGTCTCATGTCTGGCACTAGTTATTTCGAAAGTTGTTCTTTTTGAGTTTGATTAGACCCCAGTAATCAAAATCTGTTAAGTATTCCCCGAGCTCAGCACAAGTTTTGAAATCACAGATTGATTGAGAAGACTCAACCCCTGGTTAGAATCTCAAATAGTTCAATGCAGGGGCATAAGCTCTCTCCCAATATCACAAGTAATGATGTAAATGTAGCAATAAAGTTGACTATCATTTCCCACTACAAAGCAAAAGTGAAAATGTAATTATTCAAGGATGGGGTACAAAGGAACATTTCAACCAGACAAAGCTTTTGATAATTGATGGGGGGTTAGGGCTGTTTCTCATGGGCTTATATGCCATTAAACAAAAAAAAAAAACTTATAATTTTGCCTTGAAATCGAAGTAATTTTCCTCTGTTTATTGGGTCTTTCTCTCTCTCAATTTTACTCTCAAACACTTCCTAGATGCTCACATCACATGTTCTAAACACAATAAAATAACTAATCCCAGTGATTAATGAGGAATGAATTGTGGAGTTTTTAACTTAATAATGATTATTAATTGGTGTTAATCTTCCAAATATGGAAAGCAACGTCATGAAAGAGACACTCATGTTTCTGTCATCATCGCTTGTTGCTTTGACAAGACAAAAGATAATTAAGTTGCTGTTAACTAAAACTTGAGAAATGTGCATGTGCTTGTGTTCCCAACCAGCCCTAATGGGCCAATTTTGCAGGATAACTTAAGGTCTTCCCAGATTGGAACTTTTGTGAACCTTACTAGCTTCAGTTATCCAACAAATCAAGGTGGGAGCTGGCCGGCCACAAATTCTGTTCCATCATAGTTGTACTACTGATACTTCTACTCATAGGAGCTTCCTAATTACTTAACTAAGGAAGATATTCTATTTCTTAATCTGAAGGAACAAGCACACAAACTATTATTGAAATCACGAATTTATCCATATTCTTGTGAAAGAATCTCAGCTCTGCTCAATTTGCAATGTTAATAATACATTTCTGGTATTATCTCCTAGTTCCTGGGTCCTTACTCAAGAAAGACACTCACTTTAGGGACTGCCCCAATTAATAGTTTTAGTGGGATGTGGGAACTTTGACAAAGACCAAATTTTGCAAACTAAACTTGACTTGGCAGTGGTTGCAACTATTTCTACAGTTCCATGTAGCTGATTTTAATCATATAGTTCCAAATTGATAACTATTGCCATGACACTAAGTAAAGAGAGGTTATCTCATATCACGAAATAATGAACTATAAAACAATTGCTCTTTCTTGTCAATTAGTTTTCTTCTGTAGAATTAGATTAGGAAAAGATGGTTTTAAGGATAATGCAGATGCATCTCCTTTTTTCAAGGGCAGGTGGATTATGTCTCCCTCTCGTTCAAATGCCTATTATGATCTTCAAAATCTTTCTCTTCATGAATTTCACTTCACAAATTTCCCATCAACATTATAGTTACAAGCCTTTAACCTTTTCAAATCATGCCTTTTGCTTTACTTGGGTGCCATCGTTTACATTTGTTAAAATGATGAAGATCATTAGTAGTACTAATTGTTATCAAAACCTACCACATGATAAGATAGGCTTCGCAGAATATTTGCCTCAAGTTGGCAGCAGTTCCATGAAAGTTTCCACAAAGAAGATAATTTGTAAAACCAAATTATACTTCAGTTTTATGTAGTCAATAAAGAATGAGAAGACCAGATAGACATTTTAGCGCTGAACCTATTACAATCATATCATGTCATTGAAGCAATAGAATACCAATTCAAGTGGTATGGTTGTTACCAATTGTTCTATACTGTCTGTATTTTGGTTACTACCTGAAAATTTCAGCTCTTAAATTGCAATAAAACTCCGAGGACGCTTTCTTTAGATTTTTTTGGCTATGTCTTTAACTTTCAAATTTAATTTGTAATGCATTACGAGGTTTTTGAAACAAAGTTTGGACTAGGACTAGCTGCCTTTTAATTAGGCTTGGCAACGGGGTGTGTAGGATCGGCTTGTTATCCAATCCGACCTTACTTCACACTCCTCAAAATAATACACAACTTGCCCCTTACCTGTCCCGCAGGTCTTGAGAGAATTAAAACCCGAATTCATTCCTATAAAAATATTAAAAACACACATCTTATTCATCTTGTCTGGTATTTATGAATATTTTAAATAAATATATACAATCACAATCTTAAAAATCAATCATCATCCCATATATATTAAAAAACAAGTTCAAAGGGACGGGTTAGGTACTCATGGAGCGAGTAGAATGGTGAAGCCTACTTTCAATATGTCAGTATGCAGGGCGTTTATGAATAATTGCTTGGACCGTGTTGTTTTAAGGGAGGGCTACTAGCAAGGACAAGATTATTGCTGTTCTATTTCAACATTAGTAATCAATGATTTTCTGGACAAATCTGAAGCAAAATTAAAGACAATATTTCGTTTTTAAAAAAGGGGGGATTTAGTCCTTCTATAATCTTCATTTGTGGCACTATGCGTTGGACCTAAATGAAAAGCTTAATTTTAGGTATGGCCTACCAAGACTAATATCACATATTCTCAATGACAATAATGCCACACAATTCTTTTCTTATGCAGTTTTTTCCTTTGCTGAAGAGAGGAACTGGGGGTCCAGGGGCTTCATTTGCTAAAATTTCAATAAAAATTCATATTTTCCAAAGGAATCCCAGCTCAGCAACCTGTGAGACAAATACACAGCAAAGTGTACAAGTGATTTTGGATTAGATTTGTCCCAAGCATTGTCTGCCTCTGATTATCTGAATGGTTCGAGAATACTTGATACACCTATTGGCTCTTTACCTTATGTGACCAAGGCTCAGTTTGAAAAGAAAAGAGGATAAAAAAAAAACTAGAAAAAAGCAGATACCATAAACCAGTCCTTCCATACATGCGTGTTTCTTGAACAATTTTATTCTAACCAGAATTAAATTGCCACCATAGCCTCTGTCGTGGCAGCGAATATTTGCCTCTACACACAAAACGTTGATCACAACAAAGCAAGTTTAATTTTTTTTTTTGGGGTTATAATATTGCTGTTTCATACGTTCCAATCATTTGCAGTCAGAGATTGATTCCCAGAAACAGAGACATCAATATTTGATTTCAGGGAAGCAAAGGAAAAAAAGAGGAAGAACACTACCAGAAAACATTGGTTCAATTATGCAGCTGACCAACTTCATTTTTGGTCACTAATTAAATGACCCAGTTGATTATTTTTGCCATAAATAACCAAAGGACAACGAAGCCGACACATATTATTAACGTCTAGAGGCAGCAGGAGTAATGGAACGTACAAACATTTTACAATCTCTGGAGTTTGACTTCTCTTCTGAACAGCTCATATAGGAAAATAAATAAGATAAGCTTACAAGCGCATGATGAGGCATGGAGATTACAAGCATCTCCCCATGGAGGACTTAAATATTTATAATTCAAATTCAAATTCAAATGCCCAATTGGATGGCTGAACTGGGACATGGATTAGGCCATGGAAGCTTCACAATGTCAGAACCAAGAGACAGGCTATCCTATCACAGAAGGATATCAATATTAATACCATTAATATAAAAATTTTATTATTGAGTGGTGAAGATACTTTTTCGACTTCAGAACGTGTTCATTGAAAAATTAAGCACTTGAAGACAAATTACTAGTTTGGATGCTTCTTTGCCATGAATAACTTGCAGAGAATATTGTGCAATTTGTGCCATCTAAGAAAGACTAAGGAAACGTTTAGTTTATTATGCGTACAAATGTCCTTTGATTACTTCTACTCCAAGATATGTTATTGTGTTTTTGTTTTTCCTTTTCTTCAAACAAAAATAGCTCACCAATTCAATCTAATGTTAATTTACATTACTTTAGACTCATGCTGAGACCCTTATTGTTGTCTTCTAAGTTTTCATGTTTTGAAATGATTTGGAGCTTAATTATGCCTAGGAATTTTTTATTATTATACTAACTTGATGACCATGTCCTTCTGTGAGCATGCATTGTAACTACTTCTTGAAATAACTAACTGGTGAGGGTACTATTATCTTTTTCTATTAGTTTTTGGATTCCTCAAGCAGCCCATTCAAAATGGTGAACTGAAGCTGAAGGCTCAAGTTTAGACAATTTCTGTTCATACATGCAAGAATTCAGCACCCCCCCTCTCCCCCACCCACCATGATTACATTGTGGAATCCTTCATTGATGACACGAATCTCGCAGTGTAAAGGGTGGCCATTTTAAATTGACTTTATCCAGTGAAAGTCAGAAAGCTCATGGAATGACACATAAACAGTGGATTTTTTTGAACCTGTGATCTCTGCTGTGCTTTTGTGATTTGTCCCTGGAGAGGGAAAAGTTGCTGCTAGACCAAAATCGTTGAAGCTTTTCTCCCCCAAACACAAAATCTTTTTACCTTTGTCTCATAATCATTTGGTTATTTTTTTATTGTGTGTCTATGCAACAGCTTCCACCTAAATGAATATCTCCTAGTCATTTTTGGTCTCCCATTCTGTTGTGCTTTTTGAAGTGACACAACCCCTTTGTTCTAACAACATTTTCTCCTGGTAAGCAGGATTTTGGGTATCTTTTTCAGTAGGCATATTTTATTTTTTCATGTAGGCTAAGCTGAAGCCAAATAAGAAAATAATTTTATGCAAACTATATACACAAAGAGCTCAAATATTGATCAGTAGCGGGTTACAATAATTGTTTTGTCCAATTGAGCATGCCTGCGGTTTGTAATAATTGATCATCCAAAATTGTCTGCTTTCGTGTATATATATATATTTCAGAAATACAGGCTTCATTAAACAAGGGACAATTGCATTATTGCGATTGTCGCATTTGTTTATAGAAGTACAGTTGTTTATTTCTATTATTAACTATGGTTTTAGTACTCTACCTAAAAAAAACGACGGTTTTAGTATCTTTCCACACAAACACAGAATTCGTATGAAGTCAGAAAGTTGAAAATGAAGAAATCCACATTGAATTAAAAAGATAGGTAGTTTTCAGATTGCAAGAAAGAGGAGTCATTTGGATAGTTGGTTGAATTCCCAGCAATTTCTTAGGGGAGAAATATGACCTTAACCTGCTCAGATGTCAGAAGTAATTTTGTATTTGTACCCAAATGATGAAACTTTTCCAAACGATAATGATTTTGAAAAATCATCCCAAAAAGCCGAAAAGAAGAGAAGGGCAGTTTTCTACCAAAGAGTATCTGGCAGAAAAGTTAGTCAAGAAAAGGAAAGGGCCACAGAGTTTTCAAAATTTCGAGTATTATCACCAAAGGGAACGCAAGAACCTAGAGAAGGTTCTGTTATCGTCAATTTAATGCAGTATACTTTGTTTGCACACCTTGCCACTCTCACTCTTTACTTGTCCACAATAAATTTGCCCTTCTCAAATCTTGTGGTTAATATATACTTCATATTACTAGTCTTGGAGTAGGCTTAGCCTAGCCGTGCCACTCGCTAAGTCATAGGGGAATGGGGACATTTCGTCACAGTCGAGAAGTTTCAAACACAATAGATAGATAAGAACTCTGAGGTCTAAGCAGAATGGTAGACGTACACAACCACCATGGTCGGTGAAAAGTGAAAACCTTCCTAGCTAGCTTCGTAGCAATTACTTACCCAAAAGTGGCATATACCTGTGAGTTAGAATCGATTCACTGAAGTTAAGAAAATGCTAAGGCATATTCATATTTTAGTCAAACCATATGATCTTCTGTGGTCCTGTCCTATGCTATGCATATGATGGATGGGAACAGTCTCATCAGGACCGTCCAAAGATGATGACCCACCTGGTGGACCCAGATGATTATGTGGATTGTCCCGTGAAGAAGGGTGAGGAACCCAGTTCAGGAAAGTCAGATATAAATTCAAAATAGGCACCATCCAATCACCCCCCCCCCTTCCCTTGAGTACAACTTTCTCTTCTCTAAGGCTCCTCCTATTTATTTGATTCCCTATCAAACTGCCATTTTATTTTCTCAACTTGCTTTTCAAAACCTCTGTAACTCAACGATTCATCTCCCGTTTCCTATAATCCATATCAAGTCTCCTGTCTTCTTCCTGACAGTCCACGTAGGTTTAGACAGAAGAAGAGTTTGCAAAGCATTGGTGGTGGCCTGGTGGGTCGAAAGTGCACATGGGAAGGCACTCTTGCTGCTACAAGCAGAAGCTACGGAAGGGCCTCTGGTCTCCAGAGGAAGACGAGAAGCTTTTGAATTACATCACCAAGTATGGCCTTGGATGTTGGAGCTCGGTCCCCAAACTGGCTGGTAGTAGTACTATATTGACTGTTTCACCACTTTCTTTATCGATATTGCAGTAGTGTGCACAATGAAGGACAAGACAATAACCTTCCTTCTCTCAATCTGTGTGTGTACTGTGTATTGTATTTGTATATGCCAGGTTTGCAAAGATGTGGCAAGAGCTGTAGGTTGAGGTGGATAAATTACCTGAGGCCTGATTTGAAGAGAGGAGCATTCTCACAGCCGGAAGAGAACTTGATAATTGAACTCCATGCAGTCCTTGGCAACAGGTAGTTATAGTTCTCTTGAGGAACTAACTATTTCATAAGGCCTTTTTTCTTTTTTTAATTATATATTTTCTTTTGGCTTTTAGGTTTTAGCCATTCAGATTTCTGATTAGTGTTCTTGTTCAATGGTTTTTTATGTGCCTTGCTGCTTTTATCAGGTGGTCTCAGATTGCAGCTCAGTTACCGGGAAGAACTGACAATGAGATAAAAAATCTATGGAATTCATGCCTCAAGAAGAAGCTCAGGCAAAGAGGCATTGACCCAAACACCCACAAGCCGCTCTCTGAGGTTGAGAACGACAAGGACAAGCCACCCACAGCCGACAAAAGCAATCAGAAAGGCTCAGTGGGATCCAATGAAGTGATCCTGGTTGAGCCAGCAGCACAACCCAAGCCAACTTCCGTGCCTGCGGAGCGATGCCCACTGGAAGTTTCTTCTAGCTCCAAGATCAACTACAGCAACAGTAGCAGCAGCAATTTGACCAGCACCCCACCCACCCAGGAACTATTCCTAGATACGTTTGGAACCTGCCATGACAGCTCCATCACCAGTTGCAGACCTTCTGATGTGATGGGATATTTCTCTTTCCAGCACTTAAACTACGCACCCAATATGGGGCTCTCTGCAAATCCCAACAGCTCTCTTTCCTTCATGCCAAGTTCCACTTCTTCCCAGGTGATGTCAGAGCTTAATTCTAGTATAACTCCCGCTATGCTCCATTCTGTGTCAAGCTCAATTTTCCCAACACCAACACATGTGAAGCCCACTGTTAGTCTCCAGTCTAATAATAATCCTTCCATGTCCTCTGGCGATATTGATGGGGTTCAGAACTGGGAAGCCAGTACCTTCAGTAACAACGTAAATAAAAACAATGGGAGCAGCAGCATTATCCAAATACAAAGCAGCACCAACTTCCTTGAGAACGCCACGCTAACGTGGGGGCTGCCAGAGTCTGTGAAGGCTGATAAAGATGCTCAATTACCCTTACAAGCAGAACAAGAAGACATTAAATGGTCTGAGTATCTTAACACCCCATTTTTTCTGGGAAACACGGTGCAGAATCAAACCCCTCAATCTATCGACAGTGAGGTTAAACCAGAAACAGGCTTCACAACAGATGAGTCAAGTACTAGCTGGCACCATAGCCAGCACCCACCAGCTTTTCAGCTTTCAGATATATATACCAAGGATCTGCAGAGATTTTCAGTGGCTTTTGGACAAACCCTGTAGCCTGCTGTACTTAACATATTGAAACTTCAATTCAACGAAAGAGAGAAAGATGCCGACGTTTCCAATATGAACTAGGTCAGAAATTTCTCGTGAGTTCTGACCGCAGGTGTGTGCTGTAAATTTTTTTAATTTTCTTTTGATATTGTAAATGTGTCTGATACAAAAAAAAATCAGCATTATGTTATGGTCTAATATTTGTAATTGATTCAAGCTTCTTCGCATCATTTTGTTCGTCAAACACAGAGGCATTACTGCCGAATAAGGCTTGTTCCAGGGCTTCACTTCTTACATTCTTCAGTTATTAAGGATCTGTAGCTTGTCACTTTTATCTGTATACAGTTGATAGCATTCTTTACATTTGTTTATCTTCATGTTCTAATGAGGGTTTTGTACCTGCACTGCAACAGTTGCCATTAAGTTCATGGAGCATGCGTGTGACTCAATAGTTTCAAATCCTGATATCTTTTGGATGTCCGGGATTTGCTCTCTCTCTTTTTACGCAGTCAGCTTTTCACTTAACCCTTTTCAAATTGAGAATCCATTGAACTTCCATCTTTGTTTTCTCCATCTTTGTTTTCTCTATCAGTATCAAAGAGCGAGGTACCATTTTTCTTAAATGGGTGCCTATCACTGTCTCGTACAGAGATAGGGATTGTTTTCACTTTTTGGAAAAACTGAGCTCACTTCCCTTCCCTCTCAATGACTGAAGACAAGAAGAAAGTATACCCGTCTTCCTTTGATTTACCTTCTTGAAAAGGCCATCCGGTGATGCCCCCAATTAAAACCTGTTCCCAGGCATGGATTTGATTTCCAACTAAACAGTTGTAGAAATAAAGGCTGAAACCACCCAGCAAATTTATGGCACACCACCGACTAGTTAAGAAATTCAGTTCAGTTCAATAAAGGCCGCAAAAAGAACTTACTTAACAGCTTTCTACAGTTAACATTATCGTAAGGACGCAGTGAAGTCAAAAAAAAAAAAAAGACGAAAAGAAAATGAAAATGGATTCACTGTTAGAGAATAGGATATTTTAGTGTGTAGTGTATTGGGACGTGACACGATTTGTTCCATTTATAACAAAAGGATTCTGTGTGAATTGTCCTTAGCGCGGGCCTATGCCTCCAAAGCATTGCGCCAGAGAGAATGGGCCCCTCGGTGGGCATCCACATCTACTGATGCTGAAATAGCAAGACGAAGGGGGGCTTGGGGTGTTTTCACAGACACGACAGAAATGACCGAGAGAAAAAACTTGAAAACGAAAGAGAGCATTAGTCAAGTGGAGTTTGTTCAGAAGAAGCATCCCCCCACCACAGAAACAAGTTATCCTCTTTTTTTTTTTAATAATTTCCTTTGGGTGGCCTAGATATGGAAACGGGTTAATAATGCTGCTTTCAAAGTAGTAAAACAGTTTTGAGTTTTGACCACTACAAAGCTGCAATCAAGTTTTTGGTATCCCTTGAGAACTGGATAATTAGGTCTACAGAACAGAAACATACATAGAGTTTATATTCACCCTTTGAGAACCCGCAAGATGAAAACTAATGTCATAGAAAAAAAAATTTATAGTACTCTTTTTCAATTTTGCAATTTGGCATCAAGAAAGAAGCTTAGGTCAAACTGTTTTAAATCATGCAGCTGCTGGGACAGAGGACAGTGATGCCTTATCCTTTTCAACATGCCATTTCTCCAATTACCTGACAAAAGATTCTAGTTTTACAAGCTATCTTGTCAATAGGAAGAAAATTAAGCTTCATTTGTCATATTAATCAGAGATGACCCTATTATGCAGAAAATCGAATATTTTTAAGAATTAGGATTTCCTAATTCATACATCATTCAGGACAGTACTCTGGAGCCATAGGTACCCAAGTCATCTTCTTCATTTTCTTTCAAGCATCATTTGCTCGTTCTCGCACCCCCATTGATTATCCATGTGCACACACATTCAGTAAGTCTCCTCATTAATTAAATATTTCGGAGCTTATTCATTCTTTAATATGCAGGCGATAGTGATGGTATGTTTAAAATCTCCATGCATGTGGAACAAATTATTGGGTCTATTTGCTGGGGCCCTACAATCATCAGTGTACAGGAACAGAACAAAAATCCCGAGAAGGATAATGGGTGGTGGCTATGCAATCCCCAGTTTGATGTTAAACAAACCTCAGAAAGTTGTTTGTTATTTAATTCTTTGCATTCATATAATTGTGTGATATATATATATATATATATATATATACATATACATATATATGTATATATAAGGGCAAGGACAAGTAACTAATAAACAAATTGTTGATTATGATGATAATGATTGAACTGATATAATGACGGTGTTGATGAAGGGGTATATAAAACAGCCAAATCAGAACATTTGTTCTGGTTGACAGATGATTTATGCATAGTTTTAAGAAAGTGAAGGTGAATAAGACTAGGGCACAAGTTGAACGTCACAGCACAATGAGCAATCGTCAACTTTTGAAGCCATAGTGTTATAGGGAGGGAGGAACACAGGATTAGTGATATTTGCAATACTCATTGAAAATTGACAGCCTTTGAAGTCCAAGTTGATATTAAACAGAGTACTGCTGCTGAACGCTGCAAAATCATGACACTGGGAGAGTTAAAATCCCTCTCAAGAAATTAGGGTTAGAATAATGTTCTCTCATGATGGCAAATATTCATCAGCAAAGAATGAGCTAAAATGGGAAAAATAAACTCTATCGTTTCCAAGAAAAATTACCAGTGGATACCGTTAGATAGCAGGTGAATATTCACCTGGCTACCCCCACTTTAAAAAAAATGCTATAGTGCTACAAACAAGAAACTACAAATCCAAACAAATGCTTGCCTGATCAGCAAGCTTGGCTGATTTCAATTAACCAGCGAAATCATGGACAAGCACCACAAGCTGCTATTCTTAAACCAGATTAGTTCAGATATGACAGCACCAAGGGACCCAAATAAATATTCCACGGTTGTTTAACAGAACATATTCTCTCAGAACCAGAGTTGATTAACAAAACAACTCACAAAACATCCAGAATATTGATTAACAACTATACCATAGTCTAGACAACCAAAAGAAAAGTTCCTACTTTCCTTTTCCTCTCATTGAGGTAGTAAAAAAGGCTTTCAAGCCAAAACTTTAAACAGCAAGTCAACATCCAACTGGTTCCGACTAAGTCTCTTGATAGCCATTGCTACCTCGCCCAATTTGTGTAGATATCTTTTCAGAGTCATCAAGATTGACTCCTTTTTCTATGAGATCTTCCTTGAGAGGGTAAGTAACTTTAAGGAACCTTTCCTTTTGCTACTTCCTCAACATCATCATATCTTCTAAGTCGACAGAGTCAACCTCGATCATTAGTATTCTACAGATAAATATCCATGAATGATTTGGCAAAACTTCCCGCAGTACATTTCAATCTTGTTTAAAAATTTGTCATGATTAAGGTGGACCTATTTCAAAAATTATATGTTTAAAAGATGTTACTTACAAAATAATGAAAGCAAACATAATCGCATAACATGGAAGGCTTTAAACTGAATAGCAAGAGCAAGTTGTAACAGCTATATAAACTGAAAATACAAGATTTTTCATGTCCACAACACCACCAAACGCAATAACTAACACAAATCACACCTTCAGATGTAAAGGATGAGTTCTCAACCAAAGACAGAAACAACCAATTTACTTAAAAAAGAAGAAACGTAAAACTAATATAGAGACCTGTTTGAGGTGATGACCACAACAAATACAGTTTCAATTCTTGCGTAAAACTCAGTTTCAGTCATATTGGCTACTGATACTGAAATATCTGCTTTTCCTAGATAGTCCTTGTGTAAGATTTGGTAATGGATTCGTTTAAATTATACTATTGCAAGAGCCACTGACCACACGTCACCAAGGACATTGCTAGTTTAGTATCATAGAAAGAAGGGGAATGGAATAGAAATATGAGTGAAACTAAAATAAAATGGAATAGAAGGAGTTCATTCTCTTAAACGAAGAGGATAAGGATTTTCTAAAAAGTGAGTATTTTATTTATTATTTTTTAACTAAATATGAAAATGAGAATAATTATAAAATATTTTTAAAAATAAAAAAGAAAGATATGAATCTCAAATATAAATTTTTTTAAATTAATATACAAAATTTACCATCTTTTTCATTTCTCTTTAAACTCTTTTATCCAAACTTATTCTCAGTGACTATTCGCTAAACTTCATTTGAAAACGTGTAATGGCGATCTGCCCTAACGAGCACCTAAACCCATTTTCAAATGCACAATACATATGTAAATGGCTTATTTAGATACTTTTATATTTTTTTCATTTTTTTCTAGTGAGTATATATATGTGTGTGTCACTCTAACACACCCATACAAGCGCGATCAAAACAGAGACAGTCTCGGTCATATAGCAAGATAACCTCGTCATATTCCAAAGAAAATATAACCCATCAACAACATCAATAGTTACACTCTCCAAGAAACACATCTTGCTTTGAAATTTATAGTTATTATTAAAGGGTCCTTGTTACGTAACCCTTTCCAGGTTACCGTATCGTGAGGTGTCAAATTTTAATATGCGCAACTTACACTTTTTTCTACTTTAGAATTATATAAATATATTTTATTTCTTGTGATTCACAAACCTTCGCATTAACTTCACAGTTATTTATATATAAAAATAAATATAAAATATTTGATAATTTTTTTAAAATAATAATATTTATTTTAATTAAATTATAAAAAAATTAAAATAAAATGTTATTATTAATATTTAAAAGATATTTTTTATAAAAAATATTTATATTATGTACATTAATTTTAATTTTATTTTACAATAATTTTATATATCAAATATTAAAATATATTTAAAAAGATGATTTATTTTAAAATTTATTTAACTGTAAATTAAAAGGTATTATTTTATTTTTATTCTTTTCTAATTTTATAAAATTATTATTTCGTATACCCAACATTACATTATATTATTATGTCATCTATTTCAATTGTCATCTCAAATCATTTTTAATTAATTTTTTAAATATTACTAACCCATTATTATAAAAAAAATTTCGAAAGACTGAATTTTCTCTTTTTTTTTTCAATATACTTATCTTCTATTTTTATTATAGACAAGTATTACTCCCACCATTGTTGTATTGATGAGTCACTATCTTTGAAAAATGTAATGCCCTTCCCTAATATAATTTTTTTCAATGTTCTATTGAGTTATATTCCTAAATTTTTATCACATTATTTAATAATTATTTTTATTATAGTATGTTATTTGATAGTAAATTTCATCATAAACCGACAATCATATATGGATAATATACAAGTTATACTTAAAAAATTATATAATTTAAAATTAGAAAGTGCCAAATGATAAATTTTAATAAAGTAATATTACACAATTAGAAAAAAATAATTATAATTTTTGATAGAATTCAAAAAAAATTAAAAAAGATTATTGAATGAAATTAAATGGTAAAGACTACTCATTTATTTATGAATTAACAAACATGTTTGGCTATATAGTATTTTTCATTTTAATAACATTATAAGTCAATATAACAAAATTATTTATGCTTGAAATGGAAATCAATTAATCGTAAGCTTTAGTTTTTATAAAGTTTAATGTTTTATACACGACCATTCAATATTTTGGTCTTTTAAAAAACACATGAATAATAACTTAAAAAAACAAATTATGACTTGAGAAATGGCTATATATAATTTTAATGTATAACTAGTTTAAGATTCTTATGGTATGATTTTAATTTCGACAAAAACAAAATCATAAAATTTATGTCTCTTTTATAATTGCATCATTATTTTAATGACAGTATCAAATAATAACAATTAATGTTACATGATTTGGATCCTTTAAAATCAAGGGAGAAGATCTTAATAAATCCATAATTTGTTATACAAATACTTGTATTTTATCAAATCTTAAATTAATGATTTTTAATCAATAATTATAAATACTACACTTTAAAAAAAGGCAAATTTCTGCATATTGCTCCTAACAAAAAGATTTGATGGGATTGAAAAGCAAATTTACTTGAAAGAATTTATGTAGTGAATTCTCAATCAATCTACAACTATTGGAAGCACCGGGCTCGTTAAGTTTTGGTGATATGGAAGTCAAGGAGATATATCCACCATTTTTAACTCCCGGGTGCAGCACAGCAAATGAAAGGGGTAAAATATAAAATAATGACACAACCTTTTATTCCAGCTAAAGGGAAATATGAAATGATCACTATCAAGGCTTACCCTAACAGTGTATAAATTCTAAGTAGTCTATTACCTCTCCCACGCTCTGTAAAGGTATTGAGAAATTATAAGCATTTGCCTCAGCATGCCCATCTAACTAATCTATACATAAAAATTACTTTCACCAACTACTTGTTGATTAAATTTGTACTTTTCAGCAACCTTTTTTCTTTTGTTGTTTTTCATAAGTTAACTGAACTGCATAATTTTGAATTGCAGATGAGAAGAGCCGCAAATGAATGAGATGAGTGAAACTGAGACGGTTGATGAAATATGGCTCATCTGAAAATTAGATGGTGGCATGTATTATCACAAGGGTAAGGACAATCAATGGCCTTAACACCTGCTCGGTCGAAATACCAGTCTCCAAGATCCAGAGCAATTCCCTGCATATTGTCAATGCATATAGGTTAGACACATAAAGATCTTTAAAGTTAAAGAGTATTATCAGAAGGAATCACAAATACTGACTACAAAGACACTAAAATAGTCAGATAACAAAATTAGATCTTAAATAGCAGTGACATGGAAGATGATAGAGTCACCACCGGATAACCATACCAAGTTATGATAGACCTTGATATGTGGCAACAGACTACAACCCTCTAGGTGCACAATTATTTGACGCAAGAGTTTATCTTTATTTTTTCACGTTTAAAACAAGTTTTTTGGAACTTGCATATGCAATTTTTCTTGAATTTTTCTCCATCTGAATAAACAAGCACATACCAACATGCAATATTTTCAACTAAAACTGCGTCAGTGAAGTGCCACGCTCACCTTATTCCCAATGACAGGAGAATTGTCCGAAAACCATGTATCCTGCCTTTCACTTTGGCAGTGAGCAAAACATGAATTTATAAACAATCCATTCTGATTTGATCTTGAGAAGCCTTTAATAGCATTGAGCATTTGATTCCTGAATCCTGTATTAAAGAGACAGTGAAATGACTTAATACACTGACTAATTCAATGAAGACCTCTCTGTACTTCTAATAAAAGCTATTTCTCATACATCAAACCACCTTGCAGAAATTGGACTTGTGAGCTAGTACATTTAGCATGGTTTAATCTGCAATCATGCCAATAGCCATGGGGATCTGCCAATGGAGGAGCTAAGCTAGACTGGATCTGATGACAAGCAGGAAAATATATTTGTTTAGTCTAATATGTCGACAATTAATTTAATGCATCACTACTGCCAGAGATCAAATAATATGATTTATCAGAAGCTAAGAAAACCAGGTCATGAAATCAGACATTTACCTGCCATGAATCATAGGCAGCATTAAGAATAAATAGCGGGGTTTCAACACTGGCAATCAAGTTCTGAGGGAAGAAGCACTGAAAGAGGGGAAAAAAACATCACTGGAAGTTCAACTAAGCAAGCAACAATGATGGAGCATTTCATTTTCTGCATATATATTCAAATGAAACATATATTTTCTAAATTTTCACAATAAGAGAAATCAATGATTACCGAAGTGGGATCAAGGTGGTTAGTACAAGTGTGTGGCAGATACTTCTGCACTCCCTGCAATGATTAGACAATTTAAAAAATAAATCAGCATGCCTTATAAGTTATAATGACCAAGTTTTCAAACCGTACAAACTATCTGGCATGTGGTAGATCCTGTTTTCACTAAACAAAGGTCTTCAAAATTCAATTTAACTGCTAACAATATGAGTTCCTGCTCAGGTTCAGCAAAAATCCATGTGAAAGATCCATGACCAAAGATGCTTGAGTAAAATTGACATTTGATTTCACATTAGCTTATGGTTCTGAAGTTGAACCACATATTATTAGTCAATTGTCAAGATGACCATGATATATGACGTGGTGATTTTATAATACATTTTGCTTTCATACTATCATAAATTAGAGGCTTCATAACCAGTGTGGTACCTGCAACCCTACAACACCACTGTATAAATTCCTGAGGGTACGCCCGCCAGATACATCAATCCTATAATTCCAAAGGGAACAACAATTAACAACTAATTTAAGGACCAAAATCCTATGGTAATGGTGGAAATGGAATTCAAAGCATGAAATACTGCAGTTAGCCACTTACGCATCAAGAAATAACCCAGCATCACTAAGACACTTCACTTTGGTAGTCCTTGGGAACAGACCTCGAAATTCATCACAATGTATAATAGTAGCCAGACCACCCGCAGAGCATCCAGAAAGAAGAGCCTGAAGCAAAAATAGTTGTAACATAACATGAGAAGAAAGATTATTAAAGTAGTGCTATATGTATATGTGTGTAGAACCTGATTAGCAAGACGCATTCCCTTTGACATCAAATCCTCCATTGCAGCCAACCAAATACGCTGTCCTCTGAATTGCAGTCGCGCAGTCTATCCCAACAGACAACATACACAAATAAGTCTAGTGAAATAGCCCTCATTTGACCAGATAAGTGTCAACTGAATTCAAGTTATATTTTTTAAAAATATGTATCTACAGCTAACACTAACAGAGGATGTAACGACTATGAAAATTGAATGAAGAAAGTTGGCAAAGTTCATTAAGACAAAGTATACAGTTATAACAAAAGGAAAATAAGGGCCTGTTTAAACCAGTGCCTTGCAAACATATTCATCAAAATCTCAAAGAAGCAAGCCATTTCAAGAACACTGAGATATAAAATTCTACCTTATCTTCACCATCCCCAGTAAAAGAGGCACCATCACAATAACGAATCTTTACTCTGTTCCAGTTGAAAAAATCTGCAGTCATAAGGAACAACATGAGCCAAAGTGTCAAAATGCTAAAGCTTACAGGAAGAAAAAGAGCAGAATTTGAGTAGTCCAGGTAGTTCAATTGAATGGAAACCTGGATTTTCTTCAGCGCTATTGCTTAGTATTCCCGTAAAAGGTATCTCCTTTTCCATGAATGTTGACGATCCACGCCGTGTTTTCTTGCGATAAACACATGTTTTAATGTTATTACACCATCCACCTCCCTGCCACAGGATTTTCAGTTGACTATCAATAGAATTTTTACAGCACAGCAAGGAAGTAGTTTGATCAATAAACATTACTTTAAAACAGGATTATATGACATTTGTTGATCCCAAAACTTTATTTCTGAATATTTTCAGTCATATTCTTTCACAAAAACCGGACTCTGACAACACTTTCACAAGAAAGACTTATCAACCTTAACATTATGTTGTTTAAAGTTGCAATAGATATTTTATTTGGTATACAAATCTATTTAGGAAAAATGAAATGAAGCATGTGTTGTAGAACAATTTCAAAGATCAAGTGATACCTCTAAATTAACGAGCCAGCTGTTTGCTCCTGACCCATATCCCCGATGCAAATGATAACCAGGTAATGTTCCATCCAAGCAGACTGCCACAACGAAAGAAAGGAAGTATACTTAGCCAAATTAAAGGCAACAAATTTTTAAATATTGTGAAAAACTGAGGCTCTATGGCAAATTTATCATAATGTATTTTTGTTTTTTATATAGATGCATTCATATTTTTAGTTAATTAACAATTAGTTGGCATAAACAAGGCTAATGCCTAGTATAGGCTTGAAGTCCAGTAGGCAACATACATGTATACACATCTGCTGCATACAAATGAGGAAAAGAAATATGGGGCAAGGATTTATTAAGAAAAAAAAAAAAGAAGAGGTTGGAGTAAATCAAAATGACAAATAAGTCAAATAAACTAAACAAAACGAGTTAATATAACAGATTTGCTTTAAATAGCATGCAACAGTTCTATACCTACTACATAGAAAGGAAAGGGCGAAATTTTGTGAGTGCATAAAGATTTGCAGGAAGATAACTTTTAAGAAATTAAATTAAAAAGAAATGAAAAACCAATTTTCAATTAGATAAAGTATATTCTAAGTAACAATAAAATCTTGTCCTAATCAGGTGAAAAACTATATAAAATAAAGAGGAAGACGGAGAGGAAAGAAAGTTGACACTTGACAGGAGGAAATAACGAAGGTTGCAATTAGATTGTACCTGCTCCTTTAGCACCAGCACTTTGAATAAGGGTGAGTCCTACGAGCAGAGGATTCCTCCCAACCAAGGACGAGGATGCTTCATGAGCCTCCAACCATGACAGCTCTGTTTCATTGAAGTGGTAGCCTACAACCCCATCAACCCAGTTGCTAAGAACAAGTCCTGTTACAATGCCAACCAAGAAAAGGTTCGCCATGGTTGTTGTGACTCCGCCGTTCTGCATTTGGGAAAGAAACAACACAAACCTCGGCACTTGACACAGAACAGGTGGTGCTGTAACTATACTTTGGCTAATGGCACCAACAATGCAAGGCAAAATCTGCCATTAGCAGCAAAGAAAAGCCATGTATTCAATATGTCTTTGGCATTTTCAAATTTCTAAGCCGATTAGGGAATAAATACGAGGTAATATAAAGAGAGAGATAGAGAAGAGAAGAGAGCAGTGAAGAAGAGGGAGATTTTAGACACAGAACAGGGTTTGCCGGGCTTTTTTAAGGTTTTTATTACAGCGGGCACGTTTGGAAATCTAAAAGACATCAAGATTCAAGATTTAACAGGGGAAAACTAAATAAACAGCTTGAGTACACTGCTTCCAGTCACAGACGCTCTGCCCACCAAGAACGCGTCAACCATCAAGTGTTTCACACCTCTTTTTTTGGTAAAGGTATACTATTTAAAGGTTACATGAATTATAAATTTAGATATAATAATTTAGCTAATAAAAATTGACTGAACCCATAGAAATAAATAAATTTGTGGCATGCAATGGGCTAACCTCTCTTTCTCTAAATTTATGTATATAAAAGAATTATAATAATTTAAATTTTTGTTAATATATTAATAACAATTTCATCTTTTATATAATTATTATTAATTAATTTTTAAATTAATTATTAATGTAAAAAAAATTTATACTATCATTCAATTATTCTTATCTAATATTTAAATTTTTAGTTAATTATTATATTAGTCAAAAAAAATTAATAATTTTATAATTCATAATTAAATTATAGTATAAACAATTTTCTACTATTAGTAAATTAAAATTAAAATTTAATTTTTTAATAATATTTTAAAAAAAAAAATAGTAAATAATCCCAATCAAATCACTAGAAATAAGTTAATAATAAAAAATTTAGATAGTTTATATAAATTATGTTTAAATATAGTAATTTAATTATGTGTTAATATATTTTATAATTATTATCAATTATCACAGTTACATCTTTTAAATAATGTTTCAATAAAACAAGATAATGTGTTGGCAATCGAATCACTAAAAATAAATGAATGATGAGAGATTTAAATAATTTTATATTTAAATATAATAATATAATTATGTATTAATATATTATTAATAAGTTGACGTTTTTTATAATTATTATCAATTATCACGAATAATTTTTTTAAATAATATTCTAAAAGAACAAGACAATTGAGTGCTCACAATCATATCAGTAAAAATAAGTTAATGATAAATATTTAAATATATTTTTTGGTTAAAGATTTAAATAATTTATATGAATTATATTCAAATATAATAATCTAAGTATGTGCTAATACGTTTCAATAATTTAATATTTTATGTAATTATTATTAATTAACACGCTAAAACTTTTTTTAAGCACAATAAAACTCTTTTAATAATATTATAAAATAACAAGACGGTGAGCGGTCATGTGTGGACTGTTGTGGCGCTCTTCTTTATTTCTCCTTCAGTCTGTTCTTAATTATGAAATATAAATAATTTATTGCTCTTGAGTTTGACTTATTCTATGGTTTTCTTTTTCATTTTTTAATTTCTTTTGTCCAATATTTTGCTTCATTTATGTCTATACTCAAAAGGCCGAGAAAACCAATTTGCATAAAAATATAAATTGTCGTATAAAATTTATAGAAATTAATTTATTAACTTCTGATCCATTTTTTACTTCGACTTTTTACTGTTAAGTAGCAGACTCATTCACATAAAATCTCCCATTTTCAACCCAAATTTGTAAAATAAAAAGTCTTTTATACAGTTATAAAAGTCACCAAATAATTTGTATTACGAAATAATGCCAAATTGGTTTTAGATTTTTGTTAATCTGATTATGATATGTTATCCACAGCAAAATGGACACAAATTTTAGGCATATATAGACTTAGCCAATTTATTTTTAATATCGTCTTGGCGAGATATTCCAAAACTGAATTGACCCCTATCCCTCTTAAAAATAAGAAAGAAGCATCAAAAGATTCTTGCTTGTTACAGATGAAATCATTCATTTATATCTTTTGATATAAAATTTAATTAGTTGTGAGAATTAAAAGCATTTATTTGAAAAAAAAACAAAATAAATATATGCATTCTTTTATTTGTTTTCTCTTTCCTTTCGAATGTGTTTATAATGATATATTTTAAGAATTAATTTGATTTGTAAATAAAATTTTATATTTAAAAAATTATAAAATTGATTTAATTTGATTTAAAAATATATTAAATTTAAGTTTTATTTATTTAAAAATTTACTCAAATTTAATTTGATTTGATTGATTTTAGTTCATTGAAGTGTTCCAATTATCTTTAAAATGTTTCAAATATAAAATTTAATTTACAAATCAAATCAAATCAATTTCTTTTGTTTTATAAGGAATTTCAATCAATTTAAATCAATTTCATTTTTAATGATTCTAATCACAACATCCATGCCCCTTTATTGCTTTAATCATACTGGGTTGGCAGATCGCTAATTGTGAAAATGATATTTCAATACCGTGAATTTTTCACCTTTCTGCATATTTCAATTCAAAACTAATAGCGACCTTTGGAGTAAAGCTAACTTCAGACTTAAAGAACAATTAATTTCCACAAATTCAACTAAAAAAAGGCTCCAAATTTAGGTTGACTTATCGGTTAAATGACTCATAATTTGAGTAATATGTGATTGGCAAAATAACAGAGACAATAATTGGATGTGAAACGGATCAAGGTCTTGGGGTGCCAGTTAAGAGCTGCCGACAAAATCAAAGAAAGAAAATTAGAGCTCAAATTCAATTTATGGGTCCGTTTTATCACTTTTCTAAATCAGATATGCAAAGCCAAGTTTGGCATCTTCGAAATGAACAAATAACTTTTCTATTTATTTTTTTTTCCCTTCTTTTGGTCGCAGTTACCAAAATTTTGTCTACGGAAACAAATATGGTTTCTCTTCAATGCCCACAAGAAACGGTGGTTGACTGAAGTAAATAATGGTTCAAATTGATCATTACAACACCACTACCGCAGTGACATGAGGAGCAGCAATAGTAAAAAATTTTAAATAGACTTCATTTATTTTAAATATTTTATGTATAAATTTTTTAAAAAAATTAATAATACATGTTAAATATTACATAAAATATTTAAAATAAATAATATTCATCTAAGAATTTCTGTAGCAATAAAATCCAGCGACTACCGCGTCACCCACGCTCATAAATAGCGGCACTCAGTTACCTAAGCCAGCGTCTTCGTTGCGTTTGCGCAACTTATTTCCATTTGGGCTTATCTATAGGTTTTGTGGTGCTGTGCTCCGTCCCTGAATACACCTAGACATACATTCACACTTCACGCGCGTTCGCACCCTTCTGCATGCAACGCATACACAAACCAAAAAAAAAATTTAGTGCATTAATGAGGGCTTCGCTTGTGCTGACCACTTAGGCTTAATTAATTCCACCCATTTGCACGGTGGTGGAGGCGAGAAAACCGTCTGTCAGGGTCAAGTACGCAAGTTGGTTCATGTTTATCTGTGTCTTAATTATTTTTTTAAAGTTACGTAATTTTCATGACAGTTTTAAGTACGAAAATGACCCCCCAAATTACCCCTTTTTTTTGGTTTAATTTTCTCATCGAAGTGAAGCGGGATGGTCAAACTAGAAATCATAATGGTGCGTGTGATCACGTGCAATAATAGACACAAAGATTAATGGTGAACCCCAATTTTTGGTCCCGAATCATGACCCTCACTATAACTAATGGAAAAGGAACGAGAAGGATAGAGGGAGTGCATGTGAGATCTCCATGTCCAGTAATCTCATACATGTGCCTCTTTTAGGAGAGTTGGACAAGGGCGCACACACACAAAGGCACAGCTAGTGAGCCCACCACCGCCACTTTGCTGTCATGCACGAACAATTGAGCAGGCCTTAATTAGTCTTTGAGTAAGATTTTTTTTTTTTAAGTTGAAAGTAATAATTAAATAATTTTTTTTAAAATAATAATTCTAATATTTAAATTTTTATCATTACCAGTAAAATGTATTTAGAATCGTAGTTAGTCTTAATTAATTAAGGTGGGGATGTGAGCTATAAAAAGGTAAAGAAAAGAAAAGATAAAAGGCAGCAGCAGCATCAGAATAGAAGGGGGCAAATCTAGGTCTGGCCTGCATCTAGCAGCAAAACATAATCTATATGTGTACATAAGCCAAACCTCGTTATTATCTCCGCATCGCATGCTGATGCACAAATACACAGATAATTTAGAATTTTATTCTTATATTTATTTTTTAGGTCAAATCATTACATCTTCTTCGTTAATAAAAAAATACATTTCTTAAATTTTAAATATATTTTTTAATATTTAATTTATTTTTCTTATTTTTTCTCAATGTAAAAAATATATAATTTTAATGTATAAAATAGATGTAAGAATAATAAAATTTGATAATTTATTGTTTATTTTCAATTGCTTTTTATAGACAAAATTAAAAGTAATAATAATATATTAATTAAAAGGAGTTCAGTTAAGTTCAGTCTGGTTGTTTGGCTGATGGCATCGATCCAGATGCGTCCGTGATGGTATCTGAATTCACTACAATGTCAATTAGTCAATATATTTTTCTTAATTAGTATACGTTTAACATATAATCACTTTATCGGTGGAAAATAATTAAAAAGTTCCCTCCTTGAATCTACCCAAAAATAATAATAAATTCCCTCCTTGTTTTTTAAAATATTTCCAAAGGTTTTCTCTTTTCTATCTATTTTTGTTGAATAAAAAACTTAAATCTTATTAGTGTTTTCACAATCAATATAATAAAATAAAAAAATCATGTTATTAAAATAATTAAACTAGTTTACTTACAATTAAAGGTCATGTAATTTTCATATAAATTTAAGGACATTAAAGTAATTTATAAAAAAAAAAGAAGAACAAGAGAGAAACCACGTGTTAAGGTTCCACTCAAATTATAAAGAGAAGCTTTTACCAAGAGAATTATAAAGAGAAGCCTTTCAATCGCCAATTTTTAACTTAAATTTATAACTAAAGAATAAATGAGGAACAACTATCCAAATCTTGAATCTTAGCCACATTATACTCAATTTGACATACGTTTCATGTAATTCCCCTTAGTCCCATATTTTATTGTTTGTATTAGAAGACAAGTTGCATGTCTCTACACATGGCACGTCCCTACATACTAAAATGATTTCTAAACTTTTATTCTCTCCCCCGATGGACCCTTCCCCAGTATAAGGGATGAAAAATTGCAAGCCAAGAGGTTTCTTTTATTTTCTTTATCTTTTTTTTTCGATTGTATATACATCTAATATTTTCTTTAATAAACTAGGAGTATTTCTTCAGGCTGAAAATAATAATGGTATGACTCTCTTTACAAAATGTAATTCTCAATAATCAAACCATATTTTTTATGCCTGAGGTGTAACTTATTTCTACTACACTAACACCTCTTAAATTTTATAAATCTAAAATTGGCATTGCTTTAGTTAAAGAGCTTGAAGAGTACGTTGCTATATACATATATATATATATATATATATATATTTAAGTTAAGATAGATATTAGAGTAAAATTTATTTTTAGTTATTAAAAGATATATTATTTATTAATTTAATTCATTAAAATTAATTTTATCTATTTAATTCTTTAAACTTTAAATTTATAATAATTTAATATTTTTAAAAAATTAAATTAATAAAAAAAAATAAATTTTATTAATGACTAAAAATTAAAAAATTAAATTAATAAAATTAATTTTTAAATAATAAATTTAATAAATAATATATATTTTAAAAATTAAAAATAAATTTTACTCTGATATTTAACTAATAGTATTTAGTTATGTGTGTTACCAAGTTTTACTAATATCGAAATACATACCCTGACCACCGAGAAGTGAATCAAGTAATAAATGGATAGATTCACAACTTTTTATGCAAGTTCGATTTTCTTTCTCAGTCATTTGTCTCTTAGCGGTAGATATCCTATAAGTGTTCGCAGAGTCTGAAAATGTGTTTTCAGATTAAGATACTTTCCATTCAACTTAAATTTATATAATAATAATACACGCACCCCAACTTAATTATGTGCGCACGAGTTTAGTTGAGTGAAAGCTGAGACTTCTAACGGCTCTTATTAAATATGACACTGCCACTTTAAATTTGAATCAAATACTTAATTTTTTTTATATGTCGTATTTGTTAGTGTCTATTTTTCTTAATTAGGTGGTTGAATTTTGCTTTCATTTTTTTGGGATGGCCTAACCGTTTTATGTGAGCGCTTTGCTGTGTCATATTTACTCGTGGGGTTGGAGCTGAATTGAGTTCAAACAAGTTATGTGTTATTAGATTCCAGTTATCTCTGTTTATGTATTGCTGTCGGAGTGCTTTATTGTGTTTGTTATTAGCACGTATAAACTATCAATAAACAACAAAAGAAACCAACAGCTTGCAATTCAAGTATTAAATAAATTTAAGTTAAGTGATTAATGATTCAAATGCCCCCTACAAATGTATTATTGAAAGAAACAGTTTTAATAATCTGAACAAGATGAATTTTATGGGTTAATCTCACGCTTAAAAGAATATGAGAATATATGGTCAAAAATTTTAAAAAAAGTCACTTTATTAAAATAATTAAACCGTTTTATTATGAACAAGAGAAAACTTGTTAAGATATTTCAAAACTATAAAGAACCATTCACTCGCCAACTTGGTAAGTGTTTAACAAAAAAATAAGTGGGACTTTTTATTGTAAGAAGTATTACTTAAACATAGCTACATCAATAGATATACACAATTTAAAGTGTGTTGGATGGTCATCACCCAAAAAAAGTGTGTTATATTGTTCAATTAACAAAGCTGTTTGAAGTGTGTTAGATGGTTCAATTAGCAAAGCTATTTGAAATAAGTTCAAATAATTGAGATTAAATATAATCTTTATCAGATAACGAGCTAAGAAATCGACTAAAATATTATCTTTCATGAAATAACTCACAATAAAAAAATAAAGTTACGCAGATCAAGTTATGTTTTTCTGGCGGTCAAGGGAGTTCTTTTTTTTTTTGTTCCTTTGTATTGTTAAACGAGGTCTGATACAGCAATTTCATTTTTTTTTGGGTTCATCGATGCATATTCATTTGGGTTCTCCACTTAGCTCTTCGGTGTCAGTATTCAGCCCAATCTGAACAAGTTATTTGGGCCAACTATAACATGACAGCCTCTCAGGCACATGGCCGATGTTGACCCCCCCAAAAAAACAGGTAGGAGTGAAAATAGATTGGAAGTACGGCTATAGCTTAGTTTATTTTTAATTTTATTAGACTTGGTTTATTTATTATATAAGTTAAATTTAAATAATTAAAAATATTTATTTAATTTAATAAGTTAATTAATTAATTTATTTTTAAATTTATAATTAAAAAATTATAATATTTATAATATTTATTATTATATATTTATATAATTTATTAATTTTAAATATAATTTAATAATTTTAATTAAAGTCACAGGTTATTTAAAATTTTTAAAATATATGTTTGTTAATCTAATTTAAAATTTTTATATAATGTAAGTGTTTAAATAAATTTGTAAGTTAGGTTAATTTTTTTTATCTTTATAAAAAAATTATGTTAAATCCAGGAAAAAAAAGTTTATGTCAAACTAGCGCATGTGCCAATCAATTCACATTTTTTTTTATTTTTTGTATTTATATATATCTAATTATATGTAATAATACTATATGGATCAATGTTTTCTTGAAAATAATTACCTTCATTTTATTTTAAAGAAATAAAATGTAATGTATTTACTTTGTCTTCAGATAAAAATTGAATTCCTATATTTTTAATAGGAAGCTAACATGGGCTTTTACTGCACTTGCAACTGCTGTGTGAATTGAAATAAAAAAGGTGGATATGATTTTATAGTTTTACCCTTAATTTTATTCTTATTTTTATAAATAATAATGGTTTTTTAAAAAATTAAAAGGGCAAATTCCCTTTATATATGGTATAAATAATAGATCATGCTCAAGACTAATATTATACGAAATATATTAGGTCTATTTAAAAAAAGTCTAATATATTCCATCTCTAATGACTGAACAGTGCCATGCTAACCTTGCCTAGGTACATATTTTTTCCAAAAAAATAAAAAAATAAAAAAATAGTAACATGACGAGGTACATTCTTAACTTCAAAAGAGTCGTGTTATTATGGAGTTATGGACTCTGCTTCATAATTAATTCTATACGTGATAACATATTATTTACTTTAAATAATTCAAAATATAAATATATATTTTTAAAAAACAATTTATAAACTTATTGACACTTTTTTTTTTGGTACATAAACATATTGACACATTTGAGATTGAATCCGAATTCATAGTAATAAAATTCACTTAAAAAATGAAAGGCATAAGCTAGATAGATGGTTCCCACCTCGACCGATTTTAATTTCATTTAGATAGGCAAAAAAAATCTAAAATGTACTTGGTTCATTAAGTGAATATAATTTTTTTTATTTTATCTTTTAAAATAAATTCTTGATTTTAGAAGAATCAAATCTAATAAAAATAATAACTGGAGGACAAAATGTAAAAATTTCTATCTGAAGTTATGATCTATAATAAAAATGAATACCTGTATTCTTTTTATAACAAGTAAGTATAAAATAATATCTACCCATTCAACCAAACACTCACTTAATTAAAATTAATTGTATTTAAATATATATTTAATTTTAATTTACTGTTAGTATAATTTTTTTACATTATCATCGAATCACATATGTAACCATAACATTAAAAATATTTTAACTTTTTAAGTAATTGTTAGTTGAGTCAAACTTTTTTGATAATTTGATAATACCACAACACGTGATTAAATAATAGTATAAATTTTTTTACTCTAATAATAAATTAAAATTAAAATCTTTAAATATAAAGTTTAATTTATATGTGTTTGTGTACAATTAAGACTTAAGAGCCATTATCTAAGCACAATTTGTTTTACTGAAACCTTTTTTTTTTTTTTGGGATAATGACAAAGTCTAGGATGAGGGATTTTTTTTGTTTGGTAATGACAAAGTTTAGAATGAGATACTTTCTTCCTTTTAAGATAAGGCAAACTATTAATCTTAGCATGATTTATAATAAAATTACAAATCATTTATTAATAAAAAATTTTAAATTTAAATTCAAATTATATAATTATTATAAAAAATAAAATACGAAATAATAACCATCGATTGGCTTGGACTAAGTTTAAGAATAAGAATGTTGTAACTTCTTTTGTTCTGCGTTTTTCAACGCGCAAAAGTTATAAAATTGTGTTTGATGAAAATGTTTTTGGGTTTTTTTTTCCTAAGTCGTGAGCAAATTTATATGTGAAATTCGGTAAAGCGTAAATAACCTATCAAACAATAATCACGAAACATTTTAAATCGACTATAGAAACAACGAATTTTACTAAAGCATCAATACCATCTCCCACAACAATATAACTAATTCCACTCCAAAGAAGTATGAGTTAGGTTTATAGTTCCTACATTTTCTTATTAGGAATAGGAAGGAGGTTTGAGATTTAACGTCCGACAAAATGATTTGTGTGATTCGATTTTAAAAATAAATATTTTTTAAAAAATATGATATTTAATTATAATTTTGAGTTTTTTTTACTTATTTAAAATTTAATTAATACGATAATTTTGAAATTAAATAATTGATTGAGGATATTTTAATTAAAATTTTTTTTTATCATGTGTATAATATTGTTATTGACGTTAAGCTAGAGTCATCACCTTCCTTTCAATGAAGAAATTGTTATGTAACCTCAATGACCTCAAATCAATGGGTAAATACCGTCGTTTGGTTTATACGTGGAGTAACAGTGCTACCCTTTTGAGGGGGTGGTGTGTGGTGATGACCCTAGCGTCAAGGTTGGGGAAGGGATAGAAAGAGGTTGGTCCCTTGGTCCCAAAATGTCAATGGATTTTCCACCCTTGGCTGGTAAAACGGCTTTGTCACTCGCCAGTCACCACCGACTCTGCCATCCATCACCAATTATCTTATGTATTTGCTTTTTCCTTTTTTTTTAAATTAAACTAAAAATACTTTTATAAAATTTCATTCATTTAAATGACTTCATAAAGATAAAATATAATTTTTAAAAATTAAATTATAATTTTTATTTTTAAAAATATAATTCACTTTCACTGCATTAATTTTTTTCCTCTTTTCATCTTTCATATCATCACCCAAGAAAAATCAGCATCCTATGATGGCAACAAACAGAAACTAGATACGTAAATATAAGAAAAAAAAATTATTCCTATTTTAGTTTTTTTGTTTTTAACTTCATTAAATTTCACCACTGATGGGTTAGAATCTAATCTAATTTCTATTTAAATTTAAATCTCCTTAATTTTAGGCAATCATCCAATCCCTTTATTTTAGGACATCAAGTTAAATTCTAGCCATAATCCAACAGTGTAATGCAACTCTTTTACACCTTTTATCAAAAATCAAAATTGACGTGTGGTTTTGCCAATGCACAATTTGAATGTTCATACCGTTCAGCTACAATCTTTACTGCAGGTTCTTCCATTGGAAGTTACTAGTAGTAGTAGTAGTAACTAAACATCGTTTTAAGATTAACAACCAAATACAAGTCCAGGTCAATCAACTTATGATAAAAAGAACAAGTTAGAAAGAAAACCTTTTTAAACACTGCACACACACAGACACACAGATGGTGCCAGAGCCAACAGTACCAAACTACCAATCAACCATACAAGCACGCATGTAAGATCAGAGATTTTCAACCACTGCCTATTTCCACATTCCATGTTTCATCATATTCAGTCCTTGAACATCAAATCGTGCCTTATCTGCGCTTCCATTCTTTAGAATTTGCTTCTTTTTCTTTGCCTTCCTCTGTTTCATCAGGGGAAGAGGGTCCCTCATTCTTGGCTTCACTGTATTGGCTGCTTTCTTTACTCTCAGCTATCGTACCTTGGGTGCTTCCATCCTTCTTGGCTTCCCCATCTTGTCCTCTCTCAACCATTTCGAAGGGCGTTTCAGCTACAGCTTTCAAATTTGGCTTTGCATTGCGGTCTTCAGATTTGTACTTGTACCGGGAGGCCCAGTAAAGGAAGTTCAAAAAATTGAGGCTGCTCAGGATTGCTAAGAACCAGTAGAACAGGTTCAGATTGTTTTGGTTCAAGTCGAACCCATGCAACCATCCTTGTTTGCTTGGAGTGACCCTTTTGGTAACAGTATTAATGACATTGACAAAGACGGTGCTCAAGAAGTAACCAAGTGACATGGATAACCACGTGAAGGAAGTTGACAGTGATTTCATAGTTGCAGGTGATTCCCTGTAAAAGAATTCTAGCAGTCCTACAAGAGTGAACATGTCTGCTATTCCAAATATACCATATTGGAAGGATAGCCAAAACAGACTTATGGGCTTGGATGGGTCCTTTCTGCCTTGGTCCCTTCTTTTTACTTCTATAATCCCAGCTACTGTCATTGAAATGGCAGAAAGTACCAGTCCCACACCAACTCGTTGAAGTTGTGTGACGCCTGAAGGGTGGCGAGTGATCTTTCGTGCGAATGGCACAAAGAAGAATTCATACATGGGAATCAGGATGCACAAGAAAAGAAGGGGGATAACTGGAATGGATGGTGCAGGCACTGTGAAAGAACCAAGTTTCAGGTTCATCACATTCCCTTGCTGGACAGAGAATGTTTGGAGCTGTGCTAAACAGGTGTTCATTATAATGGTACTGGCTAATATGGGTAACATTCGGGTTAGGATCTTCACTTCTTCAACTTGTGTCACTGTGCAGACCTTCCATGGCTGGGGTTTCAAGTTTTTTTGAAGAATGGTCGCTTTATCTAGAAACCTGATTCAACATACCGGAGCTTTTTTAACATGCATGTATGTGTATAAAGAAAAAAAGAGAGGGTGAAATGAATGTTCCAACCCCAATCTTGTCATCAATTATTTTTCAATTATTGTGCATGACAAGGCTTTGATTTCAGCAGCAGTAAACCCTCCCCCTCCCAAAAAAAAAAGGTGATGTTTTTCATCCGAGTTTAATGATATTTCAAAAAATAAAAAAATTGATTGCACTCAATACTGTTCTTCAAAGACTTTTCCCTTGATTTTGTCAGGATACTTTTATCTTGATGAGTTTTGCTGTCTACACACGGCAAGGTATATATTTCCATTATCATTCGCCGTATCTCTGCTGCTCCTGAACGTGCAGAAGGGATAGTAGGCCCAGGGTTTGGCATTACCTACTACGTCGTACATGAAGAAAAAGAATCTTAACAAGCCAATTTTCTGGACCGTGTTTTTGTTAATTGCCTTATCATTTGCAGAAAATTATTATCCTTGATTGGTGTACGCAAGTTGTTAAGCATGAATTTTGAGGATGGAGAGTCACCTCATCTGGTTGGTGTGTGCAATCTTCTCTACTGTAGCATCTTTATCACTTATCTCATGAAGTTCTTCATGAGACTCTGGCAGTGATAGCTTTCGGTTTTTGAAAGCCACAACGATAACCTGTAGTTAACAAAAAATGGTTTCCTGCTCATTATAGATTGTATGTGCTTATCAAGGAGGGAAGCCAAACATAGATAGTACTGACCTGAGCAATTCTCAAAATGGGGCTATCTCCAGGCGTTTTGATGCGGTAGAATGGCTTCCCAACAGCAAGGGTCACAAAGCCAACAGAGGAAGCTACGGTTATTATGAAAAAGCCCCAATGCCAAGCTCTTTCGGTGCTAACCCACACAACACCCGTAACTCCTATGACTGCTCCCAGAGTTGAACTGAGCAAAAGCCAATTGAAAAAGCTTGCAAGAGCTTTTGCTTCAATTAGGTCCTTTTCATCAAATTGGTCAGCACCAAATGCAGTCATAGATCCCCTGACTCCTCCCATAGCCAATGCCAACAAGCTCATTGATGTGTAAAACATGACTGCTATACCACCTTTGACACAGCTTGACTTACCACAGGCATCTGGGTGTAAATGGTCTGAAGCAGCTTGAACCGTGAGCAGCACCAAAGCCTACAGGTATTAAATCGGTCACAAACTCAATCTTTTTGAACCAATGGATTTCTCTATTTGGGCAGGCCATTGGGATTTGGAGTTTTTCAAGGATATTATTGTTTACCACTTACCAGAACTTCGAGTGATCCAAAAAGCAAGCATGTGGTGAATCTGCTTAAGTAAGTATCTGATATGAAGCCACCAACAAGGGAGAGCAAGAAAGTTGAACCCATAAAGTTTGTCAGAGTGTTGGCAGAGCTGGACAGATCAAAGTGCATCACCCCATAAAAGTATAGGACTATGCTCACCATGTTTGCCACAAAACCCATGTTGTCCAATGCTGACAAGACTACGGGAAGAAGGAAGAGAAGCAAGTAAAAAGATTTAGTTTGCAAGCTGAGCACAGAACAAAGAAAGAGTATTTGCTTCAAACACTTTTGCTTACCAAAAATAAACATGGAAGCCCTGAATCCACCTTTTCGTTTCTTCCATTGGGTGATGGGCATTTGTTCTTCTCTTACCTCTTTGTCTGCCTGCATGACCAGATTTGAATCTCATCAACTATATACAGAGAGAGGAGATAAAGAGATGGAGAATGATGGGTTGAATGACAAGGCTTACCATCCTCGACATATGGAGAGTTTTAGACAAGAATGGGCAGTTCAGAGGAAATGGAGTTGGTGACCATATAGCCCAAAAAGGAAGCTTTCAAGAAAAAGCTATAGTTCAGACAAAGATATGGTAAAGAGAGCAGCTTTGGCCTTTGAGCATAAAATGCACAAGAGGGTCTAGTTTATGACTGCCAGGGCCTTAATATTGCTTGCCTCTACCCTTCAGTAATTGTCCTTCATGCTATTTATCATGTTCTGTCTCTCACTCTCCCTTTTCTCAGTCTCTTTGCTTACTAGTTTGGCAGTCTCAAATCCAAACAGAAACAAAATTACGGGTCGTATTATTATACTATTATTGACACAGCATCACAATTTGAGATGGAAGCGCAAGTGGTTTAGGGTTTGCTAATTATGGATGCTGAATCAATCAATGATCTTAATCAACCAAACACATATGCCCCACTCCACTCGATATGTATGTGCTTGTCTTCGCTGAACACCCCGTTTGTGGCGTTGTATCCATTTCCTAAACTAGAAGCTTTCAGTAAAGCTCATGGGTCAAATTGAAAGGAAAAGACTGGTTACAGAGATTGGGTAGACTTTTCCCTGCCTGATACATGGCACCATAGCATGTGACGAAGTGGCCTTATCGCATATATCAAATTCATCAACTGCATGGATTTCGAAGCTGAATTATTCATATATCACGTGATTTCCCTAATAATTTTGCTCTTAATTATGCCATAAGAATAAACTTGATAAGCCCTAATGAAGACCTTGAATAGTTGGTAATCAAGCAAGTGAGGATGTGTGTCAGAGATATAAAATTATTTATGTATTTTCACTTAATAACTTAAACTTTTAGAGTAATTAATTTATGATATGGTATAAAAGTTCTTGCATGAGAGGACGTGTTAGAGATATAAAACTATTAATATATATTTATCTAACAGTTTAAATTTTTGAAATAATTAATTTATTATAATGTAAAATTGTGAACTTCCTTTTATTGTTAGTTAAAGTTATAAACAACTTGAGTCAAAGTTTAGATTATTAATTCTCGTGACAAGGAGGTGAGGAGAGGAGGTGAGAGAACCACAAACAGCCCAAGAATTTCCATGCCTATGAAGGCAACAAATAAAGCCACCCATTTCGCCAAAACCAACCTTCCATTCCCGAGGGCTGTAAAAAATGCATAAAAAAATAAAACAGAAAATCCTAGGTCAAATATTCAAACTATGGGTCACATGGCACAGCTCAGACGGTGTCCTTCATGTCCTTTGGAGCTCCATTGTTTGATTTCCCCCTCTTATCGTCTCACAGAAACTCAGTTTTGCCTTTTGCTTTGGCCTTGTAATCTCATTACTGATAAAATCCGTGTTTCATTGGATCCGTCTCTTTCAAAATAGCAGTCTAACTTCTAGTATCTCAATCATGCTATATCTTTTCTGGTTTGAAAATCACTATCAGCTGAAAACACGTTTTGGAGTGTTCCATCCTGTTTGATTGGTGGGTGAAGCAAAGATATGTGCTGGTATCACCCCCAAGGACCTTTCAACTTTAAAACTGAGTCACTTTGAATTTTGAAAGCTTGGGCAGCAAAAACTAGCCTGCCATAGCTGTCCTGCAGTATGTGTACACGCTATCATGCGTGGGAGTTTTCCTAGTCCTAGGCTCCTAGCCAGCTCCTCAGAAACAAAGACATCAGAAGTAAATAAGCTGTTCAACATCTGTATTTAAGGAGAGATTCTTCTATCCTCCTGCAGCAAATCATCTTTCTTCCTCGGCACCAATAGAAGCATGCCATTTAGACAAAAAGAAAATGCACTGGATAATGCAAATCTTGTTCACGATCCTTTGAGGAAAACGTCAAAATATTGGGTGCGATCATTGTACCTGGGATCATTCTAAGTTTAAACTTCAGAAGCAAGCTAACAAGTGTGTCCAACAATTTTTTTAACTGCCAACCTCAATGAAACTAGAAGCTTAAGTTCCAGCAAATTCTAAGTTTAAACTTCAGAAGGCAGTTAAGTGTCCAAAATATAGCTGAGGAAAATGGAATTGGAAATGCTTATTGTTGCCTACATCCCACTTCTCAAAAGCATAGGTGGGATCATAGTGTAGTCAGAAAGAAATTCTCTTTTGGTTCGACTAATAACTACCTCGGCTAAGTATAAATGAATTGAGTCAGCTTTCAAGTTTACACTTCGATGGAAGATGAATTATTGGCTACAAAAAAGGATGTTACTCTTACTCATTGCTCATCAGCTGCAGCTATAAACAAAATAAACAAAGCAGTTCCTTGCCCTGGTGGGCACTAGCTAATAACCACTAGGTCCACTACTAATTAAGAGAAGTTGGTAATGCCCCTAAAATTTTTGGACCTATCAATTTGAGTCTGCATCATGCATCCTTTTGCGTGTGGGTGGTTTTCCGTGAATGAATAGACTTTCATAAAGGCTATCGATGCTTCTCTATCTCAAAAGACACAATGCTATGGTCCTTAATTCATAAATGTTCTTTTTTTTATAAAGCTTGATTTATTAACCCCACCTTCCATGCTATATGCTTTTTCAATAACATCCATTCTTAGCCCTTTCCCCACAAATTTGTCCATGCTTTTTCCAAAGTGCTCGAGTGGTTGAGTTCTCTCATTATCTTCTGGCTGCCCCTCTGTTTCCTTTTCCTTCTCCGAGTTTTCCTGTCTAAACACACACCGTGTTCCAGTTGTTCTCAACCTTGACAGTTCTATTATTGTTATTTCTTGTTGCCCACGACACACAATTGCTTTCTGATGTGGCTGTGAGTTTATGGCAGAATGTATTTTTTTCTGTGTGTGTGCGTGTGGGAGTGGTTCAAGCATTAAGATAAATTTTGCTGAATGTGACAAATAAACAAGAGAATCTTGTTAATTAAGACGTTTGTAAGTGGCAGGACGTGATTGTTGCTGTCTTTAACTAACTATAGCAAACAAATAGTAACTTGGTCTGCCAGTGCTGTATACTGTGTACGTGTTGCTTCAAGCTTATGATAATCTTCAAATTTTTGCTTTAGGTTGGTAGGGAATGGACCTGAACATGACCTTTCTGGGACCCGTGTGGCTGGTTGCTGCCTAATTCTAAAATATGACCGTTTTCTAAAGGAGCAAAACGGAGGGCAAAGGCTGGGTGGTGGTATCACGGAGAAGATAGTTTTGAATGAGGAATTCTGAGTTAACGCCGAAAAGTTGGGATGTCTGATCCACTCACATCAACCTGAAGGACATTGATGCAGCGATACTGCTTATATATAATATTATTGTAGAGAAATACTAATAAATATATGTAATTTATTAAATAAATAAGTAAATTAGTTATAATTAAAAAAATAAATTATAAACAAACTTATTATATTATTTATTTATGCACTACATAATGGGAATTTTTTCATTTGATTTTTAATTTTGTATCTTTCTAAAATGCCAATATAATTCGATTTTTTATAAATTAAAATAAGGATAAAAATAATAACTAAAATTATAAAAGAAGTTACATGAAGTTATTTTCATTTTCATTTAAATAATTAATTTAAAAATATAATAAATTAATATTTAATTAAATTAAAAAATAATTATATTAATTACCAAAAAATAATTATACAGATTAAAAGAGAAAGTGAAAAATAATAATAATAATCTATATCTATTATCTATATCTATACTATCTATACTATTATATAAAGGAAATTCCTCTTTTTTTGTCTCAAATTTTTAATTTTTTTAAAAATTATTAATAACTAATTAAAAATAAATAAAAAAGATAAAATTGTAAATATAAACTTTTTTTAGGAGATTTTCATTTTCATTCACAAATTTTTTATTTCTTTAAAAATTATTAATAACTAACTGAACACAAATAAAAAAATAATAAAATTATAAACATAAATATTCTTTTGATAGTTATATTTTACCATTACATTTTTTTTTTAAAATACAAAGAATTATTTTCATTTTATATGCAAAATTACAATTAACTTTAAATATATTTTATTTTTCAGAAAATTATTTTTATTTAAATAGTTAATTAATAATTATAATAAAATCATAATAAATTAATTTATAAAATAATTATATAAGCAAAAACAAAAAATACAAATTAAGAAGTGCTAGTCTTCTATCTTTTTCTATCTTCTATATATATGTATATATCTATATATAACATTAGGTAAATTATACATGAATTTCCTTATTTGGTCTCCATTTTTTAATTTGCAAAAAATACCATTACTTATATATTTAACACAAATAAAATAATAGGATATAATTGCAAACTACTCTTACCCACATTCTCCCTTTTATTCCTTAGAAGTTATAACTACTCTGTAAAACTTTAATAAGTAACTTATTATCTTTACTTAATATTTTTAATTTTACAGGTGGAAGAAAAATATTAGAAAGAGATAATAGCAAAAATGGTGGCAAAGCATATATTATATGCCATCTTATTAATTACCTTTTTGTATTTATATTATTATTAATTTTTTATATACGATCACTTAGTTGATTGTCAAACGTTAATGAATTAACATTTTTCTGTTCATATAATTTTAAAATGAATTAATTAATATTTTTAAGAATTTTAACTTTTATATATTTTTATTGTGAGTTAATAATATATCATCATTATGAATATAGTTTTAACTTTTATATATTTTTATTATTATTATTGTTTGATATTCTTCTATAAGTGTATGTTTAATTTTATTTGAGTTTATAAATAAGATATAAATTATAATAAATTTAATTATTTTGTGGCCAATCTTATTTACTATAAATCTTATTTTTTAATATATGAATTTAATAAATTTATTATATGGTCATTAAATATAATAACAGATAATATCTCACAATAAATATTAATTTTGATAAGTTCTTTTATCAAAATAAAACTATCTATTAATTATTTCTTATTTATCATGATTAGCAAGTAATTACAATTATAATGACTTGTTTATATTTAATTATTTAATTGATTTGTTGAACTATGTATTTTTTAGTCTTTTAATTTAAATAAATATTATAAATTATTACTAATTGATAATATTTTTATTTATTTATTTTATAACAAATTGGGTACAAATCTAGTTAATTTATAATAATAACAACTAAGTCTTATCTCCCTAGTAAATATTATTTAAATAAATATTTTTTGAAACAAAAACTTAAAAAATAATTTATGATTTAAAAAACTGATACAAAGAGTTTAAAAGAAAAAAAAAACCAAACAAATATTTTCAAAGGTGACCTTATATATTTCAATTTGGGCCCAAACGAGAAGGTATCCTTTCGGCTGAACGTTGTTATAACTCGTCCATGTTCCTCAGAGCCGACCCGACCCCACTCACGAACCCCATTCGCAAGAGCTCACACACACGCGCGCGCGCCCACACACACACCAAAAAAAAAAAAAAACACGGTTAGAGTTAGGGCGGGAAGTAGTTGGTCTCACTCTTCTGAGGCTGAAACTGAAAGGGATTCCATTCTAATTCTTGTGGTGTTGTCTTCCATTTCTCCGATTGTTTGCAAACAAAATGGGTATCAAGGTATTTTAATTTTTCCATCATCTGTGTGTTTTCAAGTTTTTTAATTTCTGAGGTTTTTTTTTTGTTGATTTTGGGTGAGGGTTTTTCTTTAGGGTTTAACAAAGCTCTTGGCTGATAATGCCCCAAAAGCCATGAAGGAGAATAAATTCGAGAGCTACTTTGGCCGCAAGATCGCTATTGACGCCAGCATGAGCATTTATCAGTTCCTTGTCCGTATTCTTTGCCTTCCCATTTCTCACTCTTGGGCTTCAACGTGTTTCAACCATGTTACATTAATGGTTGTCTTTGATTTGGTGCAGATTGTCGTGGGAAGAAGTGGGACGGAGATGCTGACTAATGAAGCTGGTGAAGTTACTAGGTAAATCTCAAACTTCCCCTTCGGAAGTTTTTAATTCTTGTATTAATCGTAATTTAACTTTTCCCGTGAAAACAAGGAGTTTAATTGTAATTTTTTTGTTTTGTTTCAGTTTCTCCCTTTTATAATCTGTTCTGTGTGTAATGGCGTTGCTTTTGTATCTTGTAGTCATTTGCAAGGCATGTTTACACGGACAATCAGACTTCTAGAAGCTGGGATGAAGCCAGTGTAAATTATTTCTTTCCCTTTCTTTGGAACCCTCAAGTTGATTTGTAAACTTTGTGCGCTTGCTGATTTCTGATGCTCATATCCAGATATGTTTTTGATGGGAAAGCCACCAGATTTGAAGAAACAAGAGCTGGCAAAACGGTATTTTATGTGGATGTTCTATTATTTCTAGATAGTTCTATTATTTCTAGATAGTTCTATTTTTTTGGGGGGCGGGGGGGTGTTTCTAACAGAGAGTTGTTACTTATCAAAAATTCCTTAATAATAAGCTTTTCATGCTAAAACTTTGTTACAGTTTCTCGAAGAGGGCTGAGGCTAGTGAGGATTTGTCAGAAGCCATAGAGGTATTTGCATAATTTGTTATTGACTTTCCTCTATGGTTCCTTTTGTGTGTGTAATTTCTTGTATTTAATCAAAATATTCATCCCAAGGATTATTTTTCTTGTCATTTTAGGCTGCCAATAAGGAAGACATTGAAAAATTTAGTAAACGGACAGTGAAGGTGGGTCTTTGTTTCTTAGGCACATTTATTGAGAAGTTTTTCCTATTGTGCATAGAAGCATGCTTTTTGTGCACTCTGTTGTTGAGGCCGTAGTTCCTTTCCCTTGCAGGTGACAAAGCAGCATAATGAAGACTGCAAAAGGCTTTTAAGGCTCATGGGAGTGCCCGTCGTTGAGGTGACATTGCACTACTCAAGTATTTGTTGTACCATATGCATTTCTTTGTTATGTGTATGCCATCTGACTAAGGTTTTGGCTTCCACAGGCACCCTCAGAAGCAGAGGCACAGTGTGCTGCACTTTGCAAATCTGGAAAGGCAAGTTCATATCTTCTGTGTGTCGCCTTGTTTGTATGAGCAGGTCATAAAAACACAAAGAAGATTATGTTATTAATCCTTTTTTAACAGACTTAATAAAAACAAAAAGAAAATCAAACATTGGTATATATTTCTACTGCTTTTTATAAAATCCATTTAAATTTTTCTTAAGTACTTCCTTTCATATATATATATTTTTTCATTTGATAATCCTAACTTCTGTTATGCCTTCATATCAAATTTTCAATTCATGCCTTAAAAGTTAATCGGCAACATTTCCTTTAATACAAATTTTCTTTGGAATTTATGTTTAACATTTGATATATTTTAGGTTTATGCGGTGGCTTCTGAAGACATGGATTCCTTAACATTTGGAGCTCCTAAATTTCTTCGCCATTTAATGGATCCTAGCTCAAAGAAAGTTCCAGTGATGGAATTTGAAGTTGCAAAGGTCCTTATAGCTTCCAACACCTATGAGTATTTCACTGTTTGATCTACTCATTTTGATATTTCTGTTGTTCAGATTTTGGAGGAGCTAAATCTGACCATGGACCAATTTATTGACTTATGCATTCTTTCTGGGTGTGATTATTGTGAAAGTATTCGAGGTACTTTTTGTCTCACATTTATTTGTATCAGTATGATGCTAATTCCAAGCTCGGATTTGCGATTGCTATATAAGCTCAATATGCATATTATAATATATAAATGATGTGTGCTGCAGGGATTGGTGGACAGACTGCTTTGAAGCTCATACGTCAACATGGCTCTATTGAAAATATACTAGAGAACATAAACAAAGAGAGGTTATTCTTATTTTTCATTTTGACAACTACCATTTCCTTGATATGGAATTTATGTATTTGAATTGATTCTACATGATTAATGAGCATATTTCTGAGTCTACTTACTAGTCACATGATATGCTGGGAATAACATGATAAAAGCTTGTGAAATAAGGGTTACTTGTTTCTTCTTTTTGTATTTATGATGTATTACCAATTAGACATCTGGCTCAGATATTTTGACCTTTCTAAGGTTACTCATGAGTTCACTAATATGACCGTATGCATCTCATCTACTTGCTTTTGTAATGTGTTTCTGTCATGGTTAGATTTTATTCTTATATCAATTATGTTAATGGAGCCTGTTAGGCATTTGGCTACTTGATCTAGTGATTATTATCAGATGATCACTGCTTTCTATTATTACTAGAGAAGCTTTGGGTAGCTTGCAAACTCAATTATCTTATATAAATACTCCTTCCTTTGAAATTCAAGGTTCATGATATTTACTTATGCTGTCGATTTTTCATCCTTGGTAATACATACAGTGCATTGATTCAGGTACCAGATACCAGATGGTTGGCCATATCAGGAGGCACGGCAGCTTTTTAAGGAACCAATGGTCCTAACTGAAGAAGAGGAACTTAATCTTAAGTGGACTGCTCCAGATGAAGAAGTAATAACTATCCTGGTTGAGAACTTAAGAAATTAAATATGCTTTCAAACACACATGGATTCACATACATATGTTTCATGTTTGTTCTATGTATATATTGAGTTCTTTGGCGAGATAACTAGGTTGCACTATTTTGCCTTTCTTACAGGGGTTAATAACATTTCTGGTAAATGAGAATGGGTTCAACAGTGATAGGGTGACAAAGGTATGTAGCTTTAAATATTATGATTATGGACTGTTTGTTTAATGGGCTTTCATTACTTCTTCAGATACATCCTTATTATGATTTCTATATCCATGTTAGGCAATAGAAAAAATAAAAGCGGCAAAGAACAAGTCATCACAAGGCCGGTAAGTGATTTTTAACTCATGAGAAGCGAGTGTTAAACCTTTCTCTTATCTTGTTCTAGCAATACCTAACTTCTTCTCTTTCCCTCTTTCTGAAAACAACAGATTGGAATCATTTTTTAAGCCAGCTGCAAACCCATCTGCACCTATCAAACGGAAGGTATGCACCCACTAAGTTTATCATCTCCACTATTTATTCATCCAGGATTATTTGAAAGAAAGCCTGGCAAATTCTTTTTCGAGAATATTTAGATGAAAAATTGATATTAATGGATTTTTATTTGGTTAAGCCTTTGGCTGTACTACCAATACCATACAAGGCTGGCTGTGATCCAGTTATTCTGTTTTCTTTGTCTATTTTTCTGCCTGAAACCGAATCATGAATTATTGTTTCCTTGCATTATTTTCATCCTCTTATGATGTCATATGGTTATGGATGATGAAAATTCTCTTCCATGATAAATCTCATCAACTTACACTGTAAAAACTAATGAATAACTATTTGAAGTTCGAGATAGAGAAACACTGTATTCATGTATCCAATATGGGAGGTTTTAATATATTTTTAAATTGGATTTCTTCTCAAGATATGCTTATGTATGTTATTGGGTACAGAAAAGTAATTGAACACCCTGATTTGTTGGCAAGCAATATCTGCATCCTATCATCTCCTTCATCAACCGTAGATTCAGAGCTCTTCATCTCCTTTTTTTCGTTCCATATAATTTTTTACAAGTAATAGTGGGATGCCTTCCCTTCCGTATGTGAGAAAAAAGTTTAAAGTACCATAAATGGGAATTTTTTCCATATTTATTAGAAATCTTAAAGCTGATTTGCTAGCATAATTTCTGGCTCCACTTAATGACAGGAAAGCAAATGCATGCTTAAATCTTTCAAACCAGCAATTGAGCATAAGATGTTTTCTCTGCAACTTTGTAACTGGTCAAGGCCCATGGTTTTTGGCAACTTGAACTTGCCAATATATAATCTGGGTTCCAAGCTCTCTGTGCCATTATCTAGAGGTGTCTGCTTTGGTGCCTGAAGCTGAATTGCCCTGGTGAACCTTCAAAGCCAATCTGTGCTTTACATAATCTATCTTTTAGTAAACAATGTAGAAGTAGTGACATGATTACAGTGACTTTGTGGAATCACAAATTACAGCTTATCTTGATCTATTCTGGCATTATAATAATTTTTTTATAATTTTTCATGAGAAATTTAAAATACTATGTCAAGCCTTCTTACATTACTCTGGCCATGTTTTATTACCAATACTGTTTATCTCTTAACTTTTATGTTGTTTGTGGCTTTGCTTTGGTTCCTTTAGCAAATAGGCTTGTGGATCATGTTGGTTACTATGTTAAACTTCTACGAAGTCTCCTTGGTGTTATTATGTAGAAAAAAAAGTATCATTGATTAGGAAGAATGCAAAGGGACTGGAGAAGAGAACTTTATTGTTTTATCTGGCTTGTCTGTCTTTTCTTCTTTGAGTCTTTGTTAAGTAGATATCTTATCCTCATCTTCTCTTGTACACTTTGTATTTCCCTCTAATAATTCTTTATTATTTCCAAAAACAAATGATTATAACTGGCACTCTATTTGGTACATACTCTTGGTCCCCAATGCCAGAGTGATATTCCTTGACACTCCTTGGTCAGCATTACAATGTCATTCCACACATCACTTTTGGAGTGCCAAGCCCTATGTCCACATGGTAGTGGGGTGAGGGGTTAAGATTTTAAATTGAGCAAAAGTGACGCTCTATTTGGGTTTATGGGTTTTGGTTTGGCTTTTCTACTTTATAGCACAAGAGTTTCAGTTGGATGCTTTTATGAAATGCATCTTCATTGCTATAATTGGGATTGTTATTTTTTTAAAAGGAAAATTGAGCAGCTTGTAAAGCAACCCTTGATCTGCTTTAGAAGCACCCTAATGAAAGCACGAGCTGTTTCAAAATATCTGCTGATGGTTTAACTAAACAAATAAAATACTGCTTTTATTAAAGTTGAAGATAAAGCAGCCATAATAAGTAATGCTAAAAAAATGTCATCGTAATCTTACTCTTAATCCCCAAAACAAGTTACTATAGTGGTTTGAATGGTCCATGCTTTGACGAGTTCTCTTTTCTTCTTGACAGGAAACACCAGAGAATATTGCTAAAGTGACTCAGAAAAAGACTAAGGCCAGTGGTGGTAAGAAGAAGAAATAGTTCGCTGTGTCTTGAAAAAGTATTGAGTATTGACAGAGCCATTTGCATGTTGATCAGGTTAGGGTGTCTTTCAGATCTCTCTTGTTCATTCATAACCTATTACTGTGATTGTATCTTTTGACCCATTGACAACTGGTAGGCCAATGAATTTTGGGTATAATGGAATTTCTGCCCTTTTTCATGCAAAGGTCAGAGGTTCAAAACCCACCTGGTGGATATTCGCACAACTATTATCAGAAGAATAAAATGTATACTTTGTTCATATATTACCCTAAGAAAAATGAAGATTTAGGTGGTTCTGAATTACCTAATTTACCTTATGCTGTGTTTAGCAAGGGGAGGATTTGCTCCAGCATGACTGGTTAGGGGTAAAGAGAGGAATGAATAAGTTTAGTGCTTCTCCCATAAGTAACTATTTTTTTAATTTATTGTTTCAGTCCAAGAATGGAAACTGCTTTGGCATACTCTTTTGAACTATATTCTTGCACTTGAGAAAGTAAACTGCACACATCTCATCCCTTAAAAAACATTCAAGGGTCAACCGGCCTAGAAGAGTACATGTCACTACTAAAATAGTGACAGATCATCTTTTAAATGATTTCTTGTGATTTATGAAAACAAAATAAGTCTGATGAGTTAGAGTCTCTGGGAATTGAGGATCAAAGATGGAAATGCCAGACAGAGAAGTTCAAAGCCTTAAGATGAATGGCAAAGCTTGGCCATTCATGCTATCCTTCTTCCTCTACAATATTCTTCCCCTGGCTGTCCATATTCATATCTACAGGGTTAAAAGGTAATCTCTGCCACCAACGTCAAGGTCACTTACAAAATCGACAGACGACAGTCTCTGCCAAGATCTGGACATCCTTGTTCCCCTTTTGTTGTGGGATGATAATAATATAAAAACCTACTAATATGTACTTATAATGAAAGATCATTGTTCAATGCCCCCATATAAGCACGTCCATAAATGTTTACTTCCAAATCCTCTCATCCATGGTAGAAGGTCAAGCCCATTTTCGTGCTGATGCAAATGTTGCAACTATCATCATCCCAGAACATGTGACAACTCTTATCCAAGATGTAACCTTGATAATCCAATCATTGAAGATATTATCTAACCTTCTATTCCCCTTATAGGTACTAATTCTAGTATACTCCATAAATTTTAAAAGACAAACTCCTCTTAAGACTTCATAACTGTCAAGGCTATCTGGGCAAGGGAGCATGTTAGATGCAATTACTTTGAAGATTGCCTTTTGTTTAGTTGTTGACAAGTTTGAGGAAACTGAAGGCCAAAGATAATTGAAATTTTATGCTTGGCTTTTAGAAACCTTCTGTTGATGGAATTGTGAGAGAGATTATGCTAGTGATAATGAAATTCTTATGTTAACAGATAATGCAGAATGTCTTATCTTGATCTAGATTTTTATATATTTTGCATGTATTGGTTTCTGGAATGAGGGACTTGGGAAGGATCTTTGAGTCTTCATGTCAGTTAGGTTCTATAACATCTTTCTTTGTTACTATATCTTGATGTGGTTTCTTGCAGTTTGCATGACGGAGGATCAATTTGCAATACTTACGTGGCAGTTTCCCAAATTGTAAAATTTTTATGTGAAGTGGATCTGTGGAATTTGACTGATGTAAGCTAGAGAGTTCTGATTCCTTCATACAATGACAATTTAAGATGTGGTACTTCATTTGGTTGAGATACTGTAAGTCCTAGAGTTATCTAGCTTTGGGCTAATTTGATTTATGGTTTCCTTTCCTGCTGCTCTGCGTGACTATTTGACTATCTTGTGTCTCTCTTGGATATTTGCACGCATGCAATTGTAGTTTCAAGAGTCACTGGATTGCAATGTCAGAGACTTGGTTACATTTAGTTCAAATTTATAGAAACCTGAATCCAGCCTAAACAGAAATTTTTCTAAAAAATTCCAATCCAAGACTACCAAATATGATTGAAATCAGCGTAAATTATCAGTTTGGGTCGGGGTATCTGAAAGAAACTAGAAAAAGACACGACGAGGAAGAATGATGCCACTATGACAAAGTAGAATGATGAAGGAAGGTGCAATTGCCTTGATGCTAAAACAAGTTAGGCCCATGCTTGGTATTTATTTTCAATAAATTGCATTATTGATGGCGACTGGCAGTTAGTGAATGTAATAACGTAAATGAAAAGTCATTGAATTATTGTCATAACAATCTTTATCATCGAGAGTCATTCAGAAAAATAAATTAAAGAAATGGAGTTACCATCCAGTTGGATCTGATGCTGGTAATGACTAATAATTGACCATTTGAGTGACAGTTCAAATACTGAGTGTAGTGCTTTTACGAGGCTACATTCTTCTGAAATACTCGGTGTTACTCTTCAATTTACATATTGAGAACTGTTTATATGTTCAATCATTAAAGTAGTAAAATTAATATGTAAACTTGTTAAATCGTATATAAATTTATTTAACTTGATTTCACGCAGAAATAAACTTAATAACGCAAAAAATCATCATCGAGACTAATTTGGGTTATACACACACACACTCGCCATTAAACAGTTGAATTTATTTTTCTATTTACTTTTATAGTGTAATATTTGCACATTGGTAAAATAATTTGCTGATAGTTTATTAATTTTTAAATTGAATTCATATTTGACTCAAAAAAATTAAGTATGCAATTGTTGCTAGATTTGACCTTAATTACATATGATGGAAAAATTTATCTTAAGAGTATATTTGGAATAGGAATAAAAATGAAGGTAAAAAATTCATGAATAAATTTTATATGAAAATTTGTATAAAAAATTCATCTATAAAATTTTCACCCTTATTTTTTATCTCGTACCAAATATTAAGGAATAATTGTTAGACTAATTTTTCAGGCCAAAGTGGTGGTTAGATAAAGCATTCTCCAAAGTAACGATTTTAAGATTCAAACTCCGAACATTGCATGTAAGGTTCGTCTAGAATCGCAATTCACTTTCACTACGACCAATCACTTTTGGGTAATTATCAATATAGTTTGAATAGTTGCAATGTATTCTTTAGATGAAAATTTTTACCTAGCTAAGGTAGTATACTTCAGTTTAGGGAAGCATATTGATTATCTGAAATCATAGTTATTTTATTTATCTAAATCATATGTATTTAATATAAATTTGAAAAATTTCTACCTATTAACAACATCGGTGAATTTAAATGATAAGCTCATAAGCATGTTGACCCTAACAAACAAGAGCTTGATCAGTATCAGTCATGCAGGAATGGTTTTAAGCAATCGAATGAGGGAAAAGCCAATGTGTGAGATAAGAATCCTATAAGTATAATTAGAGGAGTTGGTTTGAATTTGGAGGATGGCCTGTGTCGCTATCTTTCCCTTAGCACAGGTTCAAGTATTCCGCCGTCCCCACAGCTAGCTACACCTAATAACCAGCACCAGACTCTTCTTCCCTTGCAGTGCAAGAGATCATTTTAGCCTTTTCATCAACTCCATGTGCTAAGACGTTTTAAGATTCTTTGCATTTTGGTTTAGCTTTTAGTAACTAAAACCAAATGAAATGCCAATTGTTTATCAAATCAAATTATATATAGATAGGGCCCCTAAACCCAGTATTTCATTTGCAGGAATAGCATCCTCATCAACAAGAAGACAACTATATAGTATGCTTCAGTAGAAGTCAAAATGAAATACCTACCCAATACCCATGTAGGGAAGATTCAAACCGTAGAAGAAACAACACCCAACAAACTCAAAATAAAGACAATGGATTGTCATGAGTAAGGGAGAGAGGGTCAAAACTTGAGAAGGGCCCAAACCAAAACAGAGGCCGTTGTGTTCCTTTGCCTTGCCTTTGGTAGACTTTTCTTGAAGTTCAAGAACGGGCACGTTTCCTGCGTTACATTCACTGAACGCGTCTATTTCTTGCTGTGTCCAAATAATATTAGGATATATCTCCCTCTGTCTTTCTTCTTAGTCTTCTGTGTCTCAATCTTGCTATAAACACACGACAACCCCACCATTTATTGACAAGTTATCCTAAGAATTCCGACCAACTAGTTTGTTTGTTTGTTTTTTATTCTTTTCCTCTCCATTTTTCCAACTTGTTCGCTTCCAAGTTTGGTCTTTCTCTATTTGATTGCCAACTTTGCTTTTCATGCAAATCACAATGAAGCTCGCAGACTCGCTGCTTCTCGTGACTCTTGCTATGGTGTTAGCCACCGCCATGTCAGCAGATCCCGACCCTCTTCAAGACCTCTGTGTCGCAGACCTTGCCTCAGGTACTCCTTTTGCATTTCTCTGATCTCCTTTCCTTTCATATTGTATTGCATAGAGTAGAGGAGGATGCAAACTTTCATGAATCCAAGAAGAGTAAGCTGGAAAAGAGTAAACCCCCTTCTTTTTTTCCCCTCTATAATTAGATTTGATCTTTTTTTCTCTACTCTTTTGTTCCCCTTACTTCAGTTTTCGTTCAACCACGTTAGCTCCAACTCACTCTGTGAGACCTACCAACCCCTTTAATTTTACTTTTTCCTGACTCCATTGTTTAATCATGTTAATTCTAGTATAGTATTCCCACTAATATGAGTAAATGGGTGTTTGGATTACTTTTTTTTAGTGAAAAATAAGTTAATTCAGTCACTGAGTTTTCTTTGTCTCTTCCCTGTGTTTGTCAACACCACGCCACACCACCAGATGAACATCTTCTTTAGGGGAAAAAAAAAAACTTTAGCTGTGTCCAGAAATCACTGCATATTTTTCCAGCATGATTGGCAAGAGGAATTCTGCAGTGTAAAACTTTTCTTATTCTATAACTTAATGAAGATTAGTATCTGTGAGTTTTCTTTTGCTGAAAATTTAATCCTTGAAGTGCTGTGATGGTGAAACAGCGGTGAAAGTAAATGGGTTCACCTGCAAGGAAGCTTCCAAGGTAAATGCCACTGATTTCTTCTCGGACATTCTAACCAAACCAGGAGCCACCAACAACACCTTTGGCTCGGCGGTGACCGGAGCCAACGTTCAGAAAATCCCAGGGCTCAACACCCTGGGTGTCTCTCTGTCACGGATTGACTACGCCCCAGGTGGCCTCAACCCACCTCACACCCACCCTCGTGCCACGGAGATAGTGTTTGTGCTTCGAGGGAAACTAGATGTTGGATTCATAACCACAGCGAATGTGCTCATCTCAAAGACCATCAGCAAGGGTGAGATATTTGTGTTCCCAAAAGGCTTGGTTCACTTCCAGAAGAACAATGGCAAGGTCCCTGCTGCTGTGATTGCAGCCTTCAACAGTCAACTTCCTGGCACACAGTCCATCGCTGCCACCTTGTTCGCAGCCACGCCGCCGGTTCCAGACAATGTGTTGACCAAGGCGTTCCAGGTGGGTACCAAGGAGGTTGAGAAAATCAAGTCCAGGCTTGCACCCAAGAAGTAGAAGCCAAGGTGATGGTTGTCTTGTCTCTGTCAATTGTTTCTTTACCTTCCCCTTTAATCTTTTGTCAACTTACACAGTTCATGTTTGGAACTCATAAAGGAAGAATGAGAGCAACTGTTGCATATTCGTTTGTTTGATAATTGAAATTTGAAAGTTGCTTGTATGCTTGTTAATCAAATGCGCTGTTGACTTCTTTCTCCTGCCTTATGTTTATTCTCCTGTGAAGGAATAGCAAAAGTTACTACACCCCTTCCTCTCTCACTTTCTTGTTTCCTATTTCTTTTTTTTTCCACCCTTTCCTGCTTTCCTACATAATTTTCCATCTGTTAGGCGAATTTTAAAATTACTGAAGCTTCCTAACAGAGCCATTGCTTTGAATGTCCCAGTGTGTAGATATTGGGATGGTGGATAACTTTTTAATACATATGTAATGATAGCTCTCCTTTCAGCTTCATTTTTTTTTTTTTGGGGTCAACCTTTCAGCCGCAGCTAGCTGGGTAGATGGATCTCACCAGACTTGTTGGGCCAAAAATCGCGACCACATGCTCTGTCCCAGCGTGTATATAGCAGCAACTAATTTACCACTTTCTGTTCTGTGACTAGTGAAGAAGTAAACAAATGTAGACTGTCAAATTACCTCGTTAATATCATTTGCTGGCCGCATTATGGACCGAAACCTCATCTCCGTGATTTTAACACAGGTCAATCTTCCATCCATGTATGTAATTGTACTAAATGCACCGCGCCAATGTAAGAATCTACAGAGAATGTCGATTGATACAACAATTAATTCGAGAATAAATCAATTATATGAGTTGTCTACTTAAATTTTTACGTTATATCAGCAAATAAAGTTCCATAGTGGAAGATGAATTTCTGTCAATTTACTTTCCAATTTATTGTCAGAAGATTCCTCATCGCTTTAACTTCAATCATTAAAATAGCAACAAAGCTGGCACCTAAGCATGGGCCAATCCTAATTATATTGCAGTACACTCGCTTTCTGTCCACATCCTTTCTCGAATGACACAAATTACAAAATAAAATTAACTAATGTAAGACAGACAATCCAAATTCATCTGGTATTCCTGCTTGGGCAAACATAACCTCCATAGCTTTCCTCCAAAGTCTATTCCAATTTGCTCCAAAAAGAAAGAGAGAGAAGATTCCTCAAATTACTAGTCAAGAACCCAATTATAATGGTTTGCTTATAAACTCATAATATAGTGATGTTAACATGACAATAGTTCCACAAACTTCTTATCCCCATTACCAACTGCTAAGCATCAATAGGGAGATGTCCTAAAACTGTTTTAAGAACAAAATGATTACTTCAAACTTGTCTGCTGCCTGCCATCGGGGATTGCAAATAGCACGATAGGTTTTGAGGGCCGAATGAAAGGTACATCACATCTGAAGTAGCCCTTTCTCTCCAGCTGCAATATCTCTCCACGCTTTATATTTCGCATGTTGGAGTCTCCATATGCAGGAGTCTCCTTCTTCGTACATGGGTTAACAACATCAAGGAAATCCTCCCCTTCTTCAAGCTGCAACCAAAGAAACAAACTGTTAATATAACGGTGATTGCAAATTGGGTTAACACTAAAAGACCTCCTGAATTGAGTTTCACTGGGAAGCAGACAGGTTCGAAGTTTTCAAAATCACATTAAGAGATGAAAAGAAAATTGAACCAAGGACTCGTTTGGTGAACTGGATAAGATAGGAAAGGATAGTTAATAGTAATACTTAAGAGAACGGAATAAGACCAGATATGATAAGAAAATGATAAAAAATTTTATACTATATATTGAATGGGGCACAAATATATAAACACCTGATAGTATAGACAAATATTTACTTAAGACCAAGGTGATATTCTTCCTCAATTTAAACCCATGGTGGTGGTGGTGGTGGGGGTATGATAAAATTGGTGGAGTTGCAATGTTAGTCACGTAGAAAAGCAAATACCATTTTATATTTCTCAATGATAGAAACCATTAGGCTCAATTACAGCGGACAAGCACATACCTTTTTCTTTGTAATTAGATAATCAAACTCCACCAATGTCAGGTTAACTAGTTCATCTATGTCAGGTAGCCAAGTGAGTTTCAATTTTGTGGTCTTCACAGATCCTTCAAGATGCAAAACACCAGTCAACCCTGTGATGTTCCCATCTTGGTCCTTCTCTATATCCTTCACTATGGCATTTCCCCAATCCATTAAGGTTACTTCCTCACCTGCTGATATGGACTCTGCATCAGCATGGTCTATCCATATCCTATTAGTAAATGTTGTAGCTTTTTCTCCAGCATCTTCATATTTCTTGTGCCTAGGTATGATGCGGACAAATGGTTTCTCAGGACCATCAGTGAGGGTCAACAACACACGTCTGTCTGCAATGACAGCAGTGTGTCTGGGACAGACAGGGTCAATAATCTTCTTATTAATGGTCCAGAGCTTGTCCCATTCCATGAGATTGAGATTTTTTGATGCCCCCTGTACAAGTATCAGAGAACAGTTATCAACATTCTAAGCATATGAGTAATACAAGAAGAATGCACAAAGGAAAAAAGAATGTAAGAAGCATGATAAACACAATTTAAGTATAATTTCCAATTTATCAGAGAATGCATATTTTATTTATTTATTTACTTTTTTGGGTTGAAGAGAATGCATAATTCTTTTCGATATATAAATGAAAGAAAAATCTTTTACGCACTTGCTCAACAATAAACTGTATCAGTGCTTCGATTTTCAAACCTCTGCGCACAATTCCTTGCACTGTTGGAAATCGTGGATCATCCCATCCATCAACTTTCCCATTTTGTACAAACCACAAAAGCTTTCGTTTGCTGAGAAGAGTATAGACCATATTCAACCGGCTGAATTCATAGATGTTAACTTTTCTAACCCCCATGTCTTCTTGAATCCGGTAATACTGAGCATTGCGATCATGGTATTCACTAGATCGAAGGGCATGTGTGATACCTTCTCTAGCATCAACATATGGACATGCAAAATCATAAGTTGGGTACACTTTATACTTGGATCCAATTCTATGATGAGGAATTGGATTGCAACGATAATAAACTGGATCTCGAAGTGATTTGTTAGGGTCTTGCATGTCCAACTTGCCACGGATACAGCACTGTAAGCCCCTCTCTGACCCTGCGATCATTTCCTTCCATAATTCCATATTCTGCTCTACGCTATTATTTCTGCATTTAGATTCTATGCCATCCATTCTCTCTTTCTGCATTTGTTCACGTGGAGTGTCATCAACATATGCTTTACCCTGGCGAATTAAATTTTCAGCCATTTCCATCAACTCAGGGAAGTAATCTGACGAATATGTAATGACTTCATATTTGATACCCAATGTATCAATATCTTTCAGACAGTTGTCAACAAATTCATTGCTTTCTTTGGCGGGATTAGTATCATCAAAACGCACAATAACTTGGCCTTGGTATCGCTCAGCAAAATATTTGTTCAACAGAGCTGCTTTTGAGTGCCCAATGTGTAGATAGCCACTGGGTTCAGGTGCAAATCGCAAGCGAACTTTTCCAACTTCAGCATCTGGAAGGTCTATTTCTGCTGCAGGTTTGCTTCCTCCTTTAATCTTTTCAGATACATCCCCATTCACATTTTTCACATGATCAGTGACTACTGGCTGCTCTTTTGACTTGGTTGCTGATGGTTTTCCCAATCCTCTTTTGCCAACATATGTTGTAGTGACTTCATTTAAGGCATTACTATGTTCTGTCACTATTGAATTGAACCATCGTACAAGATTCGGATATTTCTTTGACTTCCTTAGACTTTCCCATCTCTGTCCAGTTCCTGCAAAAGCATAGCATACATAGAATCTATACAGACTGTGGATAATAACATGGACCACCAAGTAACAGTGTTGCACAGAATAAAGGTTGAAGAACGAATTGGCTGCAAAGTTAACATTAATAGTAGAAGGGAGAAATGGAAGGTAGAGTATTTTTGTTGCACACATCCCCAGAGCATTATATAAAATTATCAACCACAATAGAGTTCCTTTGTCTAAACAAGACAATATAGCTACACATTAGACCCAGTGGATCCTGCACAGAATGTTAGCTACGTCCCAGATAAGGTAACCGTAAACCTAGTTCATCAACATGGATACAACAAACAAATAACCTCACAGTTGAATAATTTTTCTATTCCATAGGCGGGTTGCTTAAAAGAGACAGTATCACAAGATTAGGTGAATAGGTAATAATAAAAACCTTTACCTGCGAGACCTGACCAGATTGCTACGTCAGCAATTGATAACGAATGACCAACAAAGAATGTACGCTTCTCCAAGTACTCATCCATATATTTGCATCCATTCTCAAAAGCAGAGCCTGATGAAAGGACAGGAGCATACTCCAGCCATTCATCAATCTGAAAAGCAGAAGGGAAATGGGGAAAAAAGATGATGGCAAGAATTGGCAACTAGAAGCAAATGGCAACAAATAAAAGAAATAATTGGAAGAAAAGTTAAATTTCAAATCTTAAGCAACATTATTTCTTTGTCATGAAATCTCTTCTGTGTGTCATTTCACTAAAACATTTGTTAGGGATCAACATTCATTATGCTGCATAAAGGTTACATCAGGAAAATCACCTGGCCAGTTTCAAATGCATTTTGCCCATAGAAATTGGGAATGCTGGCAACTCGCCCAACATAACGTAGAAGAACATATGCTCCATTCAATTTTAGCCTGCAAAGTAAATGTACGCATTAACAATGTGAGTATAGTAGATAATATGTGGTAGCCCTGCTCAAAGAAGAAAAGGGGAGAAATCTAACAGTCATAAAGCAGATACGGTAAAGCTCATAAACAAAGTTAGTTGTATTTCTTTTATTCAGAGGTAACGATAGACACGGGAATCAAATTGAAAGAATTACCCGAATCCATCTCAGAGGGTAGCAATACGCGAATGAAATAATAAAAAATACCGATATAAATATAGAAGTCAATACTTACATTCCATTATAAACACACTAAATGTTTTGCTTGAATCCAAAATTCTCAATCCTAAAAAAATGAGGGCTTATAAACCCTACTGTAAGCGTAATAGCGATTAAAATAAGTTTATTCGCACCCATCTATCACTGAAAACGAAATTCAATGCAGCAATCGCACTTCAATATGTTACTGACTCTTGGTTTTGTTTTGAGGTTTTTAATAAAGTGAATCTACACTGACAAATGAACTTCGGAAAAGAAAAAAAGAAAAGATGAAAACTTTAGTTTGGGTTTTCAGAAATAATCAGATCGGAAAGTTACTCAACATACCCATTGGAAAAGAGAAATGTGGGAGCGGAGTCAGCGGGGAGAGAGGTGTCAATCAGGGGAGAAATTCCTGCAAGCTTGGCAGCGACGATCACCGACAACGGTGGAGTGGCTGCGGCGAAAGCGAAGGTTTTGATGTCCATGCAATGCAACGGATGTAGGTACTCGCACCGCACCAGAAAACGCAAGAATCAACAAGGTGAAGGTAACAAAACGGAGTCAACACAATGCTGGTCTAGGTTATAGACCTTAGAGCATGCCAAAGACAAACAGAACTTTACTTCCTTTTTGTTTTGGGATTTTGTTGGGCTTTGTTTCTTCAACGGAAGCCCATCAGTCTGAATTATTCAAAAGGCTTTTAGAGAGAATTTTCTTTATAAGTAGAAAAAAAAAGGAAAATTTGATTTCATAAAAAAAAACATTTTATATGCGATATATATACATTTTTATAACATTTTTTATAATTCAAGTCAAATGTACTCTACAACTGGTCTTCTTGACTTAACTAAGTTTTTATTCTTATATTTTCTCTGGGTTCATTTTAGTCTCTATTTTTTTTTTAAATTTGCTCATTTTAATTATTTAATTTACTAATGAGATCTACTGTTGTTTTTGTAATGAACCTTCATTTAATTTATTTTTTAAATATTGACTTGTTTTATTGAATTTCTTTTATCTAAAACTACGACATCAAAAATTGTTAGGCATGATATCATTTAACAGAATAATGTGAATAAATTATTATTATAAAAAATAATATCGGATATAATTAATAATTAGTGAGATAAAATGAAAATTAAAAAAACTAAAGTAAGATGAACACAGAGAATAAAAAACTTAATGAATGATATTGAATACTAAAAATCTTCAACGATCGTACTTAAGGTTGTGCGTCTAAAAGGGGTGCAATTAGTATGGTCTCCTATAGTTTGTGGTAAAGGAATATGAGTAATAGGAAAAGAAGCTGAATTTTTTTTTATTTTCACTACCGTCAATTTTGAGAATTTGAATAATGAGTAATACTCTGTGGACACTACTTTTATAACTCCCCTCTAATTTATTATTTTATTATTAAATATCACATACATTATTCATTTCTATCTAAATTTATAGTAACAGAAAAAGACAGAGCAACAAAAAAATTTAAAATAAAACTATGACAACGACAAAAGAATCAATGTTATAATATAATGCATATTATTAAAAAGCTCGTAATAAATGAGGGTGTGATATTGATAATATAGCCTATTTGTTTTTTTATCAAATCCTCTAATATTATTTTACTAATAGAAGTTACAAAAAGTAACTTTATAGCCTATTATAATAAATTTTAATATAATATAATATGTGACTATCTTTTTTTAATAAAATAATTCTATTACATGAAAGGATCCAACTCTTTTTTTTTCTAGTGGAAACAATTTTTTGTTGCTGAGAAAAGAATTACTATGAAAAGTGAAGCAATAACCATTTAAGCTTAACCTAAACGGATATGAAAAGGCTCAATAATTTGAATCAAAACACACACGAGCCCAAGTCCAAACAATTTGGTACAATGGTACAGTATAATTATTATATTAAATAATTATATAAAATTATGTGCCATATAATTATTTTATATTAAAAATAATGATACGTCGAATGAAAATAAAAAGAAATAGAAATAGGGAGTGGGATAAAGGAATATGAATAATAGGAAAAGAAGCTTTATAAAAAAAAAAAAAAGGAAAAGAAGCTGAATTTTTTTTATTTTCACTACGGTCAATTATGAGAATTTGAATAATGAGTAATACTCTGTGGACACTACTTTTATAACTCCCCTCTAATGTATTATTTTATTATTAAATATCACATACATTATTCATTTCTATCTAAATTTATAGTAACAGAAAAAGACAGAGCAACAAAAAAATTTAAAATAAAACTATGACAACGACAAAAGAATCAATGTTATAATATAATGCATATTATTAAAAAGCTCGTAATAAATGAGGGTATGATATTGATAATAATATAGCCTATTTGTTTTTTTTTATCAAATCCTCTAATATTATTTTACTAATAGAAGTTACAAAAAGTAACTTTATAGTCTATTATAATAAATTTTAATATAATATAATGTGGTTATCTTTTTTTAATAAAATAATTCTATTATATGAAAGGATCCAACTCTTTTTTTTTCTAGTGGAAACAATTTTTTGTTGCTGAGAAAAGAATTACTATGAAAAGTGAAGCAATAACCATTTAAGCTTAACCTAAACGGATATGAAAAGGCTCAATAATTTGAATCAAAACATACACGAGCCCAAGTCCAAACAATTTGGTATAATGGTACAGTATAATTAATTATATTAAATAATTATATAAAATTATGTGCCACATAATTATTTTATATTAAAAATAATGATACGACGAATGAAAATAAAAAGAAATAGAAATGGGGAGTGGGATAAATAGAAAGACAGAAATACTGAGGTAGAAATCAATGTCATTAAAATGTTCCAATGTTTCATTTTGCAACAAATGATGCATAATTTCTGTAAGAATAAATAATGGAAAAACTCGACTGAGAATAGCCAACAAGTCGAGGAATATAAAGAAGATTAATACATATCTACAACGCACGTTACAAGAAGTTATAGAAATGTGCCCTGGAGAAGGAATGCAATTTCTTGCTCCATTAACTTTCTGATGGGCAAAACAGATGGTATCTTTTTTTGTTTTTTCGGCTAAAGATAACGCATAATTAGAAGCTTGTCCAATAAGTTAACACAAACAGATTGTATCATTTTATTTCCAAAATTTTAAGCTCTCAACTTGTGGGCTGCGGCAAGTTCAACATGTAGGATGAAAGATGATTTGCCTGCTTCCCTTAGATAACGCACATCTCCATTCATGAGCTTCAGCAGCTTTCTGCTGATGAGCAGGCTAATACCCTCCTCGGATTCATGCCCATCACTTCCAAACATCTGGTTCAGTAATGCTTCAGGCACCCCACTACCAGCATGTGTTATGCTGCATAATTAACAAAGATAAACAGTCATTGGTTTAAGCTAAATTTAGCTGTTAGGCATATAATCACAGGCAATAATGCAAGTTTCTTTTCCATTTTTTGGATAAAAATAATGCAAGTTTCTTTTGCTCGTAACTTGGCAAGGTTGTGCAAAGAGAAGAATGCGTTATTGTGACATCATGCATCAGTTCTTGCCACATTTATTCTCTCCGCAGTTAAAAATCACATATACAGCAGGAGTACAAACAGCAGATTCAGATAAGTCAACAAGAGAATTCCAAATGCACATCTGAATGTGGAACAGTTACCTGAGCTCCAAATTAGCAAGTTGGACAGATTGCCCTAACTGATCTTTGGTTAAAGAGCCTGCTACAACAACCTGACCTCCAGTTGGAGTAAAATTGATGGAAATCAGTAAAAAGTCAGCCAACACCTGCTGAAGCCTAAGACTGTCACCATATAAGGTTTCCATCATGATCTGCTCTGCAACATCATTGACTATTCGGATATTCTTTGCATTACTCTTTGCCATGACTTGACTAAGGGAGGCAGCCAGTACCTCATGCAGAGTGAATTCAACCATCTCAAGATCCAAGTATCTGTTGGACATACAGGAAAGAAAGGAATATACAATTGTTACAAACAACACCGAGACAAATAATGGCAGAAACTGTAGTATTTTTGGGCTAATCTTCGTAGTTTCTCACACGCAAACTAATCCTAGCACTAAAGATTGCCTTCAAAAGCACTGTGTGAATGAAAAGTAGGCATTCACATTGTAAGCCATCCTTCAAAGATGTGATTGTCTGACATACTTTATTGGTTCAACCTACCAAAGCATGATGCAGAAGCTGCATAGTGAGAACCATGAGAGCATAAAAACATTAATTTTTTTCTGCAAACTACTTGGTCTTTAGAAAACAGAGCGGCATAGCCTTAAAGTTTCTTAAGGCATCCTATCTCTGTAAATTGATCAATTGCAACTAACAAAATCCCCGCCTTCCACCCCACCCCCAAATAAAAGATAAAGAAAAAAGGTGCCAAGAGAACACAGGCTTTGGATGCAAGCAATGTTCTGAGTGAGGGAAATAATTACTTGTTATCAGAAGCATGCTAGACAAAAAGATAGCAAGTACATAAAGGATTATGCTTTTAATGAAAATAATTATTAGTTGTAAGAATCTGATTCCCAAACTTCAGGAGATAAACTCAGCAAAGTATTCATTCATCAAAATAGGACACAGTCAAAGTCCTAACACCCGTTTTCTTGCTTGATAAAAGTACACAAACAAAAGTCAAACTATAATTGCCAGAGCACGCTCAAATTTCTTCTTGACAAAATTATCGCTACCCAAAAATTTTAACCATGATTTCTAAAGGGCACTCAGTATTAAGTGTCTTCTAATTGTCCCTTTTTCTTTGGGGTAAGACCCAACATGAGGTTGGGGACTTGCTAGTCTAGAGGTTTAATGAGGTTGGAAATACGAAATTCTATGCTTTAATAGGAGCTCTAATTGATATATGCTTAACACCACATGAATCCTATGAAAAAAAAATAGAAGCACAATGTCCACAGATAGCTTACCCATCAATGATTTTGTCAAGATCTGAGTCATCAAGAATTTTTCTAAGCTGGCGCTGGCACTGAACACTAGTGTTCAGAAGTTGTCTTTGTTCAGTTCCCAACTCAGTACCCTCCAATATTTTCCGGGAGAACATAATCCCACATAAAGGATTCCAGATCTGCCTTTTCATATAAGTTAAAGCTTGCAATCTCTTTAAGGCAGTTTGTTCAGATAGGCGCTGAATATGCAATGCTTGTTGCAGCTCTGGGCTAGCTAGCTGCAAGAAGCAGAAGACCCCAGTAACTGCACCTTCTATGTCCAATTTCTTACTCACAGAAAGCAGACATTCTATATACTTACCACTCCGAGCAAAGAAAGCAAAAGGAACCTTCTCTGTTTCCAAACCAGTCATGGCTTTATTCAGGATAACGCCAAAATTAACAAAAGCTTCTTGATTCTTTAGACGACAAGAAGCCATCTGGGTCCCAAAAACCTCCCCTAAAAGCATTTTATCCATCACATCCTCTCGCTTCCATCCAGTTAACTTTGTCATAGCTGGATTCCACTCACAACACCAGCCAAATTCATCTGTACCAAATATTGGGGGGATCAACGGGTTTGGGTTCTGTACAATAGCCTTGTAATCACCTTCAATCCGAGTGAACTTGTCCATGACTGTCTTCTGAGCAGTTATATCTTGGGCCACAAAACAAACCCCCACAACATTATTTTGAAGATCCCTGCTTGCACATGCATTAACTACCAAACTAATAGGACCAGAATCAATCTTAGACCCATGCGTTTTGATCTCAAACTGGACATTCTTCTCTTCTTCACCTAATTATATGGTAACAGAACAAATCAACAATTGATAAATATGGAAAGTGGGTTAAAAGAATATAATCCCATTGTGCCAGAGAAAATGCACCAATTCTTCCCACCAAGCCCCAAAAATAAAAACAACCACACAACTCCTGGGGTGTTCCATTCCTTCCCAAGTTTTGTGAGGGCAGAAAATTGAATGAAATTGTCTACAATGCAATATTCATGATCATGGAAGGCTTTAGGGAAGATGATGTGCTCACAGCTAAATACTCATAGACACATGCTCTTTTTTTAAGTTTTGACTCATGAATACTAAAACCACAAAAACAAAAAGAAATAGAAAAGAGCTTATATAAGGAAGATGGGGAAAGAAAAAGACATACCCTGCAGTGCCATGTCAAGCATATTCTTGACTCTATCAGTTGATGAATCCTCAACAAGTGTGAGTAAATGCTTTCCAATAGCTTCACCAACTGGAAGACCTGTCAATTCAGCAATTTTCGTATTCCACCCATTGACCAGCCCATCAACATCAAGTGCCAAAATTGGCACTGTTGCTGTTTCAATTAACCTAACCATCTCACTTGTCACTGCTTCCAGTTCCTGCATCCCTTCAATCTTCAAATCACTTAGTCTTGTATTGATTACATTTGTGTTTACATCCATACTCTGTGTATCTTTGAATGCATTTCTCAGGATTAGCTGCAAGGAATGAATAGCATCCATTTCATAGTCCTTCCATGGCAAGCTCCTTGTCTTTACAACTTCAAGGAAAGCCTTGAATGATGATCTTGGATGCATCCTCCTACCATCATCCTTTTCACCAGGTTCATGCTTTGCACCACCCCATCGGATTTCTGCAGCAGTGTGTGCCCGAAACCAGAAAACTGTGTCTTTTGAAGCTATTCTCACAGCTGCCATTCCACATACAATATCACCAAGAGCAAGAGCCCCTGGGAACCCAGCATCAGACAAGCTATCTGTACTCAAACCTGTGGAATCCATATGGCACTCAGAAAGCCATGAAGCTAATTCTCGTATCTGGGATTCACTTGGTGTTACTCCTAATCTCCACACCTTGTTTTTGTACAAGAGAACAGCTCCATCACATTTCACTAGATCCATTATATTAGGGCTCTGCGATACAATACCTAGCGGCGCATCTCGCATCAGCATATCGCACAACAGTGTCTGGGTGCGCAGGATATTCTTCTCAATAATCTGATATTCTAACTCTAATTCTTTGTTGACATGGATGGCAAATACTTGAGCTAGAAATTCACAAGCATACCTAAGAGGAAAAGGAACAAACCTGGGAGTAGTGTTATGGCAAACTACCAAACCCCAGAGTCTCTTTCTCTTTTGTGGCTGAATAGCATCAGAGCTATCCCCATCTTCATCACTGTCATTGATCACAACTGCTATAACCAGGGAAGCAATTGAATCCATGTTTGCCATGTATTGCAAATGGCAACTGTGAGGAGCCCTCAAGGTTGAACCACACAAAGTTAAATCAAATGGTAGTTTTTCATCTTGAAGAACCTTCACATGTTTTGCATGACAATCAACTATCATGCGGACCTTGTTCTTCATGAATAAAAAACGTGCAGCCTGGGGAATATCAGTGGCCGGATAGTGCAAACCCAGATATGCCTCTAGGCCTGGCTTTGTGATCTCAGCAACCACCTCCCCATGATCATCCTCATGAAATTTATAAGCCATCACCCTGTCATAACCTGTGAGTTCAAAAACTTCTTGAACCATTGTATCACAGAGCCTTTCCATGCTCCCACTAGGCAAAGATTGCAATCGCGTAATTGCTTTGGCAGCAAGTTTGTAAGATTGCAGGGCACCTGCTGCAGTCATGGGAACTTCGTAAGGCTTGACTGGCTCAAAGTCAATGATCAAACTACCAGTAACACGATGGATGATTGCATAAAAGGGCTTCCCAGAAGTCTTGCAATGGACTAGGATGGGGTTAAGAAGTGAAACCTCCCCAAATCCTAGTGCCTTCTGCAGCGCAGAAGCACTTGGGGCAGTGAAAAATAGTTCTTATGTCAGTGCCAATGCCAAGGGCAGGGTGGTCACCAACACTGGGGACAGCATGACTCACCATGGTCAGCATTTCAGGTGCATTCTCACTGTATGCAATGACCTTGCATGTTTTCTCATCTAAAGCTAGCAAGCACCCAAAAGGCTGGATCAGCTTGCCTTTCTGTATGTGATGGAGGTAAGCTGTTGTTACTCTGTCAGACCTTGGTTGATGGTCTCCATTAACTGTACCAGAGACGCGCACTGAACTGGAGTAGTCAAAGGAACTACCAGACTCCTCAAAAGATGTATGTAGTTTTGCATCTACAGTGGTCTGAGCAATGATCCTAGCACTTTGTCTTGATCTCCCTGAGTTGCTGGACGACTGGCTAGGCCTTGAGGAAGACATTTTCACCCAAACTGCACTTGGAGTGATAAAAATAAGATGACTAAGTTAATCTGCATCATAATAAGAACCTCTTACAAGGAACAAGAGATTCTGTTCTACTAGAAATATAAATAATTTATTGCTAATCTTTGTAACCTGCTCATTGTAACAATTCAAGAAGAAAGAAAGAATCTTCCAACACGTTTTCAAGATTACAAAATTATGAAAGGCTTTAATAAATAATGATAGTTTATGAACCAATCATACAGAACCAACATCTCAAGTGAATAAATACATGCCTATTCCTCCAATGGGTAGAAAAGAAAATATACTCCACATCAAATCACTGTTCTGCTGCTCTCGGAAGCATATTGAAAGCAAACTACAAATTCTGAATAAGGATGACAAGACAATATCCCCCTCCAACCCAGAGGAACTCATGAGCACGCAAGCAACTATACATGCTTCGGTATAGTATAAAAAATTGGTCGTTATTATTCTTAATTTTCAAGAAAACGTGTTGGGTACGGTCCGTTAAACCAATGAACAATAATGACCCAGATACGACAGAAACAAATTCAGGAGTACGCTGAACAAGGATTTCCCTTGAAAAAACAGACATACATCCCAAACGTGAAAAGAAGCAAATTCATTACGACAGCAAACTGAATAAACCAAGGCTGATAACCTACTTACCTACCCAGAAGTAAGAATATGCAGAATTGAGACTAAGAGTGAAGAGAAAGTGCAGAAAGAAAAAAGAAAAAGGCTAACTAACCTTGAAGGGAAAAACCCTATTGATGCTGGCAACCCACCAATGATGAGAGAAGCTTGAATAGAAGCTAGGGGTTAAAAATCCGAGGCGTGGCCACCATACCCTGCTACTGCTGCAGCAGCATCCATCTCATGAAGGAAGAACAAGCCGAATCTCGATCACCTTCACCGCCCCTTTGTCTGCCTGGGAAACCCTCCAAGCTCAGCACTCACCAGTGAGGAGGGACCGCCATGCCCTAATGATCCCAATCCATAGAAGCACTACAAACACCAAGTGGGTGGATGCGCGTGGAAGGGAATGAATAAACAATTATAACAGTAAGAATAATAATAATAATAATAATCTTCAATCATCAAACAGTTAAACTCACTCTGATACTGGCTTCTATTTATTAATTCAAGCGTGGGATTATTAAATTGAAAGAAAGGACAGGAGTGGAGGAATGACCAAGTAGCTGCAATTGCATAAAAAACCGCACTAACTCAATTGGGCGAGGGGGTTGTTCGGTTTGGTTTCTAAGGCAGACAACAAGGACAGTTTGATGATCAAACATACCCATAAATAGCAACATGGGGCTTTTACTGCGCTCACTGCCTCCTTCACTTCATCAGCTCCTTCGACTCTGACTTTCCATTTTGGATTTCACGTCGGTTCCCCATTTAAAAAGACCAACAAAATATCCAAACCCATTTCGCCTACTTAATCAAGCTTATCTTAACTGCCTAATAATCCTATTTATTTATTGTTCTTCCTCTTCCAGGGTTTTCCATTTTTTACATTTAATTAAAGTTTTAATCATGATGCCCAACAATTATTGGCCGATAGCAATAAACAAATACTAACTCAGAAAGAGACGAAGGGAAAAGAAGGAAAAAGAAAGAAACTTTTTTCTTGGGTCATTCATTTTCATTGGATAGCCGCCCCATGCCGTGGACTTGGAGAAGATGAATACCAACAAGAGAGCAAGTTATGGGTGTCACGTGCAGCTCTCAAACCAGTGTCATACGCCCTGGAAACTAGGGAGTGTGTAAGTGAACCGAAACAGTTTGCCATATCATATCATGTCACGTGCAGCCCTCAAACCAGTGTCTTACGCCCTGGAAACTAGGGAGTCTGCAAGTTAACAGAAACAGCTTGCCATATCATATCATATCATCAAATCTCTCCTTTACTTTATGGCTCTGACTCCAGATCAGAGTTTGAGATCACAACCATAAACTGACACAAACCACCAAATTCGCCCATGCTGCGGAGCGCTGTAATGTTCCACAAGGATGCAGGAACCCTCTGTGTGTAGGGTCCTGCTCCTGCATTCATCTATATATTAACATCAGTTTCTTACCCGTTTAGATTTAAATGCTAAATTTTCTATATAATTAATTTAATGATTTTTTAATTACTTAAAAGAAGTAGTAAATATTTTTTGAGTTTTTTTAATATTATATTTTTTTATTTAATATTTTTTAAGTAATTAAAAAATCTTCGACTGATTTTTTAAAAATATTTAACATTACTGTTTTTTTTTAATTATTATCGGTTCTACCTACAATTATTATATTATCGGAACCTGTTTTTTTCATTTCGTCGATGGCGTAACGTGAATGTTGGGTTGCTGTCAACTTGTCATAAAAAATAAATAAGTAGCATGTAAACCAAAAAAATAAATAAATAAGTAGCAAGCTGGTACAAGTTTTGGATGGCTATCTCTATCTGGTCAAAATTTTGATTTATTTATCAGTAATTCTATAATACATTATAAAAGTATAAACCTGTGATTCAATAAAAAAATATTATAATGTATTGTAGAAGTATTTGTCTATATATTATAATGCCAAAACTTACTTCATTCTTTGTCTATCATACAGATTTTATCTTAAAAAATACAATTAGTTGAATAATTATTCTTTCTTTCTTTCTTGTTCTAAATAAAATAATAAAATCATTCAATTAAGGAATAATCCGCATTGTTTGGAATATGACTGGTACTAAGTTTTTTTCCTGGTAGTATTATCATTAATTTAGGCAAGAGCTGAACAGAAAAAATACAATTCACAGAAAAAAAAAAAGTCCCACCTTCATATTCAAATTAATGTATTTAAAAAATTTGCGATTTTTTTTTTTTGAAAATTTTGAGATTTTTTCTCATACACAATGGTATACTATTACTGGCATTGTATCTATCTGCTGGAATAAAAAGCTTTTGGAAATCCTCTGTATGTAACTCAAAAAAATGCTTTTGGGAAAAAGACCAGAAAAAAAGTATTCTTACAGCGCAGGTATAAATTCTCTATGGATGGGATCGGGTCACTTTTTCTTATCTGTTACTCAAAGTGAAAACATGCAAGCTTTGCCTGAGAATTATAACTTCGAAAAAGAATATACTGATCTTTTAAATTTTAGATTATTTATAAATAATTTTTTAAATTTTAAAATTATCTTTAATTAATATTTAAATTATAATAATTATATAAATTAACTTTTTTATATATCTTTTATTTATTTTAAATTAAATAAATTTAAAATGAATAGAATGTGAATGAAAAGATTGATTTGTATAATATTATAATTTAGATATTAATTAAGATGATTTTAAATTTTAAGAAGTTATTTGTAAATAACCTAAAGTTTAAGGAATATGTTCTTTTCCTTTATAAGTATAGTAGTATGCCATGCCTGTTTTTCTTTGGCAGTAAAAAATTGGATTAATTTTTTGAAGATGAGGTATCAAAGTTATACAGTTTTATTGCCTAGAAAGTAAAGGATAAACTTTAAAGAGTAAAGTATAAGTGAATAAAAAAAATTTAAGGGAGGAAATAATAATAAATTCATAATTTATTATTTATGTACTTATATTTTATCAAATTAACTGTTATAAACACTCTCTAAGATAATGTTTTGATGGATGATAATCATGAAATTAGCCAAGAATGATATAACAAATGTTATAAAATATGTTAAGAGTTACATAAAAGAAATGAGTAAAATGATAATAAAATGACTCTGAGACCCCTCCTTACCATTCAAAAGTTTAAATTTGTTATTCCTCCTAATTAGAGGTCAAGGAAAGAATGACATAGCCTAAATAGGAAAATTATCATAAAATTTAGTTAAGTTACTATTTGACCTAATTTTCAAATGATTATCCTTGTATATTAAAATTAAAAAATAAAATTCATAAAGTCCTCCATTCAATCCCTTGCATTATAACTTCTAAATAAAAGTGAGAGGACTCTTCTTTTTTTCTTTATTAAATAACTAAATGATAGAGTAGCATATATCTTTCCATTTCACTTTTTACTTTACTATTTTATTTCATTATTAGTTACTTTCTTTCATTTTTTTTAAATCTCCTAAATAATATTTCTCATTTTAGAAGAATCAAATTTCAATTTTATTGATAGCAAAACTGTGGAATAACCTAAATCTCTACATTTGCATTGGAAATGTCATTTAAATCCAGCCATAACTACTTTAATGCTATTTTGGATGGAGAATTTGAGGAGAAAGTTAAAAAAAAAAGAAGAAAGAAATGAGAATTTTAAAATAATTATGTAAAACTCTTTTTATAAATATTTTAAAGTTTTTTTAATTTAAAATTTTAAAATATTTAAAAAAAATTATTAATTATCTTCACATTCACCTCCTTTACTTTCTTTAAATTTTTTTTACTTTTTCTTCTCTTCAAGTTTCTGAACATAACTATAAAAAATCCTGCGACTGGAACCCATTTAATTAAAAAAGTTCACAATGTAAATCCCTTGAAGTTGGATTTTACTTCAGATATCTAATTACAATGGAGAGAATCTAAATTGTTTGTATGTGGAAAAGATCTTGCAGCCGCAGGTAACCTAAGAGAACTCCAGAACTTGAATAGTTATGAAAGAAAGGTACTGATCCTGCAGGAAAGAAAAGATGCTATTCCTGATGGATGATGGTTATATATCTTATAGCAGAAGCCCAGGTGGCAGCCTAAGCAAACGAATGATAATTGATAAACATGAGAAGTATCTTGAAGCTATAATAGCAACAAAGACAAGCCATCATAATCATACACCTACCCATGAAAGAAGAAAAAATGATAATAAACCACTCTTCTCTTGATGTTAAAAGGTGCCACACATCATCACAAAGACTGACAAAACACAGACACATATAGTGTCATATCCTTGACTGTAAGTTGCTGTAATAAGTTCTCTACACATGCATACAGTATATTTCACCTAGATATCTATTATCCAACTAATTCTGCCAAGCATTGCATTATTTTAATCATAAGCTAAAAACCAAAAGTTCCCAATGAATTAAAAAGAAGACGTATGTTGTAATTGTTTCGAATTTCACACCTTGTTAATTAAGACTTTGATGATGTGGAATGTTCTTCCCTCGACAATGTATGTTTCTCTCTTCAAAATGTAATGGCTTTGTACTTACGCAGTTTGTGTGTGTGTGTGTGTGTGTGTGTTTTTTTTTTTTTTTAATTTTCTGGGTAGGATGCAATTTGCGTGTTTTAAAGCTTAACAGATTTTGTAACAAAAAGAAAAAACTTAACAGATTGTAACTTGTAAGTCAGTCACTAAACTAAGGAGTAGGTTAATTAAATGATAAGTGGATAGAATTGCAACTTAACAGTTGCAAATTAGATCCCTGCACCGGCTATTTTTTACTTGGTAGTAAGTTATTTGTAAATTTTCTTTAAGTGCTTGCTGAGTCTAAGAATTCGTGAATCTGTTCCAACCCTGAACTGGAATGCTCTCTCCTCAACTTAAAAAAAAAAGTGTACTCACAACGAAGGATTTGAGTAACAGATTTTTTCATATATAAAATATTCAATAGATGTCAATTAGTGAGACGGTTTTCTCAAATATTGTATTTTTTTATAATATAATTCATTCAGATCAGATTTTACTACAGTCCTGACTTATCTTGACAGAAGAAATAAAGGCTCCACATATAATCATGAAATAACAAGTAAAGACAGGTGGGTCTATTGTGTGGTGGTTACTGAGGACAAACTTCAATACAGCATGGAGCAATAAGATGGCAGTGTACTATCTTTCCAAAGGATAGGATCATAGGAGACAGGACAGGAGGATAGTTATCGCAGATTGCCACCGTTGGCAATTGAATCTCCTCCTCTTTCTTTGCGGTGTTCAAGTACACATGATTAAGCAATTAATGACAGATCGATAATGGGAAACGGCAGCAACCGACACTGACAACCAAACACTGGGAATTTGGTGGCAGTAGACACACAATTTTTGCTTTTAGTGAACGTTCATTTTGAAATTTTGTGGTTGGACAGGGAACTGAAAAGGGTTATTAATTATTAGTACCTGCTCTAAAGATAATGTGTGGAATCTCAACTTAATCCTGTGCATGATTTCTAACGAATGCTAGTTTGGTTGGCAGAAAAAAAAAATTATAAGCTCGTTATAATTGAACCATCGCTGTAAAGGAATGAGCACAATAGCTTTTGTATGCGGTCACTGCTTTATGTGGTGGCCCCTTTCAACAACTGCTAGCTTTCCAACTAATCCAATTACTCATGGCAATTTCCTCGATCTTATACACCCACCCCATGCCCCCTTTCTCAGTAATATATAGAGAAGAGTTAGTGCTTAGCAGTAAGCACCAAAAATTAATAACTCATACCGTACATGTCACATCTGGCAGAGGAAAGTCACTCAAGGTATCATCAATAGGCATAGTTATTTCATTGTGTATATATGTACCAGAGGAGATGTCCATCGCTGAATATTGACATTGCAACAAAGTATTTTAACTTACAGTTGTGATTATATTACAATTACAGTTGTATTGTAGTCATCGTGAATGCAGACTGATACAGTTTGATGCAGGCCACAATCACAGTATGTTTCAGTCGCGGCTGCTGCAATTGAGATGGTGCGGCCTCAGTTTAAATCCTATAAATTGCAAGCAAAAATGAAGAGGGCTTGCCGGAAAATATGGCGTTCGGTGCCTTGCACAAGCAGGACAAGTTTGCGAACTGACTCTAGGAAGGACATGGAGGAAATATTGAGGACTAAGCTTTCAACTATCAAGGAAGAACCAGAATTGTGTGAAGAGAACCTAACACCTCCTAGACACATGCGGATGGCCAAGAAGCAGGGAAAGAAGATTCAAGCAAAAGACGAGACAGGAAGCTGTTTAGTACCCCATGTCAACCTGAAGCAGTCTTATGTTCTATTTGTTACTGGGTTTGCCTCCAAAGGCACCTTTGGTGGGTTTCTTCAGTGCTGACCTGAACACCTCCATACGCTCTCCCAATAAGAACCCATAAAAGTCTCTTCTTGGCAAAGACTAGAAAGAGATTGCATGGTGGGCCAATTTCAATTTACAATGGAACATGTTCTGTAATCCTTAACTATTCTATGTATGTAATGTTACTGTGTACAGTCTATTTCCTTCCCGCAAAATAAAACTCACTGGACATTGGCATGTAATCTCATGCTGGCTCCTTTTTCCCATTTTGGCCGAGTATTTTTGCGATAATGGGCTGCAAAAAATTCTACCAAAATTATTATAGATAAAGGGTTATCCTTATCATTATCATTATCTTATATTTAATTTATCTTTAGTTTATGAATAAGTTAGGAAAGTATTCTATGAATCTTATTTCATTTATCTTATCTTATTGTTTTATCTCTTATTTATTATAACAGTTTTCATTATATAATGAAGTACTGGCCAACTATTTGGTTGAGCCTGACCATAAACTTTTACATGGTATAAGAGTCAAAATGACTAATGCTACATTTGACTCCAAGATGATAGATTCCTTCTAGCTCCACTTCCACGATCAACATCTAAGCCATCTCAGCCTTGACGACAGCCATCTCCAATCTCAATTTTGATGGCGAGCACTGATGAAGAACTTATTTGAGAGTCTGGATCATTAGAAAAACATTCACCCCCATATCAAAGATTGTCTCATCCATGACTCACACGTCTGAGACCTGATCAATCCCAACTTAATCTACTCTCATTGGCGCAAATTTGATCCTCTGGCTGTACATGAAAAACCAGTAACTTAACGGAGGAAAGCCTTCGCAGGCTTTGTCATCGATGTAAAAAAACCTCTAACGAGATATATAATAAGGATGTAGAAACCTCTAGCGAGGCATGGTTAGTATTCCAAGATACCTTTACTCACTGCTACTCACTACGTTCGATTTATTTGATCCAAACTTAAACTATGCATGGCCCGTCCAGTTTGAAGGGAGTGATAAAAAATTATTTTTATCATTATCATTATCTTATCATTAGTTTATCTTTAGTTTATGAATAAGTTAGGATAGTATTCTAAGAATTTTACCTTATCTATCTTATCTTTTTATTTTATCCCTTATCTATTGTAATAATTTTTATTATATAATAAAGTACTGACTAATTATTTAGTTGAGCCTAATCATAAACTCTGTTGTCGTAAATTTTGTGCCCTTCTGCTTAATCAATGACTCAGAAATAGTAGTTTCAATATACCGCATTGGAGAGAGAGGAAGAACTAAGAAGTTAGAACCTATGGCTTATAAACAATTTTCATTCAGAGAAGAGCGTAGTAATTGTGGCAGTGTAGTTTATCTACTATTGTTTCAAAATTTCAGGGGCTTGTAAGTTCTGTTAGTTCTGTATCATGAAGATGTTTATCTAACTATTTCACTCAAATCGCTAGTGTGGATTTAATTATCATGTAGCAACATTGCAGTATTAACCTTCGTGAAAAAGAAAATCTCTTCGCTTGAACTATGAATTATAAAATGGGATTCCAACATTCCAGGCAGCCATGTTATCCTCAAACTCTAATGTTGTGTACAGGAAAGCTATGCATCCGTTCAATCATTGAAACTTGAAGGAAGATTTGAGGCTTCTATATATTTGACTTTGTTATGACTTACGAATAAAGCTAGAGAAAAGTTGAAAATGTTTGCCTACAAGAATATAATTGTTGAGATAAAAGTTCCCAGCCAGAGGCTTGAATAGTTTGCAGAATTTTATAGACTAAAACTTCAGCTGTAAGTTTATGGATAAGATCCATTTTTTTTTCAATGAATGCAAATTTTACTGTCTATGCATGAGTTGAGTTCATTTATTAAACGTGATATAATTGACTACCGATTGGAAGCAGGACAACTGTCAACCATAAAATTGTGGACCAAAGAAGTTTATTATGCAGAAGCAGAAAAGAAGAACAGCAAAAATGTTACTAATAGCATATCACTTTTCTGTCGAGAGGGATGACACCCCTACATACAACAGAGGGATGAGATAGAACAGGAAGACCCCATTGGGTGGGGAGAACAATAGCGGGAGATATGTTTTCCAGGTTCATTCGGTTGACAACTTCGGAGTAGATTCTTGCAATTCTACTTGGCAACGTAACTGCAGAAAAGGCCCTTACAGAAAGCTTCCTAGACCGTGATAACCGAAGGCCTCGTAATCTTCCACTCATAGACTTCACCCAACAACGTCTTCTTGGCCTCTCCATCTTCTGATCCGCACTTGTCAGTAGTTCATAGCCATATCTCATGCGCCTGCTGGCAAGATATTGCAAACCCATCTGCAGCATTGAGGGCTAAGTAAGAGGGAAGAAAGAAAAAACTAGGACTTCGTTCTTGCTGGGTTATGCAAGAGCAACACAATGAATTGTATATAAAGAGCAAGAGCAGCTAAAGTATTACAGAATAGGAGGTAAGAGATTTACGTATATTGGGAATCTGGTTCTAACGTTCCTTCAGACTCTTACAAATACAAATAAAAATGAGATGGAGATGGCCAGTACTGGATACCTTATATAACACATGGCTGCCATCATACTTCAGCACAATTTAGTGGCGGATAGAAACAAGATTACCTCATTTTTCAACTTCTAACACATGGCTACAAATCACTTACACTGCCACTTCACAGTTTATAAGGTATTCTTTTACATTCTCAGTTAAATATAGCATTAATCCAAATTAGTTGGTGACTGAAGGAATATTAGATGCATGTGCAATGATTGATGCCTCTGTTAAAAATATAAGCCGAAACCAATCATTTGCTTAGCTATGGAATGTATGTGGTTGTGATCTTTACTGGATCAAGCCTATGAACTGTTAGTCTAATTTTGTCCTTTTATAGTTGGAAAATAGTATCTACTACTTGTTTAGTCTTGGGTACATATCTTTTTTTTTTTTGTTAATTAGCCTTGGCCACTAAACCACCAGCCTGAGACTGATTTAACTAGTCTTTTTTTATTTTTGAATATTTTATTTATAAAGGGAAGGGGAGTACCATAACGTGAACTAGGCTATCTATTCCGTTTAGATTGGCCCAACCCATGTTTTAGATTCTGCTTCAATTAAGTCCATGCTTCAGAGCCTAAGAGTAACCAGTCTGAAATGCCCAATAAGAATCAACCTTCTCTAGTCTTGGACCCTATGTTGAACATGCGTAGTTATCATCGGGGTCTAAATTGCCTACTTTAGGTCTTGTATCCTGAGCCCAAACAACTCACCATTAGCAAGGGCATGAGAAGAAACGGGGTTATTCAAAACCCATATGCAGCACACCTAAATGCCTAACCTTGCAAGACATAATTTTGAAAACGCCTATAGGCCTCGCAAAATCGTTTACTTCCACCAAACCCGTGTGTGGAACTACGAACCTTTGACATTGGGGTTATAAATTATAATCAGGAGACCACGAGTCTAACGTAAATTTGCCTGCTATCTGATGGGTGGTCTTCTGACAAACAGAAAAATACGAGCAAGAGCATATCATACGACGGAAAACCACAGAAAACCTTTCTTTAAATGTTTTTTTTACTTAAACTTGCAAGCATAATTATGTTTTGCTCGTATGATTTGAGCAATAATGGTAAGGAACAATCTAACAAAGCCACAGTTAGTGTCAACGTCAGAAGAGCCAATTGTACGAGTCTATGAATTAGGTGTCGTTGTTGTTTAGCTATCGTAAATTTTGGAAAATAATCTTCTAAGTTCCAAATACAAACACCGATCATAGATTCAGGAAAAGAACATCACCAGCGAAATCACACGCGTCAAAGTTTTGCCATTATATTAACTTGCTTTCCTGTGTGTTTTGCTTATATATGTACATCATTTGACTTATTTTATGTCAGTCTCTGACGGTTGCATTTTGGCATTAAAGGCTCTTGAGATTGAGGTAGAAAACTCATTTCTATGCTTGATTAAATTTTATAAACTTAATTTTAATTAGTCATTCAGTAAAGTAATTTATGTTTAAAAAAAATTATATTTAAGACAAAAATAAAAAATAGTTACTAAAGGGACATTTGAGGCCAAAATAAGCAATTTAAGAAACTATAAATGCTAAAACAAACCAAAAGAAAATAGGCAAAAACACATTTGAGATTTCAAAAATTCGTTTAGGGCAAATGATCATCTAAACACTCAAACACAGCCTGAGCTATACATATTAAATGGTCCTCATGTTCAACTACATGGCTTGGATTGAAATAAATTGCATGTTCCATTTGCTTGGCATAAATGCTACGCCGTTGGCAACTTGATGCAAAAGTAGTTGACTTTTTTTTAACATTAAAGAAAATTAATATTGAAGATCCAACGTCTTATTGGTTTAGAAGTTACAAGCCTCATCTAGTGGTTCTGCATGTTTCTATCCTTAGGAAAATTTTCTTCGCGAGCGCTCATTTTCTTCTACTAGAAGCATGCTTCTTATTCGTTAATTTGTTGGTTTCCATTTATTTGTTGCTATTGTCAACTTACTGCAAAGTTCATGAGCTGTACATCAAATTATTCGTAATTTTTATGAGTCCCTCTGTATTTTCATGACATGGATCTGTCAATATTTTAGAATGGAAAATGCTGTTCAAATTAATTAAATAATTGACCAATCAGATTCACGTAGCAGCAGAACATGTAATATAATTAAAGATTTCAAGCCTCTTTACAAGAAAAAAAAATGAAAAATGAATTCAAGCCAAATGGCAAATATAGTTGAAACTTGAATCCCAAAACTGAGCTAGTCAATTATGATGACTAAATAAGTTATTAATTATATGAGTGATTTGTTTTTCCCCGAATGATCTGAGTTAAGAATAAAAACTTGCTTCAACTTGGAGAAGTCAATTTCACCTTTCATAAGTTTTGTTTTTTTCTTTTTTTTGTAGCAGGTCTTTAGAGATAATCTGGTTGACTAAAAGCATACGCTATATACGACTATAAAAAAAATATATGATAGCTAACTAAGGAAAAAAAAAAAACAGAAAGCTTAGCCCAAGAAACAAATAATATGTAAATTTTTTGGATGGCATCACCCCACAAAACCAAAATGAATGTTTTTTACTGAAAAATGTTTAATTAATTTTTTTTATCTTTATGCCTTATATTTTATTCTGTATTTATTTTAGTTTATATTATTTCAATTTTTTATTTCCAATTTCCAATTTATTAACTACATCAAATGTCATTTTTATAGTAAAGTTTTATCTAAATTAACTTTTTTAATTGTGACATGTAACATTTTATTTTTATTAACTCACATCAATAATTGTTTGATACGTTATTATTTAATAAAATAATTTTGTTAGAATAATTTAGATAGCAAATCAGGGAGCTGATTTTATGGCTGGTATCAGTATTTCTCATGACTTTGGCACTTTTGTGTGGGTGAATCCGCCAGCTGATATTAGAGCTTTACTTTTACATAGTGCAATGGCAGTTCATACTCTCGGGTGGTTCTGTTCAGTCGTTTTGTTCTTTTGGTCTATGCCCCTCTTGTTCAACAAAAAAATAATAATTTAGATAAAGAATTATCATAAATATAACATTAGATGTAATTGTTAATTAAAAGACAAAAAATTACAAATTAAAAAATAAAAACTATGGTATCAAATAAAAATTAAAATAAATATAACTTAAAAATATAAAAACTAATAACTTAAGAAACCTGAAAAGTTTAATAGCACCATCCATGGATTCTAATTGGGACATATAAAAAACTATGCACCCCTACGAAAAAAAACAAAAAAAGAAAATCTTTATTTTGGCATCTCATAAAGTGTAGCTTTTTTTTTTCTTTTGCTGTCATAAAATAGTATTATTGGTGCATGCATTACTATCCCATAAAATACAAAATCAGACCGATGAAAATCTCACTGCTAGCTAGTTTCGGTGGAAAAGCTTTAAAGTTGCTGGTGTGCCTTTTTATAGAGAGTGAATAAATTGAACTAGGAATTTAAATAACTTTCTAGTTAAGTGCCTTTTTTTTTCTTTTTTTTTTCCTTATTCGGATATCTCAAGATTTTAAATGAGGCTAATTTCGTTCAAATTATTGGCTATTCCTTCTAATATTGTGTTTTCGCAGAAATTTAAACACATTACTGAGACCCATCAATCCTTTATACATATTGTTAGTGCTTACCCTTTTAACTTTATCGTTGTATCCCCCCATCTTCAATTCTTCATTAATTAATGGTTAGGTACTATAGAGTAGCAGCAGCAACCACCAAACAGAGTGTTGCCCGTGAACCTTTAAAAGTCCATTGATGAATCAGGAATGGTTCAGAAACAAAGCCCCTTAAAATGGAAAGTGGAAAGTAGTACTAGAAATACTAGCTATAATGATGGCACTCACCACTCAGAAAAGGAAAAGGAAGGGTATGATGCTTCCGACCATTTTGATGACAAATGCATGGCACACAGCTGGGAAAGTAAGAAAATAGCCTCCGTTCCCCCAGTGACTCTCCAATCTATTGTTCAAACCTGGAACTTTGGAATACTTGACTTTTTTGTGCTTCGCCCCATCCTTGAGAATTCAAACTTTGGACTTGCAAAATCACAATCCCATTCCCACTTTCCTCTTTAACAAACAAACGGTCCCCCCCCCCCCCCTCCCCCCCAACCACAATCCCTAGCCTTAGCCCTAGCTGCTTTGCCGGAGCAAAGTACGACCTCGCATTTTGCAATACTTCGTATAAAGAACAAATTTAGTTACTCTAGTTACCATTCCCAGAGATCATGGTGTTATTCACTATATATTGTCTTGGGATTCTAACTCTAATTATGTGTTTTGAAATAATGAAATCCTGCTTCACAATTGACCCTTGTTTTTTTTGGTTTTTTTCTGTGCCTGCGTTTTTAACTGCGTTTCTCAATAAATTAATAGTAAGCAAAGACTGAATTTTGGCCCAAAAAAAATGAAAGTCAATATGATATACTAAAGGTTTCAGACTTGCCGGAAGCCATATGCTAACAACTATGGATCCAAAAATTGTGAAGTGATTCTATTTCTGCTATAATAACGCCATTTGGGAAAAGACAACAGCAAGGAGCAGTTAAAGATTATGACTTATGAGGCTAAGAGCAAGTAATCTCAAGTCATCATAACTAAAAATACCATAAGGAACAGAAAGTGAAACAGAGACAGAGCTACCCCTTTGAGATCAGTGAGCACTATCTATATCCAAATTGTCATCACAAATTAATGCTTAAGGACCGTAACTGGTTAATAACGAAACATGAGGAAGAGTCGCTTTTGCCAGAAACATGACTAGTGGTCTTTTGTTTACCAGAAACATGAAGAAGAGTCGCTTTTGCGATTGTGGCTATTCAAAAGCCGGGTAAACCTTCTCCTGCGGTAATAGAAGCCGCACTTGAACCTGGAAAAGACCAACCTGCTGAGTCCCCTTGCAGATCGTAGCCTTAGCCACACAACTTTCTTCACACGGACCAAAGACCCTTTGATTCTCTCAGTGAGACTCTTCTTTCGACAGAACTGATAGCTTCTGAGGAACAGCTGCCTCTTCTCCATCATGGTGTAGCTCTGGTCCAGGTAGTAAGACCCAAAAGATTCACTTCTAAATAATGGGTTCAGAGTGAGACTACCCATGACTTGATTCGCACTGCGGTTCTGAACCAGAATCATGGGCTAGGCTAGGCTAGGCAACAGTGGGGTTCCTGAAAAGAGGAGAAGCAGAAACGGAAAAGCAAGATACAACCAAATTAATTGGCTTCTTCTTCTTAAAGTGAGAGCCACTAAATAGCAGAAGAAACGGTTTGGTCAAAGACAAAAACAAACATGAAACATGGGAAAGAGAAGGGTGGAGAAGAAGGGGGTGTGAAACTCTGAAACTGAAGAAATTCCACGCACCTGATTTTGCGTTGCTTTGTTTGCTCTGCGTTCCGACCAGGGCGCCACCGCAGTCGCTCACGTTAGAGGATAACGCTGATTTTGTCTTCCTTCTTCTCTCTTATACATTAGGCTTTTTGTTCTTTTAGATGGACGGTCACGTGCCTTTTGTGTTCCCCCCTATATGTGTGTCCCTTTATTTCTCTTCATTTTATTTAACTACCTATATATTTTATTCTTTCTCCATTCATGCATGACTATGGCTGCTTATGAGCCACATGTAATTTATACATAGTCAAAGGCAAACTCCCAATAACCTCCTCCTCTTGTGGGCTCCATGGATGCTTTGGTAGGGTTACATCACAGCCTTCCACATCAGCAGCTGGTCCAAATAAAAATGGGGGAGGACAAAAAGGAGCATGGATTCCCATCCAGTGGTGCAAAAAGCTTTGGTAATGTAATTGTCACAGTCCTAAACATGACCCTAGGCGTGTGCCAATAAATGCAAGGAGGACTTCCAACGCCAATCGTTGCACACAGGTGACAACAGCAACACAGTGCCTAAAGAAATCCGTCAAATGGCAACAAAATAAAGCGATTTTGATGATGACGATGATCACGATCCCCACGCAATAAAAGATCGTTTTTTGGTAGGCTACTACGTAATAAAGATAAAAATAATTGGTTTTGTGAATTGGAAACATGAGCGATTCAAGCAGCATAGGCAATTGGGCTGAGGCAGCGGCTTTGTACTCTTGGTCAAAGACTAAAATGTTTGCATTTACTTTTGAAATTTTAAAATTATAATTTAAGTAAAAATAATAAGAGAAAATTTTTTATTTAAATTATAATTTAAAAATTTTTAAAAGACAAATCAAACATGATAAATAATTTTTAAAGTTTTGAAATGAGTCTAGAAATAGTTAGATTTCTTTTATGAAATAATTATTTTATTAAAAAAAATTTAGTTAACTTTTAATTATAAATTATTTTAATTATAAAATAAATTAATCTAAATACATGTATAGTAATCTTATCAATCAAAGTGTGGGATATTGATAATTAGTAAAGTGAATGGTATGGAAGAACAATACAAGCATGGTAAGCAATTCGGCTGAGGTAGCAATTTAACAGTGCTGTATTTGTCCAAAGAGTTAGATAAGCAAATTGAGCTCAGTACTCTTGGATTCTTACCAATCAATTGAGGAGATTACATCTAAGGGCAAGTTTAAACACTCCTACGTGCATCTGTATTTTGCACGTTCTTCCAAATTTAGAAATCATCGGTTTCGTCAATTCATTTTTATTCCAGACTTCACTTTTAAATGTAGTATAAGATGAAGAAAACAATCTTGAATAAGGAAGAGCTAGAATGTGTAATATGAAAGCTACTGTAAGATAGATTCTGACTCTTCTCTATAGAAATATGGCATCGTAGACCAAATTTACTGGGTTATTTTGACCTCTGCACACATTTAACACAGTGCCCACAGCTAACTAATGTTATTTCTGCATTGAAATTATATATATTTTCCTTATGTACATTGTGATTCTGTCATATTCAGATCCACTCTTAAGGTGATGAGGAGGATGAGCAGAACGAAAGACGCATGAGGTATGACTCCTTTATGCTTGCTTTTAGGAAGGAACTCGTGAGAAGAGTTTGAATTTCAGAGAATTGAAAAACTTCTGATCATGATGGACGAGAGTGAGAGTTTGGATGAGTTTCTCCTTTTCTACACCGAAAAAAGTTTCTCCTTTCTTTTCAAAGAAGTCCAAAAATATTTTTAGCATGAATTTGTTCAGCTTTAAAAAAAAACACACAAAACAAAAGCTGAAATTTTAAATTCTTCAGTAGTCTTTTTTCTTGCAGGAAGTATTTTTTACTGAAAAAAAAAAAATCCAAACAGGCACCAAGTACGGACTGATAATACATTTTAGTTAAGAACACGGAGACGAATGAGCCAGCAAGTATTTTTGCATCTTTATAAAACTAAACCTGTATCATATGAAAAATGGGTAGTAAAATTTTCAGTTGCCTAATTATCTTTCTAAAATTAAAGATTGAATGGACGTTTGAATTAATTTATTTTATATTTAAAATAATTTATAATTAAAATTTTATTCAAAAATTTTTTAAAGAAAAATATTTTTTTAAAAAAAATTAAACTGAACCAAACTTGTATTAAATAATATGATATGAAAGTTGCCACTAGGCAACAGCAACGTGAAGATAGTAGATGTTGCATCCTTCATGTAGACCAGGAAGCTTTAGGAGACATTGCAGCAGAAGAAAGCTTTACTTTGAAGTAAATTTTTCGTTGGCTTCAATAGTTTCCCCGCCAAAATTAGGAATCACTTACCGAGGGAGAAGGGTGCTTAGGAGGAAAGCAATCAATGGATACAATAATACATAGTTGCCATCTGGAAATGGTACCTATCGCAACTGTGAACATCCTCATCATCAATAATCCAACTCAATAGATACATCGAGATGCCAAAAAGGTGTAAATGAAGGCAATGGCATTCTATGAAACCCAACATGAATCAATATCTTCAAGTTGCATGGGAGAAAAGAATCAATCAATTCGTTCCAATTGAAATTCGCTCAGTATCTATCATGTCTGAAGTATGCCAACGAGTTCTGTATCTACAATGTGCACACGATACACAATCACTGGAGACAATTACAGTATTACAGTATGAAGACAGGAGCGTTATCAAGAACTGTTTTGCTTGGGAATGAGGCTGACTAAGGGCTTTTAAGCTACATCGACACAAATACTAGCACTGGATCTGCTTAAACGCTTTCCTGGAAATACAGAAACCACAATTGGCTCATAATTCTCTCCTAGAACAGAAAATATGTACGATGCCCCTCCTCGTCTCCTCTTTGCCCTCTAGCAAGAACATTTTCCCCACCAGCCTAGCTCTGAATGTTCCTCGCGGTCACCTAGTACCAACTTTATCAGCTGCAGGAACTTTTTCAGGGTAACTGGATGCATCCAAATCAATAAGTGTCAAATCGTATGGCACAGATACAGAATTTGATATATCCACGAGCAAGGAAGATTTCATTGCATCAGAAGAATGTGCAGAATCAGATATGGGACCAGAATTTGAAGGAGTGCTACTATTAGAAGAAGAGAAACTTGAGAGCTGTATGTCATCTAACTTGTTTCCATACATATGCTTATTTCTTCTCACTGTGTCCATTTCTGGGCCAATTGGAACAAAAGTTCGTGACCTATACTTCCTTGTTCCCTCTTCACCTTCACTGTGGTTATAGAGAACATAATCATGATACGTTGGCGCGAACTGCCAAAAGTTCAAGTAATATCAGACTATCAGTAGAGATAAGACAAACAAGATAATAATTGCTAAGCCATGGAACTAGTACTGCAACATAATAGTTGCTAAGCCAGGCAATAAGCCTGATACACAGCCAAATACTAGCAATGACATCAACCATGGGCAGAATATTGAAAGTGAGACTCACCTGGTGGACTGTATCATGATAAAAGTCATTTAACATCAAAGCATGCGCAAGGCTAGCTGTCAAACCACGGGATCCTCCTATGTTAGCACCAGCATATTCTTTGTATGGAAATGCATAAAAGTGGCCCACAGCAGCAACAAGCATCTCAACACAAATGATAAAATTTTGAAGTATAGCAGCTTCATCTGCATCCTTAATGAATTCCGACTTTGCAGCAAGGAAGACTAAGACACCCTAAGATATCAATAACAAAAAGTCACCCTGCTTCAAACCTCTAGAGAAAACACAGCAGAAGTACCAAGCAACACCAAATTAACAGCGAGTCATCGTCAAATTCTAAATTAGATCCCATAGCATAGCAACCCTTGTGTATGCAACAAAAGTAATACAAGATAAAGCTTTAAAAAAAAACAAAAAAACTCTTGGCAATATTGCAAACTATTGTCTTAACACAAATATACATGGGTGTCATTGTGTTCTTTTTATGTCATTATTACTATAATTATTTCTGAACTATGCAGCTAACAGTTGTTTTAAATAAATTGTGATTTGAGTAAATTAGGAGAAGAATAAAACTATGAGAAATAGAGACAAGAAAATGAAAATTAAAAACTATATGTAACTGATAACTTTCAGAATAAATTGAATAAATAAATAAAATTTAAACTATGTTGGTGCCAGAGAAGAAAACAAAGGCACCAAATCCAACTTCTGGTATATTTATTAGCAAGCGTACAAGGTATTAAATAAAACATTTGCTCCCTCAATTTTCACAATCACAAAACAAGACACTTGATTTCAGGATATATCCAATGCTCTTCTATAAGGAAAGATTAATCAATTCCAGAATTAAAGCTGCAAAATTGTTATTTTCCTTCGTTTTTTATTCAGGAAGGAGATTAAATTTTTTTTGCTCCAAACAAATTACTGATAATCATCTTAAGATCAAATACGGTATCCAGCATCCTTATTCAGAAGCAGTATTCTTGTTACGTAGCATTCACAACCTTTCTTATAGTCACAAAAACATAAATAAAACTGCCACTCTTTCTGTTCTTCTTGCATTATCATGCAACGGGCAATGAGATAGAGGTGAGAATATGAAGGAAAGAATAAACCATAAAAATGAAAGAGGTATGAAAATTACCTGCCAATAAGTCAGGAACACAACAGATTTTATTATAATAAACTTTGGGACTGGATTGAATGGCTGAAGCAGATCCTTGCATGCCACATAAAACAAAGCAAGAACATAGAGAGCCATTGTGTATGAGAATGTATATACGATTGTAAGATACAAGTACGATTGCTTTGGACTAAAATTTCCATCCTTATATTTCCCCTTCGCATAAAGTACAAGTGTAACAGCAACTAAAATGGGCTTCAAAATCACAAACTGCAAACACCCTTGTTTGCATTTACGTATAAAACGCCTGCAATAAAAGTTCCAGGAGTCAGAGATGAACAACAATTATGATATAATGATCATGTCATCATGTTACAAGTTTGTATCAGAATTCTTGCTTCTCTGGGATGTCTAGATTTACATTTTTTGCAATAATCTATTAAAAGAAATTATCATATAATGTGCTACATGCCTCATCCTAACGACTTACAAAGGTTAGGTAATTTAAAAATCTCCATGGAAAATTCTAGGGATCAGTTTTCAAGGAACATAAAACAATATTTTTGGGCATAAAAGTTTCTAATCCAAAATATGCATCAGATTTATAAAAACCCACCCATCCAGCGGTATAGGAGGAAAGCAACAAGTCATCAGACACAATGATGGCTTCAGAACCCGACCACTCAAACTTAGGACGACTGCTCCAGGACCACCAACCCATGCGAGACACAGTGACAGGAAATTATATATGACCCAAGCTTCATAGCTGAAACAGTTAGACAAGAGAAAACAATAAATACATTGGTCCTAGAAAATAAACATAGATCTGTTAAATGCATTTATATTTTTAGAACAATCAACAACAATTTGAAGAATTAACTTAGATGAGGTAACTAAAAGTTGACAGAGGCACTAAAGAAGGTACAAGGGATTCAAATCACACTAACAAGGAAAACAAAAGGCAGTCCCTTTCCATTCATATGTTAGCACTGCAGCAGCACTCTCCCTCACCACCTCAGTCACATCATCAATGGAAAATATTACTTTTCTTAAGCATTGTTTGGAGGTTTCTGGCTAACTAAGTAAAAAACTACATACCCTAATTACATTCAGACATGCTCAAAGATAAATCGATCTATTAAAAGGACAATACATGAAATTTTATCCTTGAAATTTGGTAGTTCAATGAAGGAAGTTCAATGGATTTCTGGAAAGAATGACACCTATAACTACTTCTGAGTCTTCAATAAATCAAGACTAATGCAGAATAATTGGATATAATTCATATACCCGTATAATTTAGCCACTACTGGTAACAAGTTAATCTCCAAATCACACAAACAAGAAGAGAAGTGCACATGTGAACAATGAAACAGGAATGAACAAAAATCATACAACAAAGTATTCAGACTTAATATCAGCAACAACCAAAATAAATACAGAAACAGAGACTAACTTACACTTCCCGGATGGAATTAAAATAGATTGAACTCGCAGGTAGGACAAGGGACAAGAATGACATTAACGCATAAACCTGTCAGAGAAAATTAAATTAAAACTGATTATATTGAATCATAAAGACATATTACAGAATACAAACTAGTATTAGCCCCAGTGAAATTTCAAGGGCACTATGATATGAAAATAGATAAGAAATAAAGGATAAGAAACCCAAACAAAATAACTACTTAGAAACACACAGACATGACATGTAACAGTAATTGTAATGAATGAGAATACAGTCTTTATGAATCAGATACAGCAAGTAAACAGATTTGGTCCTAAACCAAATAGTTGAACCAGCAACCAGTCAAGGAGCTGCAAAGATTTTCGGAATTTTCCACTTTCTAGATTCTAGACCAAGATTATGGACGGAGAAGGAATCACTCCACCATCCCCATTACATATCTCCTTTTTCCACTCCCAAGTTCACACTGGATAATTTAAACAATCCTTCTCTGAAGTGGATGCAATGTAGTATAGTGTGCATCTGATTGATATTTCAACTTTGGTAAATAGAAGCTTGGCTATAGTTAGATTTCTTAAGCTACTAAAACTACTTTGTGCAATTAACCAAATGCATGAGGACAACAATTTCAGCCACTAAACAAACAACACTCAGAGGAGTTTCCCCCAAGGCCCCAGCAAAAAAAAATAAATTATATCTTCACAATTCATATGCCGTGAGAAACAGGGAGAAAAGTTCCAACGATGGCAATTTTTTAATAAAAAATAAAAAATTAAAATAATAATTGACAATGCCGGAGATCAAAAGCAGGAAGAGTCATTCTCATTAAATCACTCACCGGGACCATAAAGACTATCCGAACAATGAACCGCTGATAAGTAGGCTCAGTGTAATTTAGAAGGTGCCTATAAATGTGCAGCACGGCCAAAGCAATAGCTCCACTGGTGCAAAGGAAACCGACGATGTAGAAGTAAATCGGAACCAGTTCCCCCATTCTGGGTAACCTTACCCACCCACCAAAATTTCCCTTCACGCGTTAACAGCATGATTAACCACAATTAGTAAGTTGTAAACAACGCATTTCCACACTCGCAAACACACAAATTCACGCACGGGATGATAATACGCACCTCAGCAGAAAGCGTAAACCCTAGCCACAATCGGGGATTGAATATTCTAAATCAGGGCAAAGAAAAAGGGAAAACGGAGCAGATCTGGGGGGCGTACGAAATCGTTGAATGAGAACGAAGCGAGTAATTGGCGAAAGGAGATGAAGATTGCTGTACTGGCACCAAATAATGGCGGCTGTTGGCTTCGCTGTGAAGGAAATGGAAGAGGGCACACATACAGTGCGCAAAACTCAAAATTTCCTACATTCTCGTATTTCTAACATATACAAAATGGATTTTCCTTTGGTTACGTACAAAATGAATTATTATATATTTACGATGGAAAATGTTATAAATTAATATTTTTTTAATTTTTAAAAAATTAATTGGACATACTTATTATTTTTCGAACAAATAAATTATCTCACCCTATCATCTCGTTTGACAATTATTTTTACATTCTAACTAAATTTTATAAAAAAAATTTGACTATTTTTTATTATGTAATATTATTAAGCTGAAATTCAATAATTAAATTTAAATCTACAAACTAGATAATAACAAAGATTCACCAATTTTGATATAATTTCTTTCATGTTAATTTCATAAAATCAAAAATTTTTATATTTGTTAATAAAAATAAAAGTTTTGTTAACGTGTGTCTAAAAGCACTGGTTAAGAAATCAAAAATAAAAATTATTAGATAAAAAGTATAAGTATTTAATTTTTTAAAATTTTAAAATATATTTAAATTTTTTTAAGTAATTAAAATTATTTAATAAAAAATAATAAAAAATTATTTTAATTCTTTAATATATACTCTTAAGACACATGTTAATAAAATCCTAAAAATAAAAATTAATTGGTGATTTCATTTCATATTTTATTTCACAGTGATTCATTTTTTAGGATAATAAGTTAAAGTTCTAGTAAAACGAACTTTATCTATAACGTTATTAATTTAAATCAACTTGATAACACTTTGTGAAGATAGTAGTTTTCTTATGAATAAAGTTACATCTTATAAGGACACAAAAAAATTAATGGGATTGAAATTTTATATTTTATGGAAAAGGTTTTTTTCATAATATCCTCATTAATTTTTAAAAAATAATTATTATTACTTTTGTTAAATTTAACTCATTTAAATCTTGTGAATAATATAGGGTGTTATCACTTATGATTAAATTGTATATTCCTTTCAAATAATAATGTGCACATTTTAATTTTTTTACAAATAAAACAATGTTTATTCTTTTTTGTTGAGTGATTATATTTATTATTATTAATTTATTAAAAAAATAATTAGAACATTGTTCTCAATAATATATACATTTATATTACGTATATTAAATATACATAAAAATAAAAATGAAACTTTCTAATAAAGACATTTATATCATTTAAATCAATTTTAATTATATTTCATAATAATTTCATATATCATTCTTGATGCTACCAAACAATGGACTAAAATCATTTCATTCATATTTCATTCTTATATTATAAAATCATCGTTTCATATACTAAACATAAGTTAATAGTACAAATAATTTGATTTGGTCATGTAGCTAGACTGATAATCTTTTGTTGAAGTCGAGCCTAATGAGATATTCATAAGATCCATATAGCATATATATCAACTAACAAATAATTTAAGAAATAAGAAACACATACTTAAGAAAAATTGGTGTAATGAAAGTGAATTACACCACCAAGCATGAGAGGAAGATTATTACTTTTGAAAATACTTTTGGTTTATACAAAAAAAAAATAAGACTCACAATTCACATTATACTTTTCTTATTTTTTGTGGGAATCGAAATCCTTTGATTATCATTTCTCCTCCCCTTGTAGATCTTAGGGCAACTCCCTAAAACAATGGATGAATTATTTTTAAGATAACTAGGTTAACACCATGCATGACACGGCTCATAGATAAAAGAATAAAAATATAATTTAAAAAATAATATATAACAAAAAGTCTTATAAGAATCTTTTCATATGCACGTGAAATCATGTTATACTTATAAAAATATATTTACTTATAAAGAAAACGCAAACTCACATTCAGAAAAAAGATGTTAATCAAATCATTATTGCATTTAAAATTGTTTTTTAAATTGAGAGCAAACTTAATTAAATCAATTACAATAATGAACATGTATTGGCTCCTCAAAGTGTCACACAGCATAATCTCTTTTTAGTTATTATTTTTCTGAATCATCTCCTTATATATTAATTCATATTATTGTCATAACTACCCTGCAGAATTGAGGATCAATTCGAAATAAAATTTCCATATCATACCCACAAACATTAAGCAATGCCACCTCTTCTACAATTACTTTGGACTTCTATTCTGACTTTCCCCATCTCATGGCTTCAAAAGGCCACTTCTTGCAGTTGGTAGAGGAAGTGAGAGGGAAACTTGACAATGGCCAACAGTGAGGAGTATAAATAGCAGCCATCAGAAGAAGAAGCGAGAAGGTAGAGAAGATAGACAGCGGCCATCGGAAGAAAAAGCACACCAGGAAAACTTGATAGTGGCTGACAAAGAGAAGTATGAAGAGTGCGGAGGCCTTTGTTTTTAACTGTGAGTAGCTTTTTTCTTTTTTTTCTTACTCAGACTTGTCAGTGTCTAGCTACGTGGCATTCCACTTAGGATTGCCAAGTCATTCGTAAGTCTTTTTACGAATTCTATTCGTAAGAAATAGTATTTTCCTATTATTATATACATGAGTTGATTGTATTTAATTTTTGTTTATATTAAGAATAATCTTATTACAGTAATTACATTTAATACTAATGGATTGCGTTTAACTTTTTTCGTATTAAAAACATTATCAATGTTTGATTATTAGTATATTAATTAATAACATTATCAATTATACAATTTTAAGAGTTTATTTACTTTTAATTTAGGAAGTGATTTATGTTCATTTAACATTTAAATAATTTTTAAAATATTGTAATATGGTATCATATTCCTTTAGATATTATATAGATTCAAAAAGATCAAGTCTAAATAAAATGAAAAATACAAGACATTATATTTACTTATCTTTACGAGAGGAATATACCTTATATTTGTTATTTTGATAGAATCAAACATTTTCTTTTTATATTTGATTGAGTTATTTTTATAAATATTTTAAAACATAATTATAACTAATTTTTAATGAATTTTTTTTTTAATAAATATTTACTCTAAAATCCAAACTTTACTCATCTTCGATCACAACATAACTCACTTACCACTCGCTGCCTTATGAGTCAGAATCCAATATTCTATATTCGTTAGAAGACGCAAGGCAGAACAAAAATGCACGTCAAAAAAACAAAATGAATATCCACTTAAGTTTCTTGCGTTTTCCAGGCAGGACCCGGAAAGAGAAAGACCCGAGTCCAAATATATCTTATTATAATATATACATCATATATATACACGAGCTTCAGTGCTTCACTAACCTAGCGAGGTGGAGGCTTGAAAGGCCAGTGCGTGGCCTTATCGTCTCTTCCCTTGCAGTTCCACCCTATCTTCCCCTTCCCCCGAGACTGCTAAAGCTTATGTACCAACAAGCTTTGCTTTGCACTCCTCGCCGCTTCTTCCCCTTTCATTGCCTTGGCACTTAATTTATCTATCTCTTTCTCAGTGTGGTTGAGGACTTTGAGCGAACACTTTACGGACTCAAATTTGAAAACTGAGCTCCGCTACTGTCGCCACGAGAAAATGTCTTCCATTATAGGTGTTTCTTCCTTATATCAAACTCCGTCTCTCGAACTATATAAAAGGCCAACAACAGCTGCGGGTACTACGACCTCCGTTTCGTTGCAATCCTTGGATAACAAGTCTCACTTTAACAACGTTCTGAGAGCTCACCTTTCGAGTAATAACAATGGCAACGCCAACTTCAAGAGTGGGTTTAAGCCCAGACTTAGTTTTGTTCCTTCGGCCATTGCCACGCCCAATGCTTCCGTCCTGAGTGAAGAAGCGTTTAAGGGTATAGGTCCTGGCTTCTCCGACGACGAAGACCCTTTGGATGATGTTATCGATAACGACGACTTTGGCTTTCACTCAGAAACCGACGCCTCTTCTGTTGTTGCTGGTGCCAACGAGGATGAGCTCGACATTTCCAAGCTGAGCTTGCCTTCGCGCCTCGTGGATTCGCTTCAGAAGCGTGGGATTACTAATCTTTTCCCCATTCAGGTATCGTATTTCGTCTCTGTCAATCGCGTTTGGTTTTTCTTTTCCTTTGTTGAGGAGAGGATATGCTTTCATATTTACAAATGGCTTTGGGTGAAATGTTATAAATTATTAATGTCTTCTGGTAAATTTGTAAGATCGAAACCTGCTACCGTTGTTTGTAGTAACTTCATTCTTATGAGTATGGGTTTGAATTACACTTATTCCACATCTATGCACGTTGTGTTCACTGTGGCTCCTAGTGTTGATGTTTAATTGTCTAACATGTACCAAAACATCTCTGTGGAATTTGACCATAATTTTCTCCCTGAAAAATTTACCCTTTTTTTTCTCTCTTCTTTTTGTGATTAGAGAGCTGTGTTACTGCCCGCACTAGAAGGTAGAGATCTCATTGCTCGGGCAAAGACTGGGACTGGGAAGACATTAGCATTTGGGATTCCAATCATTAAACGCCTCAGCGATGATGAACAAACTATTCCTCAGAGGTGCACATCATTCATGCACGATACACCCTATTAATTTCGTGCTGGCTTCATATATTGATGCATTTGTTTGTTTATTGCAGGCGGTCTGGTCATCTTCCTAAAGTATTGGTCCTTGCACCTACTAGGGAGTTAGCAAAGCAAGTAGAAAAAGAGATAAAAGAATCTGCACCTTATCTGAACACAGTGTGTGTTTATGGGGGTGTTTCTTATGTTTCACAGCAAAGTGCACTTTCACGTGGTGTTGATGTAGTGGTTGGAACACCTGGTAGAATAATTGACCTAATAAACGGGAACAGCCTTAAACTGAGTGAAGTTCAGTATTTGGTCCTTGATGAAGCTGATCAGATGCTTGCTGTTGGGTTTAAGGAGGACGTGGAAGTAATTTTAGAAAAGCTCCCATCTGAGCGGCAGAGCATGCTTTTTTCTGCAACCATGCCAGATTGGGTGAAGAAATTGTCAAAAAAATATTTGAACAATCCATTGACAATTGATTTGGTATGTTTTTGTTACTTTTAGCTTCTATTCTCTCTATACATACATAGAATATGGTTGATTGATAACTTTTTCATTAAAGAGTGTAAGCATAAATAGCATATAATTGTGTTGGCAATATTCTCTTTATATGGCAATTTTTGTTGTTAGTACATTTCAATAGATGTATGTGTTTTTGGCAAAATATATCCGCCTATGCTGTTTGTGTAGTTCTATGTGATCTGCTTGGATGTTAATCATAAAAGACATCACCTAATGTAGTTCCAAAGTTGACTTTGCTCCTCTATTGGAGCATGATTTGGATGCTCATATATGGCTAAACGTGACACATTTAGTGGGTAACATGGTCGTCTTATGTTTCTCGTTAGCAGGTGGTGCGAAACATGCTGTGTTTGATATTTTGAATTTTGACTGAAAGAAGTATAGATATAAAACAGTGTCAGCCTTGCCAGTGAACATGCAAGAGGAGTATGTGAAACTTTTACAAAAAGAAGTCAAAGTATTTTTCAAAGAGAATATATGCATCGGATTCCCAATTAGATGTTGCATTTTTTTTTTTTAATTTACAAATTGAATTCCCAATCAGTGTTTACTATAGAGTCATATAGAAGTAGCCTACCCTGAATATTTGATACTTGTTGATGTAAACTCAGCTGAATGGTAGGAATTAGATGAACAGGAAAGGCTTTATTTTGTTGTCTCAGCTTATCTTTTCCAAGTTTGATAATCTAACATGGAATTCACAGCATGAGTCTGACTTAATACAGATAGCATTCTTTGTGTGGGTAAAAAGTTAGTCATAACGGGTTGATTGCAAACGTTCACCCCTCTTCTGAATAATTTAGTTAACTGTGGTGTTACAAAACCTGATCATAATCCTGTTTTCATCTGTTTGGAAGCATCTTATGCTATGTTTGGTACAATGGAATTGGAGAGAAAAAAAAAGGAAATCATTGATGTATTTGAACTACAACCTAGTCTAGATACATCAGCTATATCACTTATCTTCAAATTCTTTCTATCAAACATAGCCTTAAGTATTTGTAGGTTGCCTGAACCTGTCATCAAACAGCGAGAATTGTGCTTACTGATGTTTAAGCTATTAGTGAATGAAAATTAAATCATGATTATGATGCTTTTTAATCCAAAACAAAAGATCATGGTTATGATGCTTTTCCCTTTTCCTTTAAATAAGGTTGGTGAAGAAGAACAAAAGCTTGCTGAAGGGATCAAACTTTATGCTGTATCAGCCACTGCCACTTCAAAGCGGACAATTCTTTCTGATCTTATAACTGTAAGTTTCCAGTTATTTCTTTTTAATCTTAGCATGATGTTTGGTAATCTCTGCAGTTTGCATTTCTGAGGCTTTTTTAGTAGTTATATGGAGTAATATTACTGTTATTACTAGACTTGGAAACCAAAAATTATTTCAAATAAGAATACAACAAAAACTTGGTCAGTAATTTTTTTGAGATGATTGAAGGAAGCAGATTACTAATTCTTTTAAGAAATTGCATAGCTTAGACAGTCTTGTGTACTGAGCACACAAGTTTTTTTATTGTCATTCTTATATCGGGATGTACCTCATCTTCACTCAGCTAGTTATTAATATTCATAGGAATGGTTAGTGCATTGTTTGCTTATGTAGACAGATGATCTAATAGCTTTTTGTTGACTCTAATTAATAAATCTGTCATTTTCATGTTGTGTTTATTATTAAAATTATCAAATGCATTCTTAAGTAAATTTATAGATGTCTAACTTTTAGATTATATATCTAGTGTTGTTGAATAGGCCTAGACGCAAACTTATGGCTGTGTATTCTCTATAGACTCATTTACGGCCTGTTTGACTTAGATTTTCCCCAACGCCAACGGGTGTTGGGGAGAAGTATTGTGAGACCAGCTTCTGTGCCGTGCTCTTAGTTGTTGGAAATTTAAAATATATTAAATCAGTTAATTTTCTGTTTCCGATGTATTAAAAGCTATAATTGTTTGCCATGGTACTATTTGCTTTAAGTTACTCTTGAAGATAAGAGGGTGTGGTTCAACAATTTCACTGAATGTTACTATGACTTTTAGGTTTATGCAAAGGGTCGGAAGACTATTGTTTTTACACAGACAAAAAAAGATGCTGATGAAGTATCATCGGCATTAACAAATTGTATAGCTTCTGAAACACTGCATGGCGATATATCTCAGCATCAGAGAGAAAGAACATTGAATGGTTTTCGGCAAGGGAAATTCATAGTAATTGTTGCCACTGATGTTGCAGCTCGTGGACTTGATATTCCCAATGTTGATTTGGTAAGTTCAAAGGGATGCTTTGTGGTCCACACCCAAACATCCTATCTCCGGTCTTTGTTCTGTATGAATCTTCCTGAACTCAAGCAGTTTTTCTTTTTTGTCATTTAGTTTAGATTTAATGCCAACTGAGGTTGAAGTAATAAACCCAACCACTTGGGTAATTGTAATTTGGGATATAGGGTTTTTTAATTGGGGATTTAGGGTTTAGAAAATTGGGTCTTGGAATATCTTATCCCTAGGTTGGAATAGGCCTTTATTGCCTATTCTGGATTACAATTTCTCAAGTCTTAAGTTTGGGTTGCTTGTCCTAGTAGAATTAGGGTTTTCTGTTTTAATTATAAGTAGAAAATTTTCACTACATCTGACCTTATTATTCAATTTTTATCACTGTATACTATATCATCTGACTTGACAGTTATAAGTTTATTTTTGATAAAATGTGTTTGTGTAAACAGTACAATGTTTAATTCTTTCATCCCAATTACTATGAGAGAAGTTTAAAATCTATATTTGAATTAGAAGGTTCTTATGCTTTGGATTAGTACTAAAATGCTGTCTGTTCTCAACATATTGAAAAGCTTGTTGGGCCTTACATTTCTTCAGGTTATCCATTATGAACTTCCCAATGATCCTGAGACTTTTGTACATCGCTCTGGTCGTACTGGGCGTGCAGGAAAAGAAGGTAGTGCAATTCTGATGTACACCAGTAGCCAAAGGAGAACAGTTAGATCCCTTGAGCGTGATGTAGGCTGCAAATTTGAATTTATTAGTCCACCAGCTATAGAAGAGATTTTGGAGTCATCTGCTCAGCAAGTTGTTGCTACACTTAATAGAGTTCATCCCGAGTCTATTGAGTCTTTCATGCCAACTGCAAAAAAATTGGTTGAAGAACAAGGAGCAAGTGCTCTTGCAGCTGCACTAGCTCATCTGAGTGGATTCTCTCGACCTCCATCATCCCGGTCTCTTATCAACCATGAACAGGTATCGGTGCTATCAAGCCTTTCTATAATTGTTTTATCTGGTTAGCTCAAACTCTGGTATTGCAGGGATGGATTACGTTGCAACTGACTCGAGGTCCAGATAATTCTAGAGGATTTCTTTCTGCAAGATCAGTCACTGGGTTTCTTTCTGATGTTTATTCTCCAGCTGCTGATGAAGTTGGAAAAATACATTTAATTGCAGATGAAAGGGTTTGTATCTGAATTGTTTTCTTTAATTATCTTTTGTGCTTGTCTAGTTAGGAATTTCTGTCCTATTGAGATAATGCACCCAAACTGCTCAATTTGTTTGACGTTGCTAATTCCTAATATCAGGTTCAAGGAGCTGTTTTTGATCTTCCGGAGGACATTGCTAAAGAGTTACTCAATAAGGACATACCACCTGGAAACACTATTTCCAAGATCACCAAGGTAAGTTACAATATTTGATTAATATTTTTACATATAATTCTTTGCGCGTTATGTGTGTCTATCTGTGCCTGTTTTCTGCCCCGTCCAAAACACCATATTCAGCTTATTGCATTACTGATTAGATAAATGTATCGCATATGTGACATTGCACCGGCAGTTACCTCCTTTGCAAGATGATGGGCCTCCAAGTGATTGCTATGGGAAGTTTTCTAACAGAGATCGAAGTAACCGAAAAGGTTCTGGGGATCAGAGAGGTTTTAAAACCTCACGGGGATGGGAAGGGGCTCGAGGCTCTGATGATGAGTTTGGGAGAACATTTAGGAGAGGCGGTAGGAGTTATAGAACTGGCAACAACTGGTCTCGAATAGGAAAAAGCAGTGGGGAAGATTGGCTAATTGGAGGTCGACGATCAAGCAGGCCTTCATCATCAGACAGGTTATAGTATACAAGTTATAGTAACACTGTTTTATTTTTGTTTGGTAATTGTCTTCCTATACAAGTTATAATAAGATTCATCAGTGTGATATTTGGGTCTTTGTATAACTGATATGACATCTGAATGTGCATTGCAGAAGCTTTGGAGGGTCCTGTTTTAATTGTGGACAATTTGGGCATCAGGCATCGGATTGTCCGAAAAAGTCTCAGAAAAAGCGAGACTTTTTTTAGTTTCCGCATCTTTATTTTTTGGCACCACCTTGCCCAAGCCTCGAGCAGCTGCCACTGGTGGTGGCCTAATGGGTTCAGGAAATTGAAAGACGCCTCCCCGAAAGAATCATAGAAACAATGTTAATTTCCATCTCTCTTGTTGGCGCAATCTCCATAGAAGTCTCCGTTTTTGGTCCTAGATATTTTTACAGTCTTACCCTTTGATGTAAACTTAACATTCGTATTGGGGAAGTAATATTTGGCAAGAAAAGTAACTGTATGGTCTTGTATTGTCTGCCAAACCATCTTGTTTATGATCTGTTTGAACCTTCTATGGTTCAGAAAAAGACACGAATAGCTTTAAATGAACGGAAGACGAAATGCCAAAGGTTATGCAGAAGATGATTCCAATTGCTCTTGATATTGCTAATAATTATCATACAAGTTGGTCCTTCTTTATAATTCTCCTTTAAACAGGGTTCTCGTAACTTCCAATCCAATTTCTAAATTTGCGAATGGTGTTAGTATTTACCATCCATGTGGACCAAAGGGAAACGCATAACCAACAAAAGCCATATGTATATAACCAAAGCCACAAACAAGATGCAGATGTCAATCAATACTGTACTGAGAGTTGGGTAACTTGGCTACCTGCCAAAAAGAATGTCTATGACGGTTCTGAAAACAAGGCCACGCTTATTGCTCAGAACCTCCCGCACAGCCTTCTCCTCAGGAACAAATCCCTTAGCCTTCATCTGCTCCAAGAACTCTGTAGCCTCATCCAGTTTCTCCTCCCTGGCCAATGCCTCGAACACAGCCGTGTATGTCCCAGCATTGGGTCGCATCCCCTTGTCCATCATTTCCAAAACACACTTCTTGGCGTCCCTCAAAAATTTGGCATCAGCAGCAAGTCCCTTAACAAGAACGGTGTAGGTGTAAGCATTGGGAGAGACCCCAGAAGCGAGCATGCGCATATAAACCTTGAGAGCCTCCTTTGGCTGACCAGCACTGGCATAGGCCTCGATGATGGCCGTGTGGGCCACCACGTCGGGCATGTGACCCTTGTCTTTAATCTGGCCGAAGAGCTCCAAAGCCTCATGGGTGAGACCGTCTTTGGACAAAGCGTCGAACATCTTGACTGCATGGTTAAGCAACCCGTCACCGGTTCTCATATTGTGAAAAATCTCCTGCAAATCCTTCGGGTCCTTGGGCTCTTCTATCGCTGGCTTCTTGTTAAAGGGGTCATAAGGGCGTGGGAGCTTCTTATTCCTCTCAATTTCTTTCTGGGTGTTTTTAGTGGGCCTAGCATCATTCTCAGAATCAGAGTCAAAATCAGAATCGGAGAGAGAGAAATTGACCTTGGTGTCGACGCTCTTCTTGGTGGTGTTGGCTTCAGAGCTGAAATGCCGTCTAATGGCATCAAAGTGCGCAACTTTGAGGGAAGGGTATGTCGAGGGGAAGGTGTTTGTGGAGAAGGCTGCAGATGAAGGAGGTAGCGGAAAGGTTGAAAATCTGCATTGGAGGCACCTGCGGAAGAAGGAGCAGGCAAAGAAGAACGGTGAAGTGCCCATACCATTAGAGTTAGAGGCGAAAGTAAAAGCACGAGATATTGCGGTGATTGTGCCTCTGCCAGAGCCAGAGAAAGCCATTGATCTTCTCTATGCTAACAGCGTGCGTTCGGGTTGTTCTGCTCTGCTCGGTAACACTTCAACAAACCGAAGAAGGAAAGGCTCTAGCCTTTTACTCCCACTCCGAGTCCTTCTAGAACATTCGGACGGTGGCGCCAGGTATAGATACTTTCAGTCCAAGTCTCTGGTCATTTTGTCATCCAAATTGGTTGTTCATCAGTGCAACACTGCAACTCGTTCAGAGGATGAAGCTGTAGACATTGATAATGGTCAATAGACTTGATACAGGCTCATCAGATGCAGTAACGTTAAAAATTCCGAGCGCTAGCCCATTATTGCTGCTGCCATTTTCGTTTTGGAGATGTTATGACCAACTAACATTTCGTCACGTTACGTGGATCAATAGTGCCAAGGAAGAAAAAGAATAGAGGACGAAGAAAAAAAAATGATAATTAGTTAGACTCTGAAAATCTTAATAAAATATAAATGTATGCATAACATTACCTTTTTCTTAATATCATAGTCGACTTCGTTCTTCAAATTTCAAAATGTCTTTTTACGAGTTTTTCAAAATTCTTCTATGAACAATTTTTATTACAACTTCCTTAATATCATGGCTACTTTTCGGCCGGATGTATTAACTCAATGGCACAAGCAACAACACTTCCGCTTGGAACAACTGTGTAAAAATTGAGTAAAAAAAAACACCGCAGCTGCTTGGTACTTTACAAACTAAACAGAGACAGACTAGCATTGAACTTGTAAAATTTTAACACAACAAATATTCAATTCTGTAACAAAAATTCAAAAAAGCAAGAAAAGAAAGCAGCTCTCAGATGTGCCAGGATACACCATAATAATTATAATATTAAATAATGTGTATTTATTAGATAAAATTATAATTTCAAAATTATCTCTCCTTCTGTCTCAGAAGAAAATTTTTAAGTGGGTTCCACACTCATTTTTTTTATTTTCTTGTCCTTTGCTTCCCTCATCCAAGTTAGAGAAAAGCGCCAAATCAACTTATTTTCTATCATATTTTTTTTTCTCCCAAATTCTCTTTGAGGAGATGAACATTTTCTATTTCCTTCCCTGGTTAAAAATTGTTTAAATAATATAGATGACTTTTCTCTTTCCTTTTCATATTTTTTTCTTTATTTCTTATTCTAACATAAAATAACTAAATTGAATTCATTATTTTATTTTTTATTTTTTAAATTAGCATTTATTATTAATTAAGGGAGTTGATACTTAAACCTAATTTTCACTTAAATAGAGTCAATTTATTACAGCACCGAAAAAAATCTATTAGTCAACTTAAAATAATATAGTTTTGGAAAGCTTACAAATATTTTTCGAAAAAAAAGTAAGAAAAATGATAAAAAAAAAAGAAACAGATGCCAAAATGTGTTTTGGTGAACTTTGGTCTCATTTAAATAAGTTTTCGAAGACTTAAACAAAATTTTGTTTATTTGTAATTTTATTTATTTTGACATTTATTTTATTTTTTAAACATAATTATAATCTTAAAAATTCATTTAATTTAATTCAACTATTTATTACATTTGCTTTTAACGTAATTTTTTTAAAAATATAAATTATTTTACTCTTTTGATTAAAATTAAATTAATTTAAAATCAAAACCGATGACTTGGATCAGAAGCAAGCGAGGAATAGAAAGTGACTGCTCCTATCCAAACCCTTTGGAAGTGTATAGATGACGCAAATCATGCCTTACTTGAGACTGTAACTAGAAGGCTTTTTTTCCCTTAATAGCATATTTTTTTTTTTAATTTCTGAAATTACGCTTTTTTAAAATTATTTATAAGATTGATTTTGGAGCACATTCTTTTTAGATAAGAGACTGCCAACATAGATGGCGTTTTTTGATCACCGTAAAAACAAAAAATAGAAATCAAGAAAAAAAATCGCTTTTCTTGAAGGCGGTTTTGCAGCACATTTAAAAAAGAATAAAAATTTTTTACCAGCTTTTCGATTACTCCTTCATGATTCACGAGGGAGTTGAATGCAAGTCTAAAATCGCTCCCGACTAGGACGGCTTTCAAATTGTATCTTTTTTATATTATTTTGATATTTTATTTTGAAACAGCCTTATTGTATGGCAGTTTATGAACTATAAAAATATAATTTTTTTTTTTAAAAAGTAGATCAGAAACCGCCTTATCAAAGGGCGATTTCTAGAAATTTTTTTTGTTAAGAACCCACCTTGAAGGAGGACGGCTTTTCAATTCTAAAATTTGAAAAACAAAAATAAAATTCCGCAATTACAGTACAAAAAAGCCGTAACTCGGAAGATATTTTTCTTGAGAAAACAAAAAAAAAAAAAGCGGAGAGAGTATGGAGGATGCTTCTTCCGTCTTTCGTCTTCCGTCTTCTTATGCTGCTGCTTCTGCTTGTCAAATCCCATTCTCATGTCCTTTTCGCGCACTTCAGCACGGCCCATTAGTTATGACAAGAGGAGCAATCTCTCTATAAAAGTCAAACCGCACTCTTCGGTTCATTTTCATTCTATCTCCAGACGCTTGCAATTTCGGAGATGGCTTCAACTCTTCTGCCCCTGGCCACCTTGGTCTTGGCTTTCTGCGCTTCTTATCTGCTGGTATTGTCTATTCTTATGCCTATTTTCAACTGTTCGGTTGTTTGTTAGTTTGTAAGTTCTGAATCACTACGTTGTTGACAGATCGCTGAGGCGGGAACAGAACAGCTTCCTAGTCTCAAGCTTAATTCTCGTATTCTTCAGGTGATTATATCCTGATCCTATACAATTATTTATATCTCCTCTTTTTGCCGTGTGCATATGAATCATATGCCTTTGTTTGGTCGCAAGAGATAACGTTACCGAATTAATTAGGAAAAAAGAGTGTTATCGCCGATGCTTTGCTAGTGGCTGGTGCTTTGAGTTTTTAGATGAATATCTGGATCTTCTGACTTCTGTTCATGCCATGTGTTGGTGAATCTTTTAACGTTGCCATGCAGGAGTCTATCGCTAAACAGATTAACGAAGACCCAAAAGCAGGATGGGAGGCTGCTATGAATCCTCGTTTCTCCAATTATACTGTTAGCCTTCAACTTGCCCTACCTTCTTGTTGTTATTGTTTACCCTCTTATCACTTATGTACGTTTCTCTTGCACATATTTAGCTGCATAATATGCTTTGAGTTTCCTAGATCTTGTGCATGATGCACAGGTTGAACAATTTAAGCGCCTTCTTGGTGTCAAACCAACACCTAGAAAGGAACTGAGAAGTACAACCGTTATAAGTTATCAAAAATCATTGAAATTGCCAAAAAATTTTGATGCAAGGGCAGCTTGGTCGCACTGTAGCACAATTGGAAGAATTCTAGGTCACCTACTTGCTCCTTCTCCTTGAATTTTTCTAACTAAATGATTCATTTGGAAGAAAGTGCTGACTCTTTTTTTTTTTCCTTTAACAATTACATTTGGAATGGTGAACCAATTTCCTTATTAAAGATCAGGTAATTATCTTCTTTTCTCATATTAGCAGCTTTTCATACATTTAAGGTTCGAAAAGTTCTTAGCAGATTCTTGGGCTGATGATGCAGGGTCACTGTGGTTCTTGTTGGGCATTTGGTGCTGTTGAATCATTATCCGATCGTTTTTGCATTCATTTCGGCATGGTAACCAACACTTCTTAATTCTTACACAAACAACATTGAACTTTATCTTGCTTATTGTATATCTGTGTGTATTATTCTCCACAAATTTGTAGTCTCCCTTCTCTATTTCTCTCTCTCTCCACACCTTCTTTGGAGGCTTGAAACAGGTATTTATGTCCTATATTTTTAATTGCAGAATATCTCCCTCTCTGTTAATGACCTTCTCGCATGCTGTGGATTTTTGTGTGGATCTGGCTGTGATGGGGGGGTTCCCCTATCTGCATGGCAATACTTAGTCCAACACGGTGTTGTCACTGAAGAGGTAAATAAGTTTTCATTTTGTTGCTAGTTTCCTCCAGGTGCTAAATCATAAAATTGGTCACTGGTTAGAGACAAAAATCGAAAGATCCTTCTTCACTTAGATTTTCCTTTTGATTGATGCTGAATTGCTGATGTTTTGCCCAAGACTTCTATTTACCAACGTAGCCTTGAATCCCCTTTTTTTTTTTTTCACTCTCTTATTGTCAGCATCATTTTTTTACACGTGGCAGTGTGACCCATACTTTGATGATGTTGGCTGTTCTCACCCTGGTTGTGAGCCTGCATATCCAACTCCCACGTGTGTTAAAAAGTGTGTAGATATGAACCTGCTTTGGGAGAAGTCAAAGCACTATAGTGTCAGTGCATATAGGATCAACTCTGATCCCCATGATATCATGGCAGAAGTTTATAAGAATGGGCCAGTTGAAGTTGCATTCACTGTTTTTGAGGTAAATGAAAGCTCTTACCCATGCTTTTATAATTGAATTTGCTGCAACTTCTGTGGACAAATTTGAAAACTTAAATACTTCCTATTTTAGTTGGTGTAATTGTGCCTATACAAAGCACTTGGTAGCAAGCCTTTACTTCAATTTTTTTTTTGTTATTTTTTTAATAAAGTATCACTTCAAGTTAATGTGCATTAGAAGATACCAAACAAGCTAAGAATGCTTGGTTCATAACATAATAACAAAATTTTGCTAAAAGAGCTGTTATTTAGCTACAAAATCATCAAAGTGAAGCTTACAGAGAGTGTAAGAAAGAGTGGCGCTGTGGCAGTCTAGATGTCCTATTGACCCTATTGCAAATTGTCAATAACAAATTCATGGATTGCAACGTTATGCACAATTTGCTAAATTCCTGTTCTATGCAGAGACACTAATGCTGTAAGTAACATTTGTCTTCGATCCATAAGTTTTAGAATTATACAATGATGGTGTACTGATATCTAAGTTGCCATACAAACCTACAAGGAACTATGAATTATGAAGTTAGGATGTTCATTTTTCTTACAAACTATTAAAAGCTAAAGAATTGAGATGTTCAAAATGGCTCAAATCAACATTATGATATTCAAGGTTTTGAGATTAATCCAGGGAATCTTCTAGCAAATCCTTGGTTAATACAATAAAGTTGTGCAAAACAAAACAGCTCATGATATATTTATTCTAATATATTTTTTAATTTATATATGTCAAACAATTAATTATAGTTAATTGTCCCCAGTGACCCTTGGGTGTTGGCTCTACTACTGAGTGCAAGAATTGAAGATGGGATCAGGATGATTGAGGGTTTTTCTAGGGTAAAAATAGAGTAGGATAACTGAAGGGAGAAAGGGATAAGGATGAGATAAATGAAACTGAAGGAGTGATAGTAGTAGGTAAAGCTGTACGCTTGAGAAATTTATAGTATTTTTTTATTATTTTCTTCTAACATAGTGGCTTTCATCAAGAACTGATCTAATTGAGTTTTTCCCTAATTTTTTATATTTAAAATTAATTGAATTGGTCAGCATAAATGCTTACTTTTAGCTAGTCCTAGATCTAGTGCAATTAACCCTCCAAACTTATCAGCATTTTGCTTTTTTTTCTTTTGGGTTGCCTCTGTGAATGCAACATTCAAGTTCTAAGAATTGCACAAGAGGCCTGAACATTTACAACTGAGTTCTCTAGCTTCATCATATACTTACATTGGGATGCAGTGATGACTAGATCACAGATGCAGTAATCTTAATGAAATTTGGAACTGATTTGAAAGAGAAACCTGGACTCAATCTATACATTCTTGGGCCTGTAAGCTCTTAGGACCAAGAAGAAATGACAAACTGTTAATCATGAGTTTATAAACTTTATATTGTGTAATGCTATATATATGTGTTCTTCCATGGAGCTTTGTTTCTTTTATAAAAGTCATAGTGGCAATTGCTCAGTTTCCACTTGTCACTTCTTCTTGTTACTCCTGGTTTTTGGGTTAGTGCCACTCACCCGCACGTATTTTGTTCTTTGAATGTTGTTCCTTCTGTGCCATTTATCATATGCCATATCATCTCCTTCACACATTCCTGGTCTCTGTTATACTCCATTTTTTGCTTTTAATTGACTTCTTTCACTTGGGCTGGGTACTTGTCTTTTAATGGGCCTCTTAAGTCTTAATTGGGTTTATTTTTTCAGAATTTTTTTTTTAAGCTTACCTGTCATTTAGGTTTGCTTCTTAAACCTGCAAATACATGGATCATGGTTCCTAATTTTCTTTGATAAAGGCTTATATTGAAGCTGGTAGGGGCTTGTTGCTGTTGTGGAATCCCTTTGCTTGCATCAGCACCCCATTGAAGAAATACGTAATAGCTGGTCCTTGGTGTGTCATTACTCTCATCTTCTGTGATTCATTGTGAACAAGTATTCTATATGGTTTACTGGGGCTGGTATTAACTCTTAGATACCTGGAGCTACTGGCCTCGTCATGCAGGGTCTGATGATTTTGGTGAAATTTAAGGCTAATGTTTTCAAGTAAAGAAGAGTCATCAGATGTCTAGTAGTGGGAAAAACAAGAATAAAATACATGTGGTTATATGGATCTAATGGAAAAGTTATGGGATCCATATACTAGGTAAATCAAGTTCATGTTCCATTCTGAAGCTTGATCAATACCCTTGTAGTAATTGGCTTTGCTAGGATATATATGATGCTCATTTAAGGAATCACTAGCTTCATGTCTTCATGATTGGTTGAGAAGGGTTTTAGATATAGAATTTATTGGGTTCTTGAATATAAGATTGATTCTTGGCACTCAGCCTACTAAATCTATGTAAATGAGAAGAGAAAGTAATTTAGGCCACCATAGAAGTTTAGTCGAACACTTGAAATATCTAAAGGCTTTGATTTCTTTTCTTTTTTTTTTTTTGCTTTTTCTCTTCCTTGGTTTGGGTGCTCATCTCCAAATCATAACAAAAATGGGGCAATTGTCATGGTTTGTAGTCTGAGGTTGTTGATTGGCCTTTCAATAGAAAATAAGAATTCCAAATTTGAAACTTGTATGTATTAGAACTGTTGGGGACACAATTTTAACACCTAAAATAAATCAGACCTTACCGTACAACCTGGCCCTATTATGTGCTTCATGGGTCACAACCCAACTTTTAGGCAACTTCAGCAGCGTTTGAGTCATTGGATTCACTTCATAAAATGCATGAACTCTGAATTCAGTTTTAAATTTTGTTTCTTTGTTCGGTCTCTTATGTGCTATAAAAGGCTGGTGTGCAACTTTCTGAATCACTTTCATTTCTCCGTCATAGAGGCAGGACGAATATTTTATCTGATTAATAAACATATACAAGCTGCCTGTTTAAGCTCTGAGAAGAGCACCTCTTTTGGTTCCTGTTTGCTAGTGACCTTTCAATTAACAAAAACATTTGGAACCATTCCCCTTTCCTTTTGCATGCAATTTCAGATTATTATTACATTTTTGCGGAACCTTGTTTTCTTGTGTGTGGAGTAGTCGTCGCTAGCAAATTATATTTATATGTTTGGTTTGTTTGTTTTTCAAATAAAATAAGGATACCCTTCACTCATTTGACCTTTTTACAGGATTTTGCCCACTACAAATCGGGAGTGTACAAACACATCACCGGTTATGCACTAGGCGGTCATGCTGTAAAGCTAATTGGGTGGGGAACAACTGATGATGGAGAGGACTATTGGGTATGTTGACATGCCCCTTATGATTGACCTTCAAGTTCTTGTTTTTTTAGCCATATTTCATCAGAATTTTGTATTGATTGCATACTTTTCACCGTTTCAGCTTCTGGCAAATCAGTGGAATAGAAGTTGGGGAGATGTATGTTTCGTCTTGAATTATTGGAATTTCTTGTTACTAAAAATATCCCTTAACTAATGATCTAATTTAATCTAAATGGCAGGATGGTTACTTCAAGATCAGAAGGGGGACAAACGAATGTGGTATTGAAGATGATGTTGTTGCTGGTTTGCCTTCCACCAAAAATATCATAAGAGAGATGACTGACGCAGACGCCGATGTTTCATTCTGAATGTAAATATATAATATAACACATAAGATTCTTATTTCATGGGCCCTGTCACAAGAAATAAGAGTCACATGAAATAAGAATCAACAACTGCTGTAATTACTAATTAACGAATTTGAAAGAGATAAATATAAATTAAAATATATTAAGACGAGTTATAAATTTTAATTTTTATATTTTAAAATTTTGGTATATTTTTTTTTAATAAAATAATCTCTTATTATTTTACTAAAAAGAGGCTTTCCTGATCCACTAATTAGCATAGCACTTGGAGTCAAGTCATAATAAGAACACTCAATGCGATAAAATTAGGGAGTGCAGGCTGAGCTCAACGAAGTGACAACAAAATAAGAGTGCACCCTGGTCCTGAAATAATTGCTAGGGGACGTCCGCAAACAGTGAGACATTTCCTCGTCGGACTAGGAGAATCCAACAAATGAACTAGCTAGGTCGGTCATGGAATTAAAACTGCAACCTACTGAAAGAAAATGACCGACGGGACGCTCATTCAGTATCTCACTGGTTTCTCAAATGAACATAAATGAACACAACTGTTGTGTTAATGAAGTTAATTAATTTGCAAGAGAATCAAACTTCGACAAAATCCCTCGCCATTAATGTGAACGCTTCAGGAGTCTTTGTTGTCAAGAAAGTACAAAATGATTATAAAACTAGCTGCTCTTCCACCATGCCCTTCACATGCTTTTCTATAAAAATTCCCTATTTTTTAAGTTACTTCCATCCACCCATCACATGCATATTATTTTAATCAGAAAGCATAAAGGTTCCATGAGAAACGCACGTCGCTGCAAGTTGCAGAGTGCTATCTTTAGTCTACACAAGATCAGTTAACAGTAACTTCTGCTTTTGTCATTATTTTGTGATGAATTAATTAACTTTTTTTAGTTATCATTAGAATTAGATCAACTCTCTTTCCAACCACCAAATCAAAATTTCATTTATTTCTTTCACGCTTGTTTTCCCTTGTTTTTATCTACTCTATTTTAAGAATAAATATATGTACAACAATTTTTTTTAATTATAAATTATAAATATTATAAATTATACGCAACTCTGGACGTAAGGATACACACAAACAGATTTTAAACAACTATGCCAATAATTATATTCAGTTTAAGGCATTTTTATCTTGTAGATTGATCATGCTATTTATATATTTATTTGCATTATTTTTACATAGTATTTTTTTTTGGGTAAAATGTTTAGACAATATTTTATAAATTATAAGATTGCATTCTAATTCTGATTTACTATAACATTTTAAATAATCCAGATTCTACGCATATGCTTACAGTATACAAGAATCATCATTATCCTAAATTGTACTAAGTTGCATTACTTTTGCTTTAAAAAGCTTTATCTTGCGACCCTCTAAATTTTACCTATTTTTCTTCTTTTGCTTTCATGACAAATTTTATGGTAACCATGATTTATATCCATAAAACACAATGTTTGGTGGCGAGCATTATTCTTTGGGACAGAAGGGCATGTAAGAATAATCCATCCAATCTTCTATAAAGAGAGGGTAGGTGGCGGCTGTTGATGGGCGGTTGGGCATCTTGCATTCAAAGCCACCGTGGCAAAAAGAGAATATTCACAGCATTAGGTGCTTTCAAATTAGAGTTCAATTTTATTTTTATTTTGCGGTTGGATGTCATAATTGTTATTATAATTAATTTTTTTAATAATATAAAAATTTTTACAGAAATGATAAAATTATAAATTTTTAAATTTAATGTGTATTTAAATTAATTTATTTTATGTTTAAAGTAATTTATAATTAAATTTTTAATTTTTTTTAAAAAAAACAATTATTTTTAAAAATATTTATTCTTTTAAAAAAATAATTATTAAAAAAATATTTTTTAAAAAATAAAATTTTTTCAAACATACTTAATTAATAATTAAAGAAAAAAAAAAGAAACAGGGTACAAAGTACAAACAGATTTTTTGTAAATAAAACTAACTAAAAAACTGATTTGATGAAAAGTAGAAACCAGAAACAAAATATAAAATTTTATAAAGGAAACGAATCAAAGATTCGCACTTGATCACACGCCACACGCCTTTCACGTTGTATTGCCAGGCAGGATCGAAGATCAATAAAGCTGCGACGCAGCAGCGAAACGCAATAAATAATATTAAGCATTCCTTTCAAGAAAGAAAGAGATCGTCCAAGACAAGAGAAAGCGAATTCGTTGCCAATTCGAAAATCGTCGGAACTGGACAACTACACAATCACCACCCGAGCTATCCGTACGTTCGAACGAAGTGCTAACAAAGTTCACAGATTTTCCCTTCACCTATCCTCAGAGACTCTGAAACTCGCATGTTTCTTCTCTTTCGTCTTTTTTCTGTGTTTTCTTTTCGTTCTGCAAGTAATCAGTTCACACTTGTCTCGGCATTCTGCATTGCCGTGGTTTTGAGCTCATATCAATGAGCTCATGATTCTTGTGCAAGACCGGGGAGGAATCCGGGACGAAGTGAGTTCTGGGCTCGTGCCTCTGTTTGGGTTATGCGCGCGTGTGTGCGTGAGTGCTCGTGCTGTGTGAGGGTTGCGGAAGAGGAGTGAAGATGTCGATACCGAAGGAGCCGGAGCAGGTGATGAAGTCGAGGGGAGGATCGGTGCTGGGAAAGAAGACCATTCTGAAAAGCGACCATTTTCCCGGTTGCCAGAACAAGCGCTTGTCTCCCCAGATCGAAGGCGCTCCCAATTATCGCCAGGTCCTAACGATTGTTCTCTTTCTCTCGCTTTTGTCTTTTCTGGGTCTTGTTTCTGCCGCCGTTTGCTTGTTTGTTGATTGGCCTCGGCTGCACTCAAGTTTCTATCTTTGGGTTTAATCCTCTTTAAAATGATAATAATAGAAAACAGAGTTACTGGGTCTCTGCAATTGCAGATTTTTCTCTGATTCCGAATTGGAATTGCAACACTTGTCTCACCTGCTCTTGGCTTTTCCAGACTTAGTTTTCTTCTGCACACTGTGAAAGTAGTTTGTTATGCACGGCGTTAAGTCTGAGGTTTATAGTGGTATTCTAAGGGAATTATGGTCTTGGATATATGTACTTCTTCACCAACTGCTTTGTGGGGTTTATTAATCCTTACTTTTTTTTTGCATTGCATTTTTTTACCTTTCTCTTTTTAACGTCTTTTCCTCTTTTCTTTTTTCCTTTTAATGGTTACTGTTGCCAGGCTGACTCATTACATGTTCACGGTGTTGCGATCCCAACGATTGATGGTATCCGGAATGTTCTTAAGCACATCGGTGCTCAAATAGAAGGGAAGAGAGCAAAAGTTCTTTGGATTAGCCTTCGTGAGGAACCGGTATATTTGTTTGCTATTGGCTGTAACAGTTTTTTTTTTTTTTCTTTTCTTATTCATACCAGTTAATAATCATATGCCCTTTTTTGGGCTATGCAGTTCATTGGGATGTAGTTCAGTGTATTCTTTCTGTTGTGATTTTTTTTCTCTTGTATTCCTTGTCTTTTCCTGCCAAGGAGGATATGCGGACCTTTTGTATATGTCCCTGGCATTCTGTCAACTCTAAAATCTTAGGTTTTAAATATATACATGTATAAATTATTCTTTGTTTGTTTTGGAATCTAGCCTCACCGCCATCGCCCGTTTAGCAGAAGTAAAAAAAAGCTTGCTTTGCATAAATGCTGGTTGAGATCATAGAAAACTGTGCAAATGCATGTTTGGGGCTAGAGAAATCTAAAACAAGCACCCTCTTAGGTGTTCTCTTCACATAGATTTCTAGAGTTCTGAGGAAACTTAAGTAATAACTAGAATGAATTGAAATTTTCAAGGTAATCATAAATATTGAACTCATTCTTTCGCTGACATTCCTTGAACTCTTTTTCTAACTCCGATGATTAATGCTCTAATAAGATTCTCCAGACTCCAGAGCATCTTTTCTTAATTTTAATTCCCTTCCTTTCTTGAAATCAGGTTGTGTACATTAATGGACGCCCCTTTGTTTTGCGTGATGTGGAGAGACCATTCTCCAACCTTGAGTATACGGTATGTTATTGTGAAATTCTTATCACATCAGTTGGTATATTCTTTTCTCTTTATGTTCCATATTTATGAAGTATCTCTAGGTTCTATGCTGGCTGTCAACTTAAAGTAACCCTTACTATTTAGGGATTAACTTGTTTGAGTTGAACTGAGCAATTAATGTTACAACTGAAATTCTTTTGGCTTCTAACTGTGGTGGCAATTTGTACTTAATCAGGGAATTAATAGGGAAAGGGTTGAACAAATGGAAGCTCGTTTGAAAGAAGACATCTTGACGGAAGCTGCAAGGTATTTCTGTGGTTCCATTCTGTATATATCTCTAGTCTGTTCCATGGAATTCATGATTGTCTTTACTATTATCTAATTCTGCTTTGCATGATAACCAATCTTATTTGCACATTGACATAACAGATATGGAAATAAGATCCTTGTGACTGATGAACTGCCAGATGGTCAGATGGTGGACCAATGGGAACCAGTGTCCTGTAATTCTGTTAAGACACCCCTAGAGGTATGGTTAAAACTAGTTTACAATGCGAGTATGATGCTACTCAATAAGTTTTCTGATCAAAATGCATCAAAGTTGTTTTCTTTGCTGTAGGTGTACCAGGAATTGCAAGTGGAGGGATACCTTGTTGATTATGAACGTGTTCCTATAACCGATGAAAAATCCCCAAAGGAAATGGATTTCGATATTTTGGTCAGTTCTTGTGTATTAATTATTTCTTTGAATAAAGGCCTCTGAACAAGTTTTGTTTCAAGGCAATTATGATTGATCCTGCTTTCACTCTATTTGTTATACTCTACCAATTTTAATGCCATTATCTGGACATATATTCTTTTGATCCAATCAAGGTATTGGGTGATGTAGTATCCATATTTGTTGTCTTGTCAGTGAGCTGCTGATGAGCAATGCTTAAATGTTCGGGATCTTTTATTTGGTACAGTAGTTATTGGCATAGAAAACTCATTCAGTTTCCTGAAACCAATGAATTCATGTTTCTGAGCTGCTCTTCTTCTTGATTTTAGGTTCATAAAATTTCTCAAGCTGATGTAAATACAGAGATAATTTTTAATTGTCAAATGGGGCGTGGACGAACTACAACTGGAATGGTCATTGCAACTTTGGTCTACCTCAACCGAATTGGAGCTTCTGGTACTCCTTTTTTTCATTTTAGTTTTTTGAATTTTACTTAATTCAGTTTTCCTGAATCCTGATTTTATTATTTATTTTCTTTCATTTATGTCATTGTTCATCCAAGAAATTTGAATACAAGAAAGTGATTTCTCGCATATTCAGCACCTGATGTCAAGCTATTTATTTGCTGTTTAAAGAAAAACAAGAATTCTTTTATTTTTCAAGATGCACTACTTTGCTACAAAGCATATGAATAAACATTCCAGTATTTAGTTAACATAAAATGTCTATAGCTTTTTCAATTTGTGCGGCAAATTTTATTACCTAGGGCCAAGGCAACATAAGGCAGCCAGTACATTCTTTTTGTACTACCTTGGTTATGATATAACTCACGAGTTTAATGGAATATCAGCTGGTTATTTCACTAGCTTCTTGAAAAAAAATATATTTATGGAAATACAGCTCTTTAGGTCTTCCCTAAAGGGTGCATTTTTGTTCATGTTACTGCTAGGTTAGAGGGCTTGTGTCTGGCTAATGACGATGGGGATGTTGGGTGTGTCAGTGAGTATGTATCTATGAATGAATCTAACATGTGATGTGAAGGCACTATGAGAGAAGCTCAATACAGTCATTAGATTGAGGACTGATGGCCTGAACTGGAATAGTAGGCATTGACTATTTGTTTTCAATCCTCACCATCCATACTTAATCCAAAAACTGATGAGTTTCTTTCAGCTCTCATAATAAATCACTGCTTTCATAGGACTTCAGTTCCAAGAATGTGGGATTGCTAGTGTCTACTGAATCACCCTTGTTTGCATTAAAAGAAAATTAGACTGATGCTCAACATTATTGAATTTCTTTTATAATTTCCTTCAATTTATTCTTACTCCTTTGACATTTAGTTTACATGATAGTGTGTATTAGTTGAATTGCCATTAACAAAATGTTGAATTTATATTAATACATGATAGGGATTCCAAGAAGCAATTCAATTGGTAGAGTTTCTCAATGTATGACTACTGTTGCTGACTGTTTGCCTAACTCAGAGGAGGCAATTCGCAGGGGAGAATATGGAGTCATAAGAAGCTTGATTCGGGTGTTAGAGGTATTGGTATCAACTTAAAGTTTTTTTTAGAAGATGCAAAATATGTTCTATTTGTCCTAATTAGTTGACATGCTTCCAGGGTGGTGTTGAGGGGAAAAGACAAGTGGACAAAGTCATTGACAAGTGTGCCTCAATGCAGGTATCTGTTTCTAATGACTCTAATCCTGTGTTACTCAACAATTACTCCTTGGTTGTTTGTACTGCTTCTTTGATGTTGCAAATTTCTTTTCTTTGTATCTGGAGGGTTGGATTTCCACATTTCATCTCAAAATGCCTCATTTAATCCTCCTCTTGTTTGTATTTCAGAACTTGCGTGAAGCAATTGCCACCTATCGCAGTAGCATTCTACGGCAACCAGATGAGATGAAAAGGGAGGCATCACTTTCTTTTTTTGTGGAGTACTTGGAGAGATACTACTTTTTAATTTGTTTTGCTGTATACATTCATTCAGAAAGGGCTGCACTCTATTCTAGTTCTGCTGGTCACAATAGTTTTGCTGACTGGATGAGGGCCAGGCCAGAACTCTACAGCATTATTCGCAGGTTAAAATTTTAAATAAAGGGTGAAGTCTTTGTTTTGTTATTAATTTCCCTTCATTAGGTCTATGAGTCTATGAACCATATCTATTGAGTCAAACTGATTGTGACTAGTGAATTATTTTGGGGCAAGTATAGCTAGCATTGAATAGTTGAAATGTATTAATGCAACTGAGCTTGCTTCTAGTTTTAGGTGTCATTTTTTTCCTCCAGTCTGAGGTCCCGATTGCCCTTGTACCTTGGTACTGGTATTGAAGAAACCTTGAATGTTAATATTGCTTTTAGGTTCAAAATTAATTAATCAATTAAGGCTTACCATCAAGTTTTATATATGTGCTAGTGTGGTTCTCAGATTGCCATTAACTTCTGGTAGTGAAGGTCACTGTTTTGAATTGTGATGACGCTTGGGTAAGTTGAAAAGCTTCTTGATTGGCTTCAAGAAAGATTCTTTAAGGCATCCAATGTTAAGTTGGCTCTAAAGAAAAAGGCACTGAGCTGAATTTTTATCAATTTGGACATTATGCTATGATTCCATGTTATCCTTTTCCCTGAAAAGCACGGCACCTTTTGTCCTGTTCTTAGTGTGGCTTAGCATCAGTTATTTGGAAAGAAGCACGAGGGACTTGACTACCTGTGAGAAACATCTACTGTGCGTTTAGTTTAGAGTTTTTCTTGGTTAATATTCACTAGAAGCTGCCAGATATAGAGTGTGTTTACAGTATGTTCTTTGCTTATCTAATCTTCACCCTTGTCAATTACTTTCTTAAATAAAATTTTCCATCATATAATTGGACAGTTATTTACCCATTGGATTTATGCTTGTAATATAATTCGTTAACTTGTTTGATCATATGGCTATTAACATTTGGCATGCATCATAGTTATTTTCTATGCTGCTTATGGGCATTGCAGGTTGCTCAGGAGAGATCCAATGGGTGCACTTGGATATTCCAGTTTGAAACCATCTCTAAATAAGATAGCTGAATCTACTGATGGCCGCCCTTCTGAGATGGGTGTGGTTGCTGCCTTGAGAAATGGCGAGGTTCTTGGTAGTCAAACTGTTCTAAAAAGTGATCACTGTCCTGGATGTCAAAATCCAAGTTTACCTGAGAGAGTGGAGGGGGCACCCAATTTCAGAGAAGTTCCTGGGTTTTTGGTTTATGGTGTGGCAAATCCAACTATTGATGGTATCCGATCTGTCATTCGTAGGGTTGGTAGCTCTAAAGGTGGACGCCCAGTACTTTGGCATAATATGAGAGAAGAACCTGTTATTTACATCAATGGGAAGCCATTTGTTCTTCGTGAAGTTGAAAGGCCATACAAAAACATGCTGGAGTACACGGTAAACATAACTTTTGACATATATTTTCAATAAAATTTTAAGTTAAGGAAGGGCGATTGCAAAGTAGATGTTGGTGTTGGAAAAATTGGCTTTTCATCTGGTTTGCAATCCACTGGATCGAATAGCATCGATTGACTTTTCCAATTTTTCTGGTATTATGTCAATAGAATGTCATAGCAATCCTACTTATAACTGTTAGAAGGCATCATCCTCCAAAAAGAATGTAATAGTCTAATTAGGAAATACGTAATTCTTTATCTAGATGAGGGGTGTGAATTAATGGATATTGTTGGAATTGCTTGTAATCCTTGACTGGAATGCCACAGGCATGGAAGATCATGTGTGTTTGCACTGCTGTTGTTTTATTCTTTCCACAAAAGATGTGATTATTCCATTATAATAGTTTCTTCTAGGCCTCTGTGCGTTGTAGTGAAGGTAGGTCAATGTCACTCTGAGGGATAATATTATGTGAGATAAAGCCACGGACCTTATAATCTATGGGATATGTGGTTTGCCCTTACCTTTCAAACCCAAAAATCGGAACATGACCTTCGTGGCCCAGTGTCAGTTGTAGGGATAGATTACTTCGTTGATATATATATATATATATATATATATATATATGTTGGGTGAATGCAATGTGACCCTGTAAAGTCAGGCCAAATCAGCTGGGACAAGCCCCTTCACTTTGTTGGTGCAGATTAGAGGATACATCACAAAATATACAATGATCTTACAAATGCTGAAGTAGATATAGCATGAGGCATATCTAATGCATTGAAACTAAGCTGCCATTAGATGCCTCTTCGAAATTTCTTGGTAGTTTGGCAATTTTGTCACCAATTGTTGGTGAATACGAAATTGTAATTTGTGTGCTTTCAGGGAATTGATCGTGAAAGAGTGGAGAAAATGGAAGCTCGATTAAAGGAAGATATCTTACGGGAAGCTGAACAGTATGGCAGTGCCATAATGGTTACTCATGAAACAAATGATGGGCACATATTCGATGCTTGGGAGCATGTCACCTCTGATGTGATTCAAACCCCACTTGAAGTCTTTAAAAGCCTGGAGGCTGATGGGTTTCCCATTAAGTATGCACGTGTTCCCATCACCGATGGAAAAGCTCCGAAAAGTTCTGATTTTGACACTTTGGCAGTTAATATTGCTGCTGCTGCAAAAGATGCTGCTTTTGTTTTCAATTGTCAGGTAATTTGGTGTATTCTTTATGGACATGTTCATTCTGTGTTTATGTCTATTGGTTCTTCCCTTGTCTCTTCTTTTCCTTTTTATCTCTTACTGCTAATATCTTATTGATATCACAGATGGGTAGGGGCAGGACAACCACTGGTACTGTCATAGCTTGCCTTGTGAAACTTAGAATTGATTATGGGAGGCCCATTAAAATACTGGGTGATGATGTGAACTGTGAAGAATCAGATGGTGGTTCCTCAAGTGGAGATGAAACTGGGGGTTATGTCACTGCATTAACCTCCAATACTTTGCAAATAAAGACAGATGATAAACAAAATCGTGTTTTTGGTATAAACGACATACTCTTGTTATGGAAGATAACAACATTATTTGATAATGGGGTGGAATGTCGAGAGGCCTTAGATGCTATTATTGATAGATGTTCTGCACTTCAAAACATTCGCCAAGCTGTTCTGAAATATAGAAAAGTATTCAATCAACAACATGCTGAGCCTAGGGTAAGGAGGGTGGCATTAAATCGTGGTGCTGAGTACTTGGAGCGATACTTCCGTCTAATTGCTTTTGCGGCATATCTTGGAAGTGAAGCATTTGATGGGTTTAGTGGACAAGGAGGATCCAAAATGACATTTAAGAATTGGTTGTATCAGAGGCCAGAGGTGCAGGCTATGAAATGGAGCATCAGATTGAGACCAGGGCAATTTTTCACTGTCCCTGTAAATCTTTCTCTACTTAAACTATTATTCCCCCCCGCCCCCCCCCCCCCCCAAGAAAAAAAGAAAAAACTTGAAGGAGGATTGCTTACCTAATATCAATTTAAATTGTAGGAAGAGTTGAGAGCACCACAAGAGTCTCAGCATGGAGATGCAGTGATGGAAGCTGTTGTCAAGGCCCGAAACGGTTCTGTTCTGGGAAAAGGCTACATACTGAAAATGTATTTCTTTCCTGGTCAGAGAACTTCTAACCACATACAAATACATGGTGCACCACATGTTTACAAGGTATGCTTACTTATATAAGTACTGCTAAAGAAACTAACTATCATCAAATTTGTGATGCCAGAGGGTAAGGCTACATGTCCAGTGGGGACCTACAGGATCATCCAAGTGTAGGTAGAAATGGCATCTTTTATATGTTTTATAGTGTAAGTTTATTTGGTGAAGAGTGTTGTCACTTATTTGCACAACTAGATCGCACATTTGATTCAATTTTTTGTTATCTTCTCATTGTATAATTTCATATTCCATTTCCCTTCATTTTCTTATTGGGCATTTTAGAGGTTGTTTTGGTATTCAATATTCTTTCTGATTAGAGTAGTAAGTCTTTTTTATTGATTTAGTAAATTAGAATGTTATTGTATGGACTCATAAGCATGAAATTATATCTATATTATCTCTTTTATCAACATGGGTGGTAGCTTTACCTTGATGCAATGAAAAGAGTTGGATCCAAAAAGTGCAATGGATAAGGAATTTCTGTGTCTGAAAGCTGGTTTCATTGTTTTAAAAACTTGACTGGACTTGCTAGCTTAACCAGTTGAATGGTGAACTGGCCTGATTATCAGTCTTTTTAGCCCTTATAAGTTGGAAATGGTAAAGAATTGGTTGAAACTGGATTGAAGCACTCAAAATACAATTATAAATGGAATCATACTCATTATTCATATGATGATTGGAAATAATGACGGAGCATCAATTAGAACTAAAAGGCATGGTTCAGAAGAATCAATTATGTTTCATGCTGGGGTGATTATACTTTGAAACTATTTTCTTATTGCATACACTTTTTTGAAAAGTATAGAGACAAACATTGATTTAGTAATTATTAATATGGAGAAAGCACATGACAAAACCCCTGTGGGGTATAGTGCGGTATTTTCTGTGTGTGTGTGTGTGTATGTATTTATATTATTGAGTCAGATCTATAAAATTTCTTATGACCTGTGAGAACCAGCAAATAAGCCAAATGATCAAATCTAATCATGATATGCTTGCAATAGATTGCATTATGGTTTTGGTGTTGAAGGGCATTTTCGGAACTTTGTTTTTACTATATTCCAATTGTTTTATGCTGTGTGCTTGCTTTGTGTGTGTGTGCATGCTTGCGCATGCTTCTTGTTTTCTTCTTTGTAACAAGCGAAGAGCATTTTAATGTTATTATCAATGGATATATATTGTGGTATGATGACTGGAAATGTCATTATGCCTAAAGCTTCTTTTACTTTTTCTCAGGTTGATGAATACCCTGTGTGTATAGCATGGCAACTCCAACCATCTCTGGTGCCGAGGAGATGCTAGCATATTTGGATGCTAAGCCTAAAGCAGAAGCCTTGGCTGCTCAAAAAGTGATATTGACCGATCTGAGAGAGGAAGCAGTTGTTTATATCAATGCTACTCCCTTTGTCCTTAGGGAGTTAAACAAACCTGTTGATACACTCAAGCATGTTGGAATCACTGGCCCTGTGGTATCTCATCTTGCACAATCTATTGAAACATATCACAAAATGCAGTGTGTTGCCCAACTCATGGTGACTGCAATGCAGGTGGAACACCTGGAAGCACGACTGAAGGAAGATATACTAGCTGAGATTAGACGGTCTGGTGGGCTAATGCTATTACATCGTGAAGAATATAATCCTTCAACAAATCACTCTGGTGTGGTTGGATACTGGGAAAACATTTTGGCTGATAATGTGAAAACACCTGCAGAAGTTTATTCTGCTCTGAAAAATGAGGGATATGATATTGTCTATCAGAGGATACCATTAACAAGAGAGAGAGATGCTTTGGCCTCTGATGTTGATGCAATACAGTACTGTAAAGATGAGTAAGTGTCCATACTTGCAAGTGTATCAACATGCCTTGTAAAGTTTACTGACATTTTTGTTCTTGTTCTGCCTGTGTCAATCTATATGTACATAGAAGCATTAAAAAACAAACTAGGGTTGTCAATAATTTGGGGGGGCCTTGCTTTGTCTCTGAAATGCAATCATTGGATTCTTGTAATGGTTTGGCTTATCAGTAATATATGGTTCTACCTGATGGGTTATGGGCAGCACAGGCAATGGTAGCATCGTTCTTAATATATTACGTGTGCATCTATATACATACTGTCTAGAAACAGCATTCTCAATATGTTAGATTTCCGAAGTTATTCCTCATACAAATATAATAATATACTTCTAAACTCTTGCTTTGTTGTAGCTCTGCAGGGAGTTACCTTTTTGTATCACACACAGGTTTTGGTGGAGTCGCATATGCAATGGCCATCATCTGTATTAGACTCGGTGCAGAGGAAAACTTTGCATCCAAAGTCCCACAACCATGGTTTGGCCCTCACATATCTTCAGTGACTGAAGAGACCTTACCCTCTCAAGCTTCTAATGAAGCAGCACTCAGGATGGGTGACTATCGTGACATTTTGAGCCTTACAAGAGTCCTCATACATGGTCCCCAAAGCAAAGCAGATGTTGACATTGTTATTGAAAGGTGGTTATCAGCCAAAGTTTTGAATATAAGCTTTACTAACTATATGTCATTACCTTTAAGAAAACGTGTTCAACGTCAAAGTGGATAAAGTAATTATGTCCTCTCTGATGTAGAATTGTATATTGTTGGCAATATAGTATTCTCCATGTTCTTTCCCTTTTCTTGGGGTGAAGGGGACTTCCACTGATTTAATTTTAGCTCTGCAATTATATTTTGTTTTCACTTCTGTGGTTCTGAAATTAGTAGCTTTTGCACCATTTTACTCTAGCTTAAGTTGTTAATTATTGATTTTTTGAGGTACTGAATTTGTCTTTGTTCAATAGATGTGCAGGCGCAGGGCATCTAAGAGATGATATTCTTTATTACAGTAAAGAATTTGAGAAGTTTACTGATGGTGATGACGAGGAACGTGCATATCTCATGGACATGGGTATCAAGGCTTTGAGGTAAGTTTACTTGCCTCACCAACTGAAATGTGGACATTAATCAACAATTGGTACAATTGCAGCACTTGAGTTATAACTAATTAATACGTCAATCTTACATCTTAAATTTATAAAATTTGAATAAGAGCAAGTATAGTATCAAACGGCTGATATTTTTGTTCTTTTAAAAAGTATGTTGTACGTCAATTTTAATACATTTTGATGGAGTAAAAAACAATGTTGGATTAATGTGAAATTTTATGAGTGTGATGTACATGAACAAATGTTCAACCCAACGATGGATTTTGTAAGAAATATTTATAAAAAAATATTTATTTGTGTAAAAATGAATTTTGATTTACATTAGTGTGACGGATCTTAACTGTACACACATGCGGGTGAGTGATGGCTTTTATATTGATTAGGTGTAGGACGTGTATTATTTGTAGTCTAACCATTTCTGTTTTCTCCCTTATCTGCAGGCGGTATTTTTTCCTTATCACATTCAGATCCTATCTCTACTGCACCTCTCCTGCCAATATGGAATTTGCTGCATGGATGGATGCAAGACCTGAGCTTGGTCATCTATGTAACAATCTTAGAATTGATAAAATAGTGTAGCAATGCTTATAATTATGTTAATGTACAGTTGGCACTTGCTGTTACAGTTTGTCCACCTGCATCCTCTCCTTCCCCTTGCTGCTCAATACCCTATTTTTGTTCACAAAGCCCCTAAAAGTAGGAGACACATGCTGGTTTGCAAACTGCTATCCCATGGACAGAATAACTGCATCCTTTAATCAGCTTCTTGCTACCTTGGATGTCATGAGAAGCTGGCTCTGACTCGGGCACAAATATTGTATAAAACTGCTCAAAGGAGCAATTTCTGATTGCTAATTGAGGAGTCCAGCGTGTAAATGAAGGTGTTGGTGGACAAGAATATAGTGTTCACTGGAGACCCATTAGGCATTAGGTTATACTATTTAGGGATGTTACATCACTCTTTTTATAGATTGTATTCCTATTTCAGTGAGATTTGATTATAGGATCTCTAGGTGTATTTCATTAGTTTAATTACGAGGGTCTCCTTGTCTTTGATTACTAGTGATAAATCCACGAGTCTGTAAAACAATTGGACTTTTTTATTCTTCTTTTCCCTTTCCCAATTCATTCTTTTGTTCTCTCTATAACACTGTTGACTTCACTCTTCTGCATATGTAACTGTGCCAATCAACTTTTTGGATTAAAATTTTGCAATTTTGCCAATCAGCTTGTGTAGGAGAAGAAATGATCATCAAGCTAAAAAGTAGGAAATGCTTTTGCCAATATCCAGAATTCAAATTATTTAAAACGCCACTGGGATAGACCTTGGAAACTAATAAAATTATTAGAGATTAAACTTCTCAGAAAGCAGTGACTAAGAACTTAACCTTCCTTTATCCATAACTCCAGCAAAGGTCCTTCTGTACACTTAACTGGGTAGAGGTACTCGATAAGCAAAACCCTCCAAGGGAGAAGATTAACGAAATATATAAAGACCACGAGAGAGTAACAAGAATAAGCCAATATATCAGACCCTAGAGAATCAATACAAAACATCTAGTTTATACGCTATTGTAACACCAAAGCAAGATGTCCACATTCGTATGACAGAATCTTTTTTGTTTGTTCATTCAGCAGAGAGGGCTGTTGAATTGTGCACGCAATCAGATTCTTTTAATAGTTTTATTTGTATAGCTGTTATAGACATAAGTGGCAAATAATTGGTTGAGATTGTTGTATAAATGAATATTATATCGGAATAAGAGAGGTACAAGCCATCAGTGGGAAGAATAGTAGCATATGCATGTTATGTCACTCTGGTTTATACTTGAGTTTTTTGTAGTTTCTCTTACTCATTAGTCATGAATCACTGAAGACATGACTGTGATCAAGGAGAAATATATCAACACGACAGTGATTATTAGCCAACTAATGAATGGCATATTCTCACGTCGTGAACGCTATCTTATATATATAAAACAGTGTTGGTAGATTTAAGTGAGGCAGAAGCAAGAAATAGAAATTAGGCCACTCTACCAAAAGGATACATTAATTTATTAGTTGAATAAAAATTTTATTCTCATTTTCCTTTTTTTCCTTTCTATCCTTAGTATGATACGATAATTATACCACGCACGATTTGTGATGGCTAAAAAGATTGGATTATTTGAAAGCTGAAGTACAACGCTTTTTCTGACACTCTGTTATTCGAGATTTGATATCTTCAGAGACTGTTGAGTGATGACATTTGTAGTTGAAGGACTCTCCTGAAAGATGACTTCATAGCCATCTCGGAAGCCATCCATTCCTTGGGTCATGAGCTGCCAGAAAAGCCCACCTGCACATGGGCCTCCTCTACTGGCACTTCTATATGTGGCATTGTATAGTTTCCCAAAGTAGGTATCCCTTTTCTCCACACTGTATCCTGAAGTCTTCGAAGACTTTCCAAACTCGCTAAGAATGGGCTTTCCCAAAAACATCATTTGAGTCCTGAATATGAGCTTGGACCCATCTATCAACAAATGCATCTTGGGTTGCCTCGTTTGAACCCGATACCCTACATCCATGATGTTCATGAAAATTATTTGTTAGATATATAAAATTATTTATATATTTTTATTATTTAAAAAAATAAAAAAAATAAAAATTTATTTTAAATTTAAAATGTTAAAATAAGTCTTCTTTTCATTTATTTCAATACCCTTCAATTCAAACATATTCTTGAGCTTTTAGCAAAACTAATTTTTCACATGGCATAAGAACTTCTGTATATACGACTTACCATTGATCAGGATAGAGATGAATGGTGGCAAAATCGATTTGGGGAACTTGGTTGTTGGAAATGAAATCAGTTCCAACTTGGTATCCAGGATTGAAGTGCTTCTTTTCTGGCATTGTTTCACCGTAGAACCCTTCAAGCCCTACTTCCAGCAAATGTTTGCTATCAATGGATTTGACATAGGCTGCCATCTCACTCACCCAGTCCTGTAATAATTAATGTTATGTATCATAAAGACTGTATTTCTATGAGTAGTGAGAGAAATGTAACTACGACAACGACACTTTATAATTATGAGTCAAACTCGGGAAAGAAATGCAAGCACAATCAGTCAGTCACATAGACATAGTTTATCCTTGGACGCGCAATGCAAGCAATTGCCATTGGTAGTGTAGTATTCACTAAGTACGAGCAAGTAGGAAAAAAAAAAGACCTGAATCAATTTTCCGGAGTAATCATATAGGGAACGAGGTTCATTCATAAGCTCCCATGCGAAAATGGCTGGGTCATCCTTATATGCCAGCCCAGTTATGATGTTCTTTCTCGTCAACATAGCCTGCGTTCCAACCAAAGAAAATTACCGAAGTTTATGGTTTGAAATTGTTGAGAAAATATACATCATATTAATGAATGGTTAATTTGTTAGCTTAGTTTTGATGAATTTACCAAAATAGAATATATTTCCCATATACATATACAGAACTGTTCCCATAAACAGGCTAGTGCAAGATACTCCAACCATACTATATATAGTATAGATAATACGTGATGTGGGCATGAGCAGGGACAGAGGTGAATTTGGAATGCATAAAAGTATAAAATCAATTAAGGAAAATTCTTATCAACTCGTTTTTTATGACCAAACACCTGTGCGAGAAGGCACAATTGTAGAATCTACCACTGGGCCCCACAAAATAGTAGGTTCCACTAATGTGTCTTCGTACTGCCCTATGAGTAGCATTGTTGACTAATTAAAGAAAAGAAATTGACCGGTTGAAGTGTTGAACACAACTTTATTAACCTAATGGCCGTAGCAAAAGGCTAGAAACAAATGCATTTGTATGAATCAAAAGTATTTATTTATTTAAGTTGCTTTATAATTTTTTAGTTTTTTTAAATTAAAAATAATAATAATATAATTTTTATTATATTTAAGAATATAATTTATTTTTTTTATACTACCACTTCATGAGTTTTTTTGTATATACACGTAACTATTAAATTATTATATAAATTTTAATGTGACTCTACATAAATCTTAAAATAAACTAATAGAAAAGAAAGGATGCTAGTTTCTATAAGAAAAGAAGATGTATAAATAAAAGGGCCAGTGTGTTTTATATCTTTGTGAGCTACCTTGATATGGTCTTTGTAATATTGCTTAACAACGGGGTGTGTGAAGAAGTCATCGTCACTGTTCACATACTGGCCACGTTCCCTTGCTCATTGGACATACTGGTTTTTCCCGCCATAATCATTCCAGTTATTCACCAAGCTCAGTATTAGTGGCACCCCATATTTTCCTGCTTCTGATACCACAAAGTCAAGTCCCTACACATGCAATTCACCAAAAGCACCAATAAACAAGAAACCTTAATTATTGGTTAAACAGTAAATTTGAATATGATAAAAGTAGTCAAAGCCCGACCAACCTGGCGTCGCTTGGACTAGAGTCATAATGTATCACATCAACATTTTGATGTAATTTTTATAACTTTTTTCTCTATGCACAGGGAATTGGTCCATTTTTTCTATAACCATTAATTTGCATGCCATGCAGAGAACCAAATGGCCGTAATGCCGTATAAGAAAGCAATGTTAAAAAGTAATGCAATGAGCACTGATTTTCAAAATAACTTTAACTACCAAAATATATATTAAGATGCAGTAGCAGTACCCCGAAGACGTCCTCGTCATATGAACCAGGGGAAATCTGAAGGGCTCTGTAGCCTCCATCGCTGAAGGCCCAGGTTCTTGCTACGTTTAAACCATGCTGGGAAGCTTCTTGGAAAGCGTCAGTGACCTTGGACCTTGTAGATGTGTCAGATGCCAAGTACATTAACCAGTAAGCATTGAACCCGTTCAAGTAGTGTGGCTTCCCATTCAGACTAAAACGGGTGCCACTTCTTTGAACGAAACCACCATCCTGAAGTCTTTTCCTGGCTGAGTGATGATGATGATGATGATGATGACCAGTACCCTTGCAATTCCCATGTTGAACAACGACCAAGGCCACCATGAAAGCCGTCAAAACCAAGTTTTGGAACCCCATGGCCTGTAAAAACGGGAACACAATAGCCAAGAGACAAAAGTGCAGAAAACTTTTGAGATACGAAGAGATAGTTTTTTCGGTTCTATACTTCTATGGAAAAATAGCCAACTCTGGGAAGTTTATATAGACACGAACATCATATCAACCAATCTGCATGCACAAGATGAAATGAAACGATTACGAGTACTGTTTGGTCCCACCATAAACTGAAGACGTTGATTGGATTGGATAGAACCGATCAAAAGATACTTTTGATTGGACCTCACGTTCAAAGATAAGCCTCGCATTCAGTTTTTCTTGGCCGTTTGGTTACGTGCACTGTGGCATTTAATGGATCACTTGGTGAAGTTCAAGAATCAATGGAACTCATCCATTTCCTTCAATCTCAAATAAGATAATATAATTAGAAAAAAAAATTACAAAACAAAACTCTATGATGGATATATAATGTAATGTGATATATTATGTGAGGCATCGAATCACACAGCATTATACCTTAAAGTATTCGAATCACACATATTGTCGTCTTCTCTCAAAACTTCTTCAATTACAATTATATGTTTGCAAAGATACGAGTTCCATGTTGGATTCTTATGTTGTAGGAAGGTATAGCTTTCGGAGTTTGATGTTTCTTGTTGCTACTGCCTGTTTCTACATTTAGTACCACTGTAAAATTCGAATATTGTTAAATCAAATATCTTGTTACATCTTGTTGCTTTGTCAAGGTTGTTGCCATGTGATTTGTTCAATATGTTGACATTGAATAAATTCGAATATTTATTCAATACTTGCAGGTATATCACATTGAATAAATTCTACATCAAGGTTGTTGCCATGTCAAGATATTGATTAAATATTGTTAAATCAATACTTCATTAAATTAAAAAATAATTTTGTTTTACGTTTTATGCATGATCGGATAACTTGAAAATGATCATAGAAAAAAAAAGGATAACTTGAAAATGAGAGAAAAACTAATGACATCTGTCATTTTTTGATAAGTTAACGTGGTCATTGTTTTGAGGCAGATGGATTAAAGGTTTCTCAAAAAAATTAAATTTTTGTTGACCTTTGTCCAACCTAAACTGATATTTAAAGGTTCAAACAGACTTTTTTTTTATTTTTTATTTTATTTATTTTAACATTTATACTATTTTTTAAATATAATTTTATTTTAAAAATTTGTCTAGTTTAAAATAATTATTTTTTATTTTTGAGTTGAATGTAATTTTTAATTTAATATAAATCACTTCACTCAAATACACTTTTAAACATAATTAAATTTATAAAATCAAATTTATAAACTTTAATACAAACATACACTTAATAGTTAAATCTTCTCTTTCTCCATAAAAGGTTGAGCTTGTATTAACCAGAGTTTCGGATCAAACAAACACGTAACCCAACCAATTCCCCAAATGCCGTCACCTACGTGGTGTGCTAGTATTAGCAATGGCATGGCCATGCCTATTGTTGCTAAATGAATTAGCCCTTCCCTCTTTTTATTTTTGCGTTGCTTTTTCTTTTTCACTTTCTCTTTGTGCCCATCCATCCCATTGCCTCATGTCATGTGGGTCAATGTCCATGACGTTGGTAGTTAACCCAAAACGGCCCAAATTCATGATAGATAGTTAACCCATTACAGCCCATTAATTTCGCATATGTTTGAATTTTTTTCTTTTTAAATAAATTTTCGAAGTTCACTCTTGCTGTATGCATGAAATTAATCTTTTTTTTGTTTAATCTGATGCATGAAATTACTCTTAAAATCCAATCCATAAAATATATTATGTTGTTTACATTAGTAGTACCTTTTATGAATTGCCCATCCCTGTTGGTTCATTAATTGGGCCATTAGGGCCAAGGCCTAATCAACTAGAGCCCAAGCTCTGGTTCAGGCCCGTTTCTTTAGTGGCCCAAGTTCCTGTTATGAGAAAACGCGCGCATTTCAAAATCTGGAAATGGATTTCTAGTTTTTTACCGTTTCGAAATGAAAAAAAAAAAAGTTGACCAAAAAAAAAAATGAAAATAAAAAGGCCATTCTGATTCTGATTGGGAAAATTCTATCAAATCTCTCTTTCTGTTTCGGTTCAATCATCCTCTCGGAAGTTTGAAAATTCGATCATCAAACAACGCGAGGCGGGCTTGATTGGTAAAAGCATTTCTATTGTTTTCCATCTTCATCGCTCTTACAGGCATGATGCACATCCATCGCCAAATCTAATTCATCGACCTTTTTTCTTCTTATCATTTTTCCGTGATTTCTTTTGGTGATTAATTGTTGCTACTCAATCATCTATATGTGCATACTGTTTCCTTTCGTTTTGATTTTGCTTGAGGATTGCGTTCTCATTCAAATCATTATTTTCAGGATTTTGTTATTTGTAGCAGTTCTATCCCGAGTGCTTTTTCCCTTGCCGTTCTAGTTTGGAATCTTCCAGTTTAATTTATGTTTTAGATGAAAAAAATATTACAATCTGCTGTGTTATTAACAAATCGGGGAATCTTTGTAAAATGGACCGGTGAATATCTGGCAATTCTGTGTATAATGATTTTCTTTTTTTTTTGTAATAATGATTTTCTTTTTTGATTTGCTAGGGTTTCGTACAAGTTAATTGGACATGTTGATTCATTTTTAGATGAATTTTCTAAGTTGATTTTTTTGGTTATATACATAAAAATTGCTTTAAGAGTTAGAACGCAAACATCATATCTGGTTAAATTCTATTCTACCTGTAGCCTTAACCAATGTCAACTCAAATGGAAAGCACAGGGAGTGGAACTACAAGGAAACGCATGAAACCTGAGGTATTTGTTTTCATCTTTCAATCTTTTTCTGTCATGAATTTACCTTTCGTTCTTTTTGGCATTTTGTACTGTTTCATTTTGTTATTTTTTGTACTATAAATAGGTGGAAGAAAAGGCGGGAAATCAAGCAGAATCACAGATTGTACAAGAGGAAGAATTCGAGACGAACGTTACGGGATCTGAAGAAATGGAACTTAATATCTCTCTTATTCTTGAGAAGATTGAGAATTTTACTCAGAGGGTGGCTGCATATAGTTGTTATAATCTGTGTAAAGCTTGAAACCATAAACTATATAAAATCAACTCTTTGACCTGCTGAATGATGATTCATGTAGGTATCTGAGCTTCTGGAATCAGGGAAAACAATGTTTAAGGAATTAAGCAATGAATTTGAAGAGAAACTGATTATGTGAGCTATATATGAAGTTGCCACTAAAAATTCAGAGCTGAACTCTTTTCACTTCATTATTATTTGGCTTTCTGGGGTAAGATCCTTTTAACTTTCTAATATGCAGGATTCATAAGGAGCAAGTCGAAAAATGGCAGGAAGAAATCAAAGAATTACGCACACTTGATGCGTCAAATGAGGAAGCTGTTACTCTACTGCATAATGCTCGATATCTACTTCAGCTCACTCGTAATGAATAATCAAGGTAATTGTCTATGTACGTTCATTAACATCAATCAGGAAATAGGTATGCCTTGAACAACTTCCTGCTCATGATTAGAGCTTTGCTAAAGCCTAACATTGTTGAAAAGGTTGATATTGAGTTCTTCACATGCAGGTTTGCCAGACCATTTTTTGGATATTTTGCTCTCCTGTCTCATCATCGTTCAACCAATTAAATGACAAGTCACGAGTTTTATAATACGTCTTTCCCTTTTTCTGGAACCAATTTGTGCATCGTAGAAACAGTGTGTTTTTTTTTTTTCGGTATACATAGAAATTTATATATGGTTAAATGTCAAGAAAAATTTTGAACACTTTGGTCTGATAGCCAAAACAATTTAGTGTTTCTTTGATTGAGAGTGAGGATCGGAGAAAACTTTAACCTTTTATGGTTACAATTAGTACCATCATATTAGAACTAGTTAGGCCCACATTTATATCATGGTGAACGATGTTAGGCAAATAGATTTAGTATATGTTTGGATTAGTTTATTTTGTGGTCAAAATAACTTATAATTAAAATCTTTTTAAAAGAACTTTTAAAAAATAATTTTTTTTTCTGAAAAAAACTGTTCCCAAACATGTTGCTAGATTGTTGATTCTACTTAGCTGGACAGAATTTTCAGGTTACTCCAATGTTAGCATAGAAGTGAGAAATCTGGAAGGAAAGTTTACACCGTTTTCTTATGTCGGATATGTTATGGATATGGGTCATATAGCAGAAGCTGGGGAAGATAAGCCACATAAAAGAAGTAACAGGAAGACATTATGGTAGAAACGTTGGTCAAATAGTATTTACTATTTAGTGTATCTTTGGATTGGAAGAGAACGAAGAAAAAAGAATAAAATGAGAAGACTTATGCTTAAATTTTTAGTTTAAAATGTTTATAATAAACCTCCATTTTTTTCTATTTTCTTCTATTCTTCTTGTTGAAAGAAAAAAGGATCATAAAAATTCTTAGTTTGTGAGAATGAGTCAGTGAAAATACACTGCTCTCTGTATCAGATTTTATAATACTTGTGTACAATAAAAAAGAAAATAATGTAATGATCCTATTACATAATCTACGTGATTCTAACATGATCCTAATTGATCCTAACAGATTCTTTACATATTCTGACAATCCTAATTGATTCTAACACTTCCCCTCAAGCTGGAGCATATAAATCATATGCACCAAGCTTGTTGCAAATATAACTAATTCGAGGACATCTGAGAAACTTTGTGAATACATCTGCTAACTGATCATTTAAATTGACAAAATTAGTGGTAATGCATCCAGATAAAATCTTTTCTCGGATAAAGTGGCAGTCCACTTCTATATGTTTGGTCCTTTCATGAAACACTGGATTTGAGGCAATGTGCAGAGCTGCTTGATTATCACAAATCAAGTTACATTTGCTTAACATCTCCAAAATTTAACTCTTGAAGCAATTGGTTTCAAACCTTATATAAGTTCACATGTTGCCAATGCCATAACTCGATATTCTGCTTCTGCACTTGACCTTACAACAACATCTTGTTTCTTACTTTTTCAAGATACTAAGTTACCTCCAATCATCACGCAATAACCTATGGTAGAACGCCTATATGAGGGAGGGCCAGCCCAATCTGCATCTGTAAAACCAATGATCTGGGTATGTCCTTTGTCTTCATAGAGAAGGCCTTGACTTGGTGCTCCTTTGATATACCTGAGTATTCTGATCGCAGCATCCCAATGACTATCACAAGGGAGCTTGTAGAAAACTGACTAACTACACTTACAGCAAAGGAGATGTTTAGTCGAGTGATGGTAAGGTAGTTTAGTTTACCTAACAAGTCTTCGATATCTTCCAGGATCCGACAAGGGCTCCCCTGTCTTGGTAAAAGCTTGGTGTTTGGATTCATAGGAGTATCTACAGGTCGACAATCTGTCATGCCAGTTCTCCTTTAAAATATCAAGGGCATACTTTCTTTGAGAAATAACAAACACCAGTAGAGGATTGAGCGACCTCAATACTAAGAAAATATTTAAGGCGACCTAAGTCCTTAGTCTGAAAATGACGAAAGAGGTGTTGTTTTAGTTGATTGATACCGTCTTGATCGTCACCTGTGATGACAATATCATCTACATATACCACTAAAAAAAGATACTCTGATTTTGAGGAGAATGGCGGTAGAAAACAGAATGATCTGCCTCACTGCGGATCAAGCCAAATTACTGAATGACTGTACTGAACTGTCCAAACCATGCCCGCGGAGACTGTTTCAACCCATAAATAGAACGATGTAAGCGACAAACTAATCCAGCCTCCCCCTGAGCAACAAAACCAGGAGGTTGCTCAATGTAAATCTCTTCAGTAAGTTCACCATGTAAGAAGGCATTCTTGATATCAAGTTTGGAATAGAGACTAATGTCGCATGGCAGCTATGGATAGAAGAAGTCGAACAGAAGCAATCTTGGCAACAGGATGAGAATGTATCACCGTAGTCTAACCATATATGCTGAGTATATCCCTTGGCTACTAGACGAGCTTTCAAACTGTCAATCTGTCCATCAGGGGCAACTTTCAACAGCATACACCCATCGACACCCAACTGTGGACTTACCCTTAGGTAACGGAACTAACTCCCAAGTGCCACTGGAGTGTAAGGCTTGCATTTCATCTACCATAGCCTGTCGCCACCCTGGATGGGATAGTGCCCTCACCTGTAGTCTTAGGAATGGAAACAGGTGACAAGGAGGTGACAAAAAAAAATATGGAGAGGATAAACGGTGATAGCTTAAAAAGGTATAAATAGGATGAGGATTACGAGTAGAACGAATACCTTTGCGAATGGCAACTGGCGGACTAGCGGGAGGCAGGACCTGGAGCGGTAAAGGTGCTGGTTCAGGGCTAGAGTCCACCGGTACCACCATGGAAGTATCTTGAAATGGAGGAGAAGAAGTGGCTTCGGTAGGATGTCCAAGTAAGGGAACAGGAAGAACATCAGACACTGAAGAACGCTCAGTAGGAGAAGATGAGAAAATGGTGACTCCTCAAAGAACGTGACATCAGCTGAGGTGATATATCGGTTACTGTCTGGGTGAAAGCACCTGTATCCTTTCTGGAGACGAGAATAGCCAAGAAAGACACACTTAAGGAATTTTTCTTGAAGTTTGTCCTGTCTAGGGGTTAGATTATGAACAAAACAAGTGCAACAAAAAACACAAGGTGGAATGGAATACAATGGTTGAGACAGAAACAGAATAGATGAAGGAATTTGATGATTTTAAAACAGAGGAAGGCATGCGATTAATAAATAACAAGCAGTGAGAACTGCATCACCCCAAAATCTGAGAGAGACATGATTATGAATAAGTAAAGTTCGTGTTGTTTCAATGAGATGACGATTCTTACGCTCAGCAACACCATTTTGTTGTGGGGTGTGAGCACAAGAGGACTGATCATACCCTGAGAAGTCATAAAAGAGGTAAAAGAAGAAGAAAAATATTCACGAGCATTATCACTACGTAAAATGCGAATAGAAGTATTAAATTGATTGCGAATTTCAGCACAGAAAGATTGAAAAACAAAAAAGATCTCAGTACGACTCTTTATTAAAAATAACCAAGTGCAGCGGGAAAAGTCATCAATAAAAGTGACAAAATACTGATATCCCATAGTTGTGGAAACACGACTAGGATCCCAAACATCCATATGTACTAAATCAAAAGGAGACATAGCCCGATTATTGACACTTTTGAGAAGCGAAGTGCGAATATATTTTCTCAAGTTGACACGACTCACAATCTAAAGATGATAAAGACGACAATGTAGGAATCATTCGGTGAAGTTTGGAGATACTAGGATGACCAAGGCGACTGTGGAGGAGAGAAGGACAAACAGCAGAAGTAAAGGCAACAGGTGATGAAGGGATGGTAAGATGGTAAAGCCCGTGAGACTCACGCCATTCGCCAATCATCCGTCCCATATCCCGGTCCTGCACATGAACAGAATTATTAGTGAAAGTGACAGAACAATGAAGAGAAGCTGGTTAATTTACTGATAGAGATAAGATTGAAAGGATAACCCGGAACATAAAGGACATAATCAATAGTTAGATAGGGTAGAGGACAAATTTGACAAAAACCTTAAGCCATAGTTTTAGAACCATTGGCTAAGGTAACCATAGGGAGGGAAGTTGAATGACAAAGATGAGAGAAAAGACTAATGTTACCAGATATGTGATCGGAGGCACCAGAATCCAAAATCCATGGACCAAGGGAAGAATGGGTGAGACAAGCAACAGAATTACCAGTCTGAGAAGCGGAGGCAAAGGTCGATGACTGAGCAGCCTTATACGCTAGATAACCCTCATAGACAGCAGTTGGGATAGTGACAGTGGCATGTCCGAAAAGTCAGATGCTGGAACAGAAGAGTCTGACTGAGCAATATTAGCTGCTGTGCAAGGGGGTTTCCCATGGAGTTTGAAGCAACGTGCACGAGTGTGGTCAAACTTGTGGCAATAATTGCACTGTGAACGTTGACCTTTGCCACGACCATGAGACCCAAAACTGCCAGCAGCAATGGTGGACATGATAGGCACAGAACTGCAAGAAACTCAGAAAGAAGAACATGAGTTGAGAGCGGAAGACCCAAAAAATTACGATAGGAGACGCAGTGCGCGGAGGTGGGGAAGCCAAACACCCACTGGAAGATCACGAACCACGTGGAAAGGGCTGGATCTGACCGGAAAACCCCCAGAGAAGTAGTCGGGGAAAACGGCGGCCGGAAAGAGGGCAAAAAGCTCTCTCACGCTTGCCGAAAACACCTACTGGACGGATTCCGGTGACCGATGAGTGGCGGCGCGTCGGAGCTCCGATGATTGCGCGACTCCTGGGATCAGACGGGTTCGGGGAGACGCACGTCGTGGGTGGGTCGGTTGCCAGAAAAACACACCTCAGATGCGTAGATCTGAGATGGAAACCGCAGGAGGAGAGAGGAAAACCGCCGGAGGAGAGAGAAAAATAACGGCGAAAGCAAAACCACTTCGGCTGGAAGAGGGGCTGTGATCTGTGGTAGGCCGCAGCTAGAGCAGAATACAGAGCAGAACCACCGTGGTTGGAGTAGAACCACTGCGGCTTGAGCAGAACCACCACGCGCGACTGGAGTAGAATGTCGATCAGATCGGCTAGGGCGTTGGGTGTGGTCCGGAGAAAGGCTTCGAATGAGATAGTGAGAGAGTAAAAAAAAACGTTGACGGCAGGAAAGCGAAAAAAAAAAATCTGGTTTCTATCCCTAAGCTCTAGATACTATGTTGAAAGAAAAAATGATCATAGAAACTCTTAATTTGTGAGAATGAGTCAGTGAAAATACACTGCCCTCTGTATCGAATTTTATAATACTTGTGTACAATAAAAAAGAAAATAATATAATGATCCTATTACATAATCTACGTGATTCTAACATGATCCTAATTGATCCTAATTGATTCTAACAGATTCTTTACATATTCTGACAATCCTAATTGATTCTAATACTTCTAAATTCAACCATAGCCTTAGGATATACAGTGACTGGTGTAATTTTTACCAGGAAATAGTTAGTGTTTCATCATGAGGGACGCTGCTAAATGAGAGGTGTAGTTCAGTCTCAAGTTTTAAATTTGCAGATCATTATTCCAATTTTCAATTCTATTTTAGAGAAGAGCTGCGCAAGTAAACCTCAAGTCATCTTTAAAAACTTTGTGGAATGTAAAACTAAACAAGTAGGCGATAATAAATGTTTAAATTGGGAACGTCTTGAATTCTTGCGCGTATTCGTTCCTGGGAATTAACAACCCTAACAATTTCTTTTACCCCTTTGAAAAGGTAGTGAGGCAATGGAACTCACTGGCAAGTATCCTTCTGACACCTTGCGCAATATTTTGGTAGAAAAAAAAAAGTTAGTTAAAAGCAAAATATAACATTTTTATTTAAGTTTATAATTTGTACTTTTTTAGCCACCTTTGTGAAAGTGAATTGAAAATAGAAAAGTGAATATTTAAATTCTATTATTTTCTCTCTTCTTCTATCTTCATTTATATCAAGCAAGAAAAAAGTTATTTACTTTCAAGTTTTTTATATTATTAAGCAAACATTAAGAAGTGAAAATAAAATATTTTTCGTCTTAATTTGCACTCCCTTTATTTTCTTTGTCTTCAATAAACATAACCTCGTGTTTACAGCTAGCCATAAGTTCCACAACTACATAAATATTTGTACTTATATATAATTAGTCTCACTTTTTTATTTTATTTTTGGTCAAATTCATACAGCTTTTTAAATGTGGCAAATAAGATGTACTCTGTAGCTACCATTTATTTTGAATACTCGTGTCAAAATCTCTACGTACCGAGACAATTGTATGGGCTGTGCCCGCTTCATCACTGCCGCATTTCATGTATTATACTATTTGGCATACATCTTACATGTCTATTTGTATTTTGAGGATGCTATTTCCATGTTGTTACACCAATTCTACACTTATACACAGACGATAATATGTAAGTTTAATTTAACTTACTAAAATTTAATTAGGTCTTGCAACTATTAGATCCATTTAAATTTGTCATGCGTTATGTACCAAAAAAGAAAATTTGTCATGCGTTATCTCTCTAACTGTGTTTTCACAAAACACCAACACCTTCACTTCTAATTAAGGTGGAATTAGAAACTTTTAGAAATTTAATCTTAGGAAATCAATGAGTAATAAGTTTAAAATTGATGAAATTTTTATATTTTTGAGAGGTCAAATATAAATTTATACTTTTATTAAAAGAAAATATCAAAATTTTAAAAGAAATTTCTAAAGCTTGGGGTCCGCCACTTCAACTCAGCTTAGAAGAGAAAAACAAAAACAAAAGATAAATATTGTTAATTTTTTACCTTCTTTTTTCTGACATCCAAAATTATAAATTAACGGTTGGCATGGCCTCACTTATTGGTTGAGGATATATTTTAACATCGAAAAATAATTCCAAGTTGCAGTTGTGGAGAAGGACAATCTATAGAAGCGGCGAAAGTGGAGAACAAATCTCTAACCCTAAGGAACCACCAAAAATCTTGGTTTTTGTCATTACTTGCAGATATGGTAAATAAATCACAATTTCAAAACCATTCAATGATTACATGTCGTATATATAAAATCACTGGCAACTTTCTATTTTAAGTGTATGTTTGTTTTAAGATAAAAATAGGAATAAATTTTCATAAAATGAGTTTTTTATACAATATAAAAAACTCATCCTATGAAAATATATCTGTATAAAAAACTCATCTTATTAAAATTTATCTCTATTTTTATTCCTGAACCAAACATAAACAGGGTTAGTTATACTTTACTATCTTATTTGGCTTGCTGGGGTTGTTAACTTGTTATATATCTCTTATCCCAAAATATAATAAAAAGATCTTGTAAGAGAGAGAGTAACATATTCGAGTCAGATTTGCGATACAATTGTAAAACATTGGATATCCATTGATATGAACTAAAATAAATCAAACAAGACAAGGAATCCTTCTAAACTCTTACTATCCGGGGTGAGGATTCTATTGAGAGAGGATGCGGTGAAAAGTCCGTGATTTAAATTTTATACTACTTAACTGTATTAGGTTGCATTCGGTTCATTCAAGTGAAGTTGACTTTGATTCTGAGCTTCTATATCAGAGTAATTGGTTCATAGGTGTGAATGTAATATATATTCAATTGTATATATATATAAAAAAATCTCGTGGGTTGCATAGTACCATAATAAGCACATTCACAATCATATGAGACTCGAATCGAATTTATTGTGTCCTACATATGTTGCGAGTATGCCACCATATTAATGTGTTCACATATATATTGCATTAGAGCTGTCTCTTTATATATTGTTTAGTTTTGAACTAAACTATAGAAAGGAATACTTCAAATATCTTACTGTGTAGTTTAAATAGTATTAGAAATTTGCTTCTGATTTTTAGTTCATTTGAAACATGTTATAAAAAATTTAGAAGTTTATTAATTGTGGTAATAGGTTGCATAAAATCTTAAGTACATTTGAAATATTTTTATTGTAAAGAGTGATATACATTAAAAAAAAAAAGTTAACATAATGTAAAATTCCCAACTCAGTTTTTAGATTCCATCTCAATAAAAATACGATCCAGTTAAATTTGAGCCCTTTGAAACTTTAATTTGATCCGTACCTTATTAAGTACTAACTTAACAGGTTCCCCTAATTCAATAACATTATAAAATTAATATGAGTTCCAGCTATTGGAAAAAAGATTCTAACAAATTATATAAAAGGAGGATATGTAGTTCCCATTCAACAATGAGCAATGTGGCCCCATGGATGAAGCAGCAATTGGTTGAACTCGAACATGGCAGGGGATGCCATGAGCCATGTGCCATATGGGTGGAAGTTCCATAAGACATGGCATAATATATGGCTTCTATGCATGAACATTTTTATAGCTGACTTGGTCATATATGTTAATCCTCTTTGATAGTTGCTAATATAAAATAATCCATTTCTTGATAAACAAGATAAGGTCACTGCACATACTAAGGCATTGCATGTTACTACTACCAATAAAGCAAATATATTTATACATAATGCCCATAGTTTCTTTGATTCTTTTGCGCGTACGAATTGATTTTAGTACGGAGTAGAAACTTCTATCTGCTCGTTCGTTAGCCTATCATTCAAGTAGAGTATCTTTCTGACAAAACTTAAATAAATATATACAATTTGTAATTATATTAATGCATGGTTTACTGCAAAGCAGGCTGTGCAAATTGCATTTGATTGTGCCACGGATCCTATAACCGACAAAGCAAGTATTAATAAGGATATGAAGAATATCCTTACTATTTGAATTGAAGAATTGGGATTCGTAACCCTTTATCTATGATTTGGTTGATGCAATGTTTCTTTCACAGCACAGTGACTTTGATTGAACCACTCGGAGAAAGCCGAAGTAAGATGAATATTGATCTCATTACGCTTCAAGACGGCTTGTTGATATTGTATATTTTGGATGGGTTGAGTCTCATGCACCCCTACCTTACTTATTTCTTTAATGCATGAACCACAAAGTAGTTCTTTTTTATATTAGGAGAAGAACTTTTCGGTCAACACCTTTTTTATTCGCTAATTTGAATTTTAGTTAGTTATTTCTATGGGCTAAACTTCCCTACCTGCAGCTATAAATGGCCCCATAGGAGTCTGTCATCATGAGCAGCAAATTGTCTAACTCCTTGTTCAGATTCAGACACAGAAAGAGAGAGATAGAGAGGATGGAAAAGCTAGTTTTCAGTGGTCTGATATTGTTTGTGGTGTTATTCACCACAGAACTTGGAGTAGCATCTGCAGTTTGGCTGCGAGCTCATGCAACTTTCTATGGTGGAAGTGATGCCTCAGGAACAATGGGTAAATTGCATCTACATTTTCTCGTGTTTGTCTTCTTATCATTTCTAAAGTTCTTTTGGAATGAAAAGCACCCAAAAAATTTTACTTGCAGAATGAGAGCAATTCCCATATGATATGAGTAACTTGTTTCTTCTTGTAGGGGGTGCCTGTGGCTACACGGATGGTTATGGTATAAGAACAGCTGCATTGAGTACTGTGTTGTTTAATGATGGCAAGTCCTGCGGCGGTTGCTATCAGATAGTTTGTGATGCAACGCAAGTGCCCCAGTGGTGCCTTAGGGGCACTTCCATCACAATCACTGCCACAAATTTCTGTCCACCAAACTACGCACTCCCTAATGACAATGGTGGTTGGTGCAATCCTCCAAGGCCACACTTTGACATGTCTCAACCTGCATTTGAGACGATCGCCAAGTACAAGGCTGGAATTGTTCCAATTTTGTACAGAAAGTATGTTATGTTCTCACCCTTTTATTTCTTTTCTTTTCTGCGAGTGAAAACTCTTTGAACTTGTCACCGTGGCGAACACAGCTAACTAAAAATTGTGCAAATTTGCGCTGCATCTGTGCAGAGTTGGGTGCACGAGAACAGGAGGCATCAGATTCACCATAAATGGGAGAGACTATTTCGAACTAGTGCTTATAAGCAACGTAGGAGGAGCAGGGGAGATCTACAGGGTATGGATCAAAGGGTCCAAAATGAGTAACTGGGAATCCATGTCAAGGAATTGGGGAGCTAACTGGCAAAGCTTAGGCTATCTCAACGGTCAGAGCTTGTCCTTCAGAGTCCAACTCGTAAATGGAAGGACTCGCACAGCTTATAACGTGGCACCGTCCAATTGGAGATTTGGCCAGTCTTTCATGAGCGAGGTTCAATTCTGAACGGAAGAATACATATACATATAAATATTATTTAGTATTCTTCTATTTCGACCTTTTACAGTTACATCCATCTACTAATTTGTTTGTCAAAGGAAATATGCGTGTGCCTCCTAAGTGGCTGTGGCTCAACAATTTCAGCATTTTGCTATGAAGCCCACGAACTTGGGCAACACTATATGCAAATGTAAGCCGAAACAGAATGTCGACCGAAAAATAAAAGAAGCCGAAACATAATGAAATATTTGCAGCTTGCAAATATTTATATACCTCGTAGCATTTTCATTCTTATCAATGAAGTCTACTTATTCAAACATCCCCTAAAGGCGCAGAGTCACGTAGTTCAGATACACCGGTAAAAAACTCCCGGGAAGAAGAACATCTCCTTTTGGCTTTTTCCGACCAACTGTTTCAACCTGAAACATGGCCACCAAAGATTGAGTCATGTGGCAAGTAACCAATGATTCATAAGGAAGAAAACAGAACACCAACAAATAGCCAAGGGCTGTGATTTTGAGCTACAAACAAATGGCCCCAAAGATGCAACATTTTAGTGTCTTGAACATTAGTATAATACATCCGGATCGCCTACAAAGGCACAAACTATTCAGCATCGTCATCATTCTAGCCATTGACAGAAGCTCATATCGTACTGTTACAGGCTTACAGCAAGTTATTGATGACCAACCAGTGATGCGCTAAATATCACAATCCTTTTGTTGCCTCTTAACATAGGCAGGTCACTGTAAAGTTAGACACATGATGCAGGCAGTGACTAAATTAATACATTGTTTGCTACCAACAAACAGTTTTTCTAGATAAAAAAATTAAGAGAACAAACAAAACATAAAGCACGAGCAGCTAAACGATCTTGTGCTGCTATTTGAACAAGGAACTGATGCAGAACAATGGCATGTCATTCAACAGGAGTAGGACTTCTCCCAACCCTTGTTTAAAAGGTGTTGTCAAATATGCCGCTAATATCACAAGTTATCTCCGCATTACACGGTGGCGTTCTCGTTTCCTGAAGCGCTCTAGCATGAATTCATCTGTTGCAGCTTGCCTCTGTCCAGCTGCATCAGTGCTGGAATCATTTTGTTTGGATCCAGAACTATCATCCTGTAGATTTCTATCTTTGTACAACTCTGGATGTTCTGCAAATATCAATTTTTGGGTGAGTAACTAGAATGATTTAAAACTAGGGAGTTAAGGGTTCAAAAGAAAATTGACAGAGCCCAATATCTATAAAAGGTGAGAGCCGCAAGATGAATTCATTGATAACTAACAACACATAACAACACATAAGCATGCACAAATTTGTACTCTAAAATAAAAGAACCAAGGAAATGCAACCTCTTCTAAGTTTTTCAGCATAATCCCTGCCACGCTGGAAATAATCAGCACTATAACTTGATGGAATGCTGAATTCTGATTTTGTCCGACCCATAAGCCTCTTTTCCTGTAGAAGCTTTTTGGCAGCCTCTGTTTCTTCAATATTTTTTAACTTGTATCTGCAAACTTTAAATGAAACCCATTTAGACATCAATCATTTTTTCTACTCACTAAGTAGATTAATGAAAAAATGTACACCAAGTACTAAGGAAAAAAAAAATTATTACACTTAAAAAAACAAGGAACCAAGGCAAAGATGAATTATCTGCTATACAAGTCATTGAAAAAGGAACTTTCAGCTGCAGAGCCAAGGTCCTTAAAATCTGTTTTGTTACCAACTATAGGCACCAGGTTGGGTATACAGATCATGGCATGTCAAATGTTTAATTTGAAAGAAAAGTCTGAAACAATTGCTAGATTATTAAATATGTCATCAACAAATAATCCAAACAACAAATATAGTTCATCATAATGGATATGAGAAAGCATACTCGATTGGAAGCTGAACCTCAGCAATACCAGTAGTCCACTGAGTAGAGCTTTCTTCTGAATTTCGCCTTTTTACCTGGCAGGACATAATATTTTTAAGACAAGTAAAAAAAAGTAGATGAAGCTGATAAAAGGAAAGGCATACCAGAAGAGTAAGATGGAGCTACAATATCAGACACTAACTGGAAGATATATCATTCACATCTTTGATAGTGCCAGCTGCTATAAAGTCAACAAAGAAGAATAAAATGGGGACATTGCATAAGAAAGACCAGCTACTCACTTTAAGATGCTCAGGGATTTTATATAGTTCATCTTCAGCACGTTTTAACTCATTCTCGACTTGATCTGCTGCATCAATTTTCCTGCCCCTCTTCTTTGCTAATTCGTGCTCTATATACTTGACCCTGTTCAAGTGACCAGGTAAGAAGAAATTGCACTAAGATCAACAACCTTCAATAACCTCAGTACATACGACAGACATAATATATAACAAATTAAAAAAAAATCTCCCGTGAGTAATAAGGTGATGGAAGCTGAGGAAAAACTGTTACTTGGCCAACTAACAAAAAATTAAAAAAAAAAACAATAAGAATTGGAATATCTGTTGCTCTTTTATAAATTACAATGACATTGGATAACCAAATTCTCATCACGTGATTGCAATTCAGAAAGCAGCTACAATGGAGAATATGGAAATTAGACAACAAATTTCAACAGAAGCACGGTTGAAGGCTAGGTTGATCTGAAAAAAAAAAAACACCAACAAAAATATATACCCTACACAATGCATATTGAGAAACAAAACAGCCCCTTGAATTACGGGCAGTGAAAAATTCAGGAATGAGTTTTTCATTCAATTTTCATATAAATACATCCCAAAATTTTAATAGGGACACCAAACTGACCCTTTGGGAATATAATAGAACATATAAGCTGATTTGGTGATTATCAGAATGGAGGTTGGGCTAGATTAAAGACACGACGCAGGAAGGAAGAAATGTACACACATATTGGGGTCTTCAACCATAACAGCGGTCTCTTGAGCAAAAGTATCCTGGAGAACAAGCTCGTCCTTATCGCCACCATCACCATCGTTCTTGTCGGTGGCTTTGGCAGCTAAACCACCGCCAACTCCACTCTGCGCTTGCAAACTAGGGTTTGCAGGAATTCCAGATTTCCTTTCCCTCTGCTTCTGGAGGAGTTTAATCTCTTCCAATGCCATTCTATTCCGTCAATTATCATTGTTTATCAGTAAAATTGAATCAACCAAACGAAACCCTAACATAAATTTCGAAATCCGAATGAAAAAATATGTTTTTTTTTTGGGTTCAAATAAAAAGAGAACCTTCTTTCTCGTTCGTCATCGGATTCTTTGTTGTTTTCTGCTTCGTCGACTTTATCTTCGATCGGAGCACTTCTCTTTCGGTAGTTCTTCTTTCGCTGCGCTTCTTGCTGCGAATCTTCCATCGTTCCACCTCTTAGCGGTAACGCACATATGCGAATACGAAGCGTCCGTTAAAACGTACCGTTTTCAGCGTTAAATTATCAGAATTCCCTGCCACGGGTATGATTATTAGTCCAAGAATTATGTTCTCCAATTTTTTTTAAAGCTAAAAATTTAGGAGGATGTCTACTCTATCCTAAAGTAAAGACATGTTCTAAGTTTCATCACTTAAAATAATATTTATGTATCATTTATAATAAGGATCAATGACATAAATTAAATTAAAAAGTTTTAGGTTGAGACAATTTAATCTCTTAAATTAAGCTAATTTTCATTAGTTGAAATTATATCTTATGAATTTGTGAGAGACTTAAATAATTCATCATTAATTCATAACATATACTCTCGTCAATTTAAAATAAATGTTTTTTTTGTGAAATTTTTTTAGTTCATATTAAATGACTTTCTCAAATATCAAAATAACATCAATTGTGTATCTTCTAACTCTATTCTTGTGATAGAGAGATATAGTAATTAATGAAATAAGTAAAAGTTAAGAAAATAGTGTGAAATAATAGTGTAGAATAATTAATTGTTATAAATTGAGTAAGGTTAATTTAGTAAACAAAATTTATCATTAAAATATTTTTTGTCTTTTTTAATCTTTGTACATTTCTTAAAAAAAAACACTTGTTTTAATCAAGAAAGTATTAACTATAGAAAGCATGGCCAAAGACTAGAGTCAAATTAGGATTTGGTGTACTCTAACGCCAAGGAGCTAGTCTTAACGTGGAATCCAATATATGATGTATCACACATGATTAAACAATAATCCAATATGTATATTTTGAGAGAATTGTTTCTAATGCTTCTAATTTACCCTAATTTTGTGATTTGATAGATGTTGTGGGTTTTTTTTTAATCATCATAAATTATAACAAAATCATTATAACAAATCTAAGAGATTGACCTAGTGATTTATGAGGTATGTACTCATTGATTATTTTGGTTTGAACCTTGAGTAATAATCTAAGATAATTAATTTTTCTAAATGTACTTCATGGGAAACTAATATAAATATACTTTTACCTTATGACAAGAAAATTATAACTAAAATAAGATTATTCCAATTTTTTAATGTACTAGGTTGATGTAGAAAATGCATCCTTAATATCACCCGCAGAAAATTTAATTTCAATTGACATGAGAAAATTATATGAATATACCTTTATCATATGACAAAAAAAATTATAAAAAAAATGAGATTAGTCACGTACTTATCTTTTTGTTAGAACCTATATCTTGATTGTGGTTAGACATTTATTAATTAATAATTTTACTTTTTAGACGACAAATATTTATTATGAGAAATAATACTCAATAAATACTTAATAAATTATTTAAAGAGCAGTTATTTCGTATAAAAAGGAAAAGTGATTGCATTGTTCTTATTTCATAAAAAAATGTTGCCAATACAAATTTGTATCAAATATCCACTCTTTAAAATATGATAAGCACACTTTTTGTCATGGTTATATTATTAGACAAGCAATTTAAAAAAAAAAAATTATCCACCCCTAATCATAGCGCTAAGAAACTTATAAATAGTTCTCTCAATTTTTTTTATTATGTTAAAAATTTCAATATGACAATGTGTTATTTAGTTTTTTTTTATTAATCCGCATAAATTTTTTCTACCTCACTTCGGCAATAAGGTTAAATGCTCTTTTTATTTATGGGGCCTTGAATAATCAAATCCATTTTCTACCAAACGATACTTTGAGAGCCTCCAATTTTAAGGTATCTTCATCTTTCCATATTGATTTAACGAGTTACCAACATGAAAGAGAAGGTGTAGTGCCAAAGGTCCAATGTTTGTTCAGTGTTTACGAAACCAATGAACCACAAAAGCAGAAGAAATGAAACAATATCCATATAAAAGGTGACAGTTTCCTATTTTTCAGAAGAATAATAATAATGATATAGTTGTTAGATAAAATGAAATAATAAATATCATTCACCTATTTAATAGTTAACAAACATGTTAAATAACTCTTTCAAAATTTTGATAATTTTTTTTAACTATATAACATTTTTCTCTAAAAATTTAGATTATTCTCAATACATATAATTATAACAACGTTACAATTATTTCATACACAATACCACATCAATGGGCATAATAAAATATCAAAAGTGTTAAAAAGATCACAATTCACAATACTATCACAGAAAGAAAAAAAAAATGACAACACTTTTTAAGAATTATTGAGAAAAACACAGCAAGAGTAGTAGCATAAGATCAAATCTTCCCCTCTGGAATATTATGCTCTACTTAACTCTTCTTAGGGGCAAGCTTGGACTTGATTTTTTCAACCTCTTTAGTACCAATCTGGAAGGTCAGGGTGAGCACATCATCAGGCACAGTTGGTGTTGATGTAAAGAGAGCTGCAGCTATGGACAAGGTGCCAGGGAGTTGGCTGTTGAAGGCAGAAAGCACAGCAGCAGGCTTGTCCCCATTATTTTTCTGATAGTGCACCAAACCTTTTGGGAACACAAAGATTTCACCTTCCTTTATGGTCTTGGAGATGAGCTTGTTGGCTGTGCTGACAAAGCCCACGTCTAATTGTCCTTCCAAAACAAACACAATCTCAGTGGCACGAGGGTGTGTGTGGGGTGGGTTAAGCCCCCCAGCTTTGAAGTCTATCCTTGAGAGAGACACCCCCAATGTGTTAAGCCCTGGAATTTTTTCCACATTGGCTGCAGTAACCAGAGACCCCACTGTGCTGTTGACAACTCCAGGCTTGGCCAGACCAGCAAAGAAGAAATCAGCTTCTGTGACATTTGCCTCAGCCTTGCAGGCAAACCCATTCACCTTCACACCTGCACATGACACATCAACATGATACACATCACTGATTCATTTCCTGAACATGATTTGGGTACTGCTATATCTAAAATTAGAACATAGGGAAGCAGAGAGACAGAGAAATCAAATCAGTAATGCATATTACCTGAAGAGGGAAGAGCAACACAGAGGTCTTGAAGTGTGTCAGGATCAGAAGCAATGGCAAAGGAGATGGCACTGCTGAAGATGACCAAAATTGCAAAAATGTTTGTTGGTGACATGGTTTGGAAGATAACTGTATCGGTTATAACTCGTAAGAGTAAAGAGTTAGAATGATGAAAAAAAGAGAACTTTTTTGTGATATATAGATGAGAAAAAGGAGAAGAGAAGAAATGAGTTGGATGATGAGAAAAGTGGCAAACTGCTCTTTATATATGCATTATTAGTTAACACGGAATGGTCATGAGCAGGGTAGATGGGCACTGATGTGATGATAAAGCATTGGTGAAGTCCTTCAACTTAAATCCAAAGCAATTGTAATTAAAGCCTTGATGGAATTCTTTCAAGTCTTTACTAGAAAAGAAACTTATTCATGTGAACAAAAATCAACGTACCAATTAATTTGGTGGTTGCTGGGAAAATGCCAACATTAACAGTCCAATGAAGTGGGGGTTTTGGTGAGATAAGCAGACCACAGTTGATCCAAACACAGTCATAACTCAAGAGAGCTGGTCAACTTTTTTTTTTTTCTTCTACCAAAGAATTTTACATTTTCTGACTAAATAATTTTTTTAGAATTTTTTTAATTAATCAAAATCAATTTTTAAAATTATCACCAACATATAGTTTTTTTTTTGTTGGGATTTGTTAATAAGAAAGAAATTAACTTTTTTTTTGGTCTTCAGTGGTACAGAGCGCAAAACAAACCCCATCCGCCCCACGGACAAGACACCAACAGCAAGCCTACGCAAAGCACTATAGAAAACTCTATACAATACTAGCTTGCACCATCACTGATGAGTCTAGAAAACCAGATCAGGATTTTAAAGGGGGTATTTATGACGCTCTAAGAAAGAAGCTAAATGAACAGGGAAGTGAATGCACCAATTTGATGGCAAAGCACTAGATAAGGCCATTTTTGCCACGTCGTGCGCTAAACCATTGCCCTATCTCTTGGTCCAAAGGAAACCACACCTGGAGAAATTCTGTCTGAACTTCTTTATATCTCTGATGATTTCTGCTATCTCCCAAGGCTGAGCTCCACCTCTACAAGCTTCAATTACCTCTAGATTATCAGCCTCATACAAAATATTGATGAGCCCCAAGTTGTTTGCAAGGAGAACTCCTTCTCTAAGAGCCAGAGCTTTCGCTTGTAGACTAGAAGAGGCCGAAATTTTCCTAGCACTTCCAGAAACTATATTGCCTACTAGATCTATGATAATGGCTGCAATTGCACCTAGACCCAATTCTTTGACAAAGGCTACATCAACATTGCATTTTAAAACTCCTGGTGGCTGCTTCCTCCAAACCACTGGCCTAGCTTGGACTGACTGATGAGATGAGTCCCCTCCTCTATTGGTCTGAGGATTAGCTATTATGTATTCTCTGTTCAGATTCTCTGCAGAAGCCAGAGTTAAGGCTGGGAAAGGCGTTTAACCTTCCATACAGCATTTATTTCTTCCCTTCCATATTGCCCACATGATATGACAAATTTCTGCTAGACCTTCTTCAGTGGTTATCCCTCTCTCCCTCATCATACGAATTTTATCATAGATCCACTCCTCAATTCTGGAAATGGGTTCTTCCGCAGGGAAAAGTTACAATCTAGCTCCAAACCAAACTGGTCTCGTCCATGGGCATAAGAGCAAAGAGTGTTCTATAGTTTCTGAACAAGCATTGCAGATGTGGTAAAGAGGGGATTGAGCTATGTGTCTTCTAAACAGATTTGCCCTGCAGGTAAGGCATTTTGTAGGCTTTTCCATACAAATATTTTAATCTTGCTGGGAATTTTAATTCTCCAAATGAACTTCCATAACTCCTGAGGAGGAGAATAGGACGAGGATTCTCTATTGAAGATGCTTCTCTCCTCCAACTGCTTAGAGACCCAGTAGCCTGATTTTACTTTAAAATCCCTAGTTCTGCTATATGGCCAGATGAAGGACTCTTCTTTGTCTAGTATGCTAAGGGGGGTTTTGAGGGCTTGGGTTACTTGTTGTTGGGGTAGATAAGCTGCTAATTTCTGCTCATCCCAGCTATGCTGATTTGCATCAAGGAAAAAACTAAGTTTTAGATTTTCAGGCAACCTATTCATGTTAGCTGGATTACTATGTCTCAACCAATTGTCATTCCACACGCTAATAGGATCTCCATTTCCTATACTCCAACCCCCATGTTTCCTTAGGAATTCCTTGCCATGTAATAAGCTAGCCCAACTTCAGGAAGAATTCCTTTTCTTTTTGGCTTGCAGAAAGTCTTCATTAGGGAAATAGACATATTTTAGGATCTTAACCCATAATGCTCCTGATTCCGAAGAGCTCTCCAGGCTTGTTTAGCCAAAAGAGCTGTGTTTAGGTGCTCAAAATCGTTAAACCCCAATCCTCTCTATTTTTTGGATCTAGAAAGGGAACTCCAATTAATCCAGTGAATCCCTCTCTCCTTAGAGGGCTTGCTCCACCAAACTTTTGCTATGCTTGAGCATAAAGATTTACAGAGGCCCTTGGGAAATTTCACTATTGACATCACAAAGTGGGAATCGCTTGTAAGACGGCTTTAATGAGGATCTCTTTAACACCCTAATTTAAAAGCTTTGCTTTCCAACCGTCTATCTTCTCCAGGATTTTCTCCCTAATCCAGGCTACACTGCTTCTCTTGGATCTGCCCCATACTGCTAGAAGTCCTAGATATTTCCCAGGGTTATCCCAAGCTTGGATGCCAAGGATACCTAAGATCTGATTTCTTTATGGAGGAGGGACATTAGTGCTAAAAATAATGCCTGACTTGTCTTTGTTGATTCACTGGCCAGATGCAATAGAGAACTTGTTCAGGATATCTATTAGTTGATAGGCCTCCTGTGCAGAAGATTGAGCAAACAGGATAGAGTCATCTGCAAAGAATAGATGTGCTAATACTGGGGCTTGATTGGTTAGTTTGACTCCTTTGATCCTGTTAGATTGCAAGGCTGTGGACAGAGATCTAGATAAAGCTTCAGCTGTCAAAATAAACAAGTAGGGAGATGGTGGGTCTTCTTGTTAAAGCCCTCTGTTAGGCCATATCAGATTGCTACGCTCTCCATTAATTTTAAAACGATAGGATACAGAAGTAACACATTTCATAACCAAATTAATCCAATGAGGGGCAAAGCCAAACCTGATTAGAACTTCTTACAGAAAATCCCATTCCACCTTGTCATAAGCTTTATTCATATCTAACTTGATCTCCATGCATCCTTCTTTCTTCCTGGATTTCTTTTTTAGAAAGTGAAAGTATTCCTGAGCAATTAGTATGTTGTCTTGGATCTGTCTCCCACTGCTAAACGTGCTTTGGTTTTGTGATATGAGGTCTCCCATACTTCCTTTGGGCGAAATTGGTTGATACTTTCTGGAAAAGTAACTTTGGGTATTAGCACCACTTGAGTTTCATTGATAGATGCAGGGAGCAAGCCTTCATCAAAAAAGAGAGCAACTGCCTTAATAACATCAGGCTTGATTAGCTCCCAGTGATGTTAGTAAAATAGCCCATTAAGACCGTCTGGTCCAGGTGCTTTGAGGGCTCCTAATCCAAAAACTGCAGCTTGAATCTCATTTTTAGAAACCTTGGCGCATGGCTTTTGGTTCAATTCATCTGTGACCAAGATGGGAATATCTTGCAGGGCACTAGATATGTCTGTCTCTTTTGGAGCTATAGAGATTCTGGAAGTAATATGTGATAACCCTCATTATACTCTCCTGACCCTTCCTCCAAGAATTGTTAACATCCTTGATTCTTTGAATTTTGTTTCTGCACTGCCTCTAGATTGTTGTTGCATAAAAGAACTTTGAATTTTTATCACCCCGTTTCAGCCATCTTGATCTAGATCTCTGGCCCTAGAACATTTCTTCTTGTTTCCAGAGATTGTTTAGCTCATTCTGAAGTGACTTTACCTCATCAAGGTCTATGGTTTCCCCACTTCTGCTAAGGATGCTAGAGAGCCTTGCCTTGATCTTGAAGATTTCTCTTTCAGCATTTTTAAAAGTTCTAGAACTCCATCTCTCTCTAGCCTTCTGACAATTCTTGGATTTCTAAATTATGAGCTCCCAGTAATCCTCAGAATTTTCATCTTCTACCCACCCTTCTTGCACCACTTCTTTGCATTCCTCATGTTCACTCCGTATGCTTCATATTTGAATTCCTTCCCATTATTTCTAGCTGCAGGATTAGTGGACAGGATTAACAGGCAGTGATATGAGTTTGCAGCTGGGACTGCTGTTATGATCGCATCAGGGTAAAGCCGCCTCCACGGCCAGTTAGCCACAAACCTATCTGATTTTTCACGCGTCACAATTTCTTCTCTGGGGTTGCTGACCCAAGTGAATTTGCAGCCTTGAGATTCCACCTCCATCAGTTCAGTGGAGTTCAGGAAGCCTCTAAAAAGATCAATTCTTGATTGATTATGGGGTCTTCTGCCAACCTTTACAAAATGATGCAAAATTTCGTTGAAGTCACCTATACAGCACCAAGGATTCTGTACATTAGTTTGCAGATTAGCTAGTTTCTGCCATAGTGATCTCCTGCTAGTGAAGTCAGGGTTACCATAAACAGAAGTAAAGTCCCAAGCATTTAAACTATTAAGACATCTAGTATAAGAGTGAATATAATTAGAACAACTTTCACATATTTCCAATTCAACATCTTTTTTCCAAAATAAACCAAGGCCTCCTGATTGCCCACAGGCTTCTACACAAAAAACAGTGTCAAAATTCAAGGAGGTTCTAACTTTCTCTATCCTATCTTTTTTTGCCTTGGCTTCCATCAGAAATAAGATGGATGGCTTATATTCACAACAAAGCTGCTTCAATTCTCTCACTGTCATGGCTGAAGCTAAGCCACGATAGTTCTAGCTTATGACTAACATATCTGGTTGTGGTACTTGTGTTGGCCCGCCTCCCTAGCCTTCTTATTGATGACTTTATCTTCAGCTAATTCCTCCAGATGACTGTTCTTCATCATTGGCAACTTCTGGTCAAATTTCATTTTTTTCTTCCGAGGACCACACTCTCCAGTCTCTTCATTGTTGCTGTCCTATCTGGCTCTCTTGAAGGAGAGAGTTTGATGTACTGCCAGAGCCAAACTACTGCAATATTCATCTTCCTTTCTGGTCTTGGTGCTTCTTGATTCATCCTCTTCTTCCGGTGGAAATTCTACTGTGTATGTGTAATCCTTCTCCAATTTATCCCTATCTTCACCACCTTCTCTTGGTTTCCAAAGTTGCTCAGTTGCTTGTCTTTCTTTGTTGCATTCGGTGCTCTCTCCCCTAGTTTCTTCCAAGCTTACCTTCAGTAACCTGTTTTGTATTTTTTAGGGCCAAACCTGCTAAGAAATTGGCCTAGGAGGCCCTACATTTATTAATTTGTTCTTTAGACGGATTTATTTCTTTCACTCCCTGTGGGCTTGGGTAGTCTACAATAATGATTGGTTCTTTTAACCCAACATCCTCCTTATACAATTGTAAATCTTCTATGCGTTTGGGCCCCAATCCAGGCCTGATAAGGCCCATTTTCAGATCAATTCTGGTGAGAGCTGGACTGTCATCTTGCTCTCCTGTTGACGAACGATCTGTGAATGTGTCTCTGAACAAACTTCCTTCTGTTCTTTGCATAGCCAACCTACCCCCCTCTTCCTGTTGCACCTTTTGAGGATTTTTTGTGGCTCAAAGTTGGTTTTCAGCTGACATACTGAGACTTGCAAGAATTGTCGTGTTCTCCTTGTCACATCATTCTTTATCTGTTGTTGGTCCCTTCTCATTATCGTAATCCATGTCTTGCATTTCACGCGCCACCCCATGAGGGTGTTCCTTTTCCTGTCCTGTTTTCTGGTTCTTACTTTCCATCATCACTGCTGTAATTGTTTTTGGTGGATTAACGCCCAGCGGAGGGTCGTATCTTGGCTTCCTTGGATCTATATCAGACATAGCCCTCTCTTCTTTGCACAACTCTTGTTCGTGTCCCAACTTCCTACATTTGTAGTAGAAATCTTGTAGCTTCTCATAACGAAAGGTAAACCACCAAATCCGAACAACCGTGGGGGAAAGTGTTGGGCCCTTGAGACACTACAGCACACCCTCTGCTGTAGTTATGTTGTTCATTCGGTGTTTTTACGTGTCCAATACCTTGTATCAGAAATATAATATACAAGTTAATAATTTAAGAATATATTAAATATTTAATTTTGATATTTATAATATGTTTAAGATAACTTAATTATAAAAAAATTATTTTTAAAATTTTAAAATAAATTAATTATAAATTATTTTAATTATAAAATAAATTAATTTAAACATACACGTTAATTCTAATCTCATCGTGGTAAGTTTTTAGATGAAAAAAAAAACGACAGATGACTTGTAAAGTTCACCATCATTAGTGATTGCCACTTCTTTCTGTTTCCGAACTTCACATGAAGACAAAAATTAAAATCTACTTCCTTCACCAAAAAAAATAAAATAAAAGATTAAAATCTCCTTCGAGTTTTCGATTGAACAGCACCACGTTCTCGGCCTCATGCATCCCGAAAGTTTTGAGAATTAAAATTCGGATTCACTGTCATAAAAATATTAAAAAACTCATATCTATCTATTTTATACTTTATACATATTTTAAACAAATTTATATAATAATCTATTATCATATTAACATGTTCAAATCAACATCAAATCTATTTATATAATTTAAGTAAATAATTAACAATTAAAACATATTTTAAGTCACAATGTTATTTTTGTACTTTTTTATTAATACTTTTTCTCTACACCTTTCTTTTATAAGAAAATGAAAATGAGAAAAGTTTACTTTTCATCTTTTTTACTCTTCTTCTTTTTCATGATGAGAAATTGTAGAGAAAAGATGTAAATAAAAAGATGTAAAAGTAATATTTTCTTATTTTAAATATAAATTGAATAAATTTTTAATTTAATTTTTTAAAAATTATATCGATATCACTTTAATTTTTTTAAAAATATTAACGTCAATTTAATTTATGAATTATGAAATGTGATATCAAACCATCTTTTTGTGTATGGATATAAATTAAATTGATATAATTTTTATAATTAAAAAATTAAATTAATATTAATTTTTTATAATTAAAAAATTAAATTAATAATATTTTTAATAATTAAAAATTAATATTAATATTAATTAATTAAAAATATTAAAATAATATTATTTTTTATAATTTAATAAATAAATTAATACTAACATTTTTTGAAGTATTAAAATTACATCGATATAATATTTAAAAAATTAAATTAAGAGTTTAGTCATATAAATTTAATATAAAGTAAAAAATAAAATGAAACCAATTGACTCTAAATTCCCTTCTAACCCGCTCCGCAAGAATAAACAATTATAACCATTATCAGCCGTTACGACGTGGATAAAAAACAACCCACATGTAAGACAATGTGAGTTAGCACCCACGGAGCAGATAAAAATTACCAGGGATACGTAGGCAAAACCGTATATATATTATTAGATCCATTGTTTCTCACAAGAAAATTCAAATGTCCCATCCATGGTAACGTACTAAGAAAAAAATGCTAATGCTTTTAGTAAACTGAATTTCATGCGAATTCTCGGTTAGGAACATTGGGACAAGAGTGAGAAAAAAGCTTCCACTTCAAAATATGTAAAACACTAGACTTTGATTTCTAAAATCATTTTACTCCTTGCTCAAAATTGTTACATTATCAAGGAAGGCAACATGCAAATATGAAGGCACCTAACCAAAAATTAAATAGAGAAGCATTTAAAAGAAAGAAAAAAAAATAGAATTATCCGGATGATCTCCAAATCCTTCCCTCCAAAGAAACCACCATGACAGAAACATCATCATGATATTTACGTCGATCTCCATGGGGAATATCAAGCAATTCATGAAAATCCATTCCTGCAAAAGATATTTATAATAAAAGAAATATTAGAATGAGCAACAATTTTCAAATATTCAATTTACAATCCATTCATATATATTGTGTTGAAAACAAAAAAATGAACACTTTTGGACATGAAATATCATGTGCCAGGATTCAGGATTTTGTCACAGAAAAGACAAGGATCCTCATTTTTTGAAAGAACTCGAATGATTTAGAACTAATCTAAGAATCAAGCATGTAAGGTAGAAAACCTTCGCACCCCAAAAACAGCCCAACAGATAACCCTTTTATGTATTGTCAGGATACAGAAAAAAGAAAAAAAACCTCTTCTAGAGGCTACATGCATATTTGGCAACAAATTAATTTTAGAAAAAATTGTTTTTTTTTTCAAAAACTCTCAATAAAATTTTAATTATAAGCTATTTTAATCACAAAATAAGTTAATCCAAACACACATTACGTTAGATCCGAGTAATTACTGACTGAAGTCACGAAAAATACCAAACTCTCATCCCCAACAGTACAAAAATATGCTATCAACCAATTAATGCTTAACAAATCAGTTTGGGTACTGGTACTCCACAAAAAAAGATGGGGCCCGAAGTAGTCCCCTACGAAGAAAGGTGTTTGGGTTTGCGGGACCTTCTTAAAAACTAAAATGGAAGCCAAGTTCAGAGAGCTTGCGTGGAAAATTATTTAAATGTAAGGGGTTTAACTCTCAAATCAATATCAGAGGGACTAGGAAGGTGATGCAACTGACCATTCTTTTTAGCAGCACGGAAGAGAAGCTCTGCAATGAGGTATTGTGCAGGATCACCTTCGGGGACATTTCCATGAACCATGTGACATGGGCGACTACCTCTTCATTGCTGAAATATTGGTAAAGCCCATCGGAGGAGAGTACCAAGAACCGATCACTTGAGGAAAGTCGGTGATGAAGAACAGAAGGAGTGCAACTTAGGTAAGGAGCAGTGCCCACATAATCAACTTGAAACATCTCCAGTAGAGCTTCATTGAAAGATGGCTAAACCAAACAATTCAAATTAGAAAAGCTTTAAATGATTCCACATTAGATGGATAAAAAACAAATAAACAATGGGAGGTATTATTGTTGTCATCATCAAAAAGTTTGTAAACGGCATACATATGATCTCGGAATGAAGAAAAATGCACATTTCTCAAAGCTACATACAGGACATACACATTTACCAACACTTTCTATTTATGACCCCAGATTGAAGGAGGATTGTATTATCATCCATTTTATGCTTCTTATTGCTCCAAAACACAACACTCTTTGAAAGAAACATTGATTAATTAGAGTAGCCCCTAAACAACAAATTCAGGAGCATCCCATGATATACTACCATGGATTAACTTCTATTTTTCTGCATGTCATAATTCAGTTGTGATTTTTTTCATTGATGAATCATGATGACTGTCAGGATTGCTTGGAAAAAGAGGAAGGAGATACAGACTTAAGACACATAAATTGGAAACTAATATAGCCAATGACCATCAGTCCCTACCAAAAAAATTTGTAATACATACAAATAGATAAATGAACGCTAGTTATTTTGTTTATACACATACACACGTGTACACTAGCCAAAATGCAGTTGTATATTATTTTCTAAATGTAAATAAACATGAGCTCTTAGGTCACAAACTTTAAAATACCAAACTCAACTAAACTTTGCATGCATGATATCATGCTACAAAAAACCCAAAAGTAGGTCTTGCAACTGCTGGATTGAAAAAAAAAAAAATTAACAGGTTTACAGAGTAGTGGTATGATCCATACAGGATGTTAGGGAATATATGTTAGGCTATTATATATTGTTATATGTTATTGGGCTGGACTTATCTCTCTTGCCCTGATCCTTATTTGTTTATATAAATATAGAGACAGGGAGACTGACTATGTTATGTTATCATTCCTATTTTCACAATTTCTTCTTCCTCTCTAACACAGGAGAAATATTCAAATCCAGTAATATGCAAATCATTATCAGAAACTGTGTGCCATGGGAAATATTGACATTAAGATTCATGAATCACTCCATCAAACATAGCAAAAATCAATTAAAAATTTTGGACCTTTAGAGATCCCCAAGTGTCAGCCTAACCATAATTTGTGTCAAGTTGTCAACCACCTACCAAGGCAAAGTGGTAAGAAATCAATAGCCTAAAATTAGAGGGCATAATCTTGTGGCCCAGATTCCGAGAGTGTTAAGACAGATTCATGTCCTCTTGTCCATGATCACATGACCGTAAGTTTATTGCCAAGCCCAAACATTTGACTACTCCTTCCACTTGATACAGTTTGCCTAACACTGAAAACGAGCCGAGCTGGAAACAAGTTGAACTGAACCTCAGCTTGGCTTGGTTCAACTCGACTCAAGTTCGATATGAATCATTTTTTGTAGTTCGAATTCGACTCGGATCAAGCTCGCGAACTGTTGGGTTTAGCTTGTCAGCTCAAATTACATGAACCAAATTCAAAATGAGATAATATGAACCAAATGAACCAAGCTAGCTCGCGAACCTGGTTCATTAGCTTGGTTCATAAATCAATTGATCAATTTTACATAATTATTTTTAAAGTATGCTATCAAGCCAGTTAATGAACCAAACTAGTCGAGCAGTACTTGACTCAAGTTTAGCTTATTTATTTAACGAGCTCAATTTTAAGCTCAAGTTCAGCTCATTTTGTTCATAAATCAAATTTATTAAGCTAAATAACAAGTCGAGTCTCAAACTACTCGCAAGTTGGTTCGGTTCATTGCCAGCCTCACATACATGAACCCCAGTTCAATTAGGTCCTTGATTCGAGGCGTACTTTCTACCATTTTACATTCACAAAATCTTGAAACTTGAAAGATAGTCTTCTAAACCATATACGGAAAACATTTCCCAAAAGGGAGATTATGAATGGAGAATCAACCAAGATCCATAAAAGTTTGGGCCAAACATAATCCTACTTAATTCAGCAAGTATTTCATGGCCCAAAAGACAAAATAAAAGGACGTAAAACTATAAACATGCTAATTCATGCCTGACAAGGAGCAAACATTGCAAGTTCCAAGCCAACTGACTTTGAAGGCTACCAAATCAAGGATGAAAGTAACACAATGATACTTATAGCTAATAGATTGTGACAGTTATGTGCCATGTCCCCAACGTACATTTTATTCTTTTCTTCATGTCATCATTTAATAATGATGTGTGTGGGTCTACTTGAGAGATAGAGATAACAATAAAAGATTGAAAGAAGAGAAATGACATGAATGGATCCAGCTGCCAGCTTGCCACATGCACGTATTTTAATGACAATAAGATGTATAGATATAATTGGAGATTATTGGATTTTAGATTCCCTTTTCTTATCCTATTATAAGTATCACTTCTCACAACCATCCATCTTCAAAATTTCCCCTTAAATTTTATTTTCTTTTCCTTTTCTGAAATAGGAAAATTTCAATGAAAGAATGCCACAAGTTACAAGGACATAAGCCATCTTATACAAAGTGTGTGTTTGGATTAGCTTATTTTGTAGTCAAAACAGCTTATAATCAAAATCTTTCTGAGAGAGCTTTTGAAAAAAAAAGCGATTATTTCCCTAAAAATAATCTATACCAAACATGCTAAGAATGTATAAACTGAAATGCTCCTCCAAAGAGAAGAAATGCAAATAAAATACCTGAGGAAGAGAATGGAAGAGATAGGTAAATGGAGATATGAATGTAAAGCAAGCTACAATTGCCAATGTATCCTCTGAAGCTTTGACAAGTATATTGTTTATAAATATTCTTTCAAGGTGATAGGTGGGATACACACATACACAGAGGGAGAGACAATGAAGTTGGAAAAATGTAAATTGATAGGTTTTAAGTCGGAAATTTTGATTAAGACACTGTCACAATGTATATACCTTTTTACTTAATTTTCCATATGTTATAAAAAAATGAATATACGGATGCAAGTAGAATCCCTACCTATAAACTATAGACAAAAGGACTGCAGCAAACTAAATTTCAGATAGCTCAAAGTCAGAAGATTCAACTGACCCTCTTCAGGAACCCAGCACCAAATGCTCTGGTGACTTTTAATTGTCCTTTCACTCGATCATTAAAGATGGCTTGATTATCATCAGGGTGTTCTGCTCTTATTCTAAAGACTTCCTGCAGGCAACAGGTAAAATTGAAAAATATTCAGTAAAATTCACATTTTAACAAATATCAACCCACGTCAAAAAAAAATATCAATAAACTTTTCTTTCTAGTAAACGGTTCATATTTTAAATATGTTTACTGATATTTGATCAGAGTTTTTGTTAGTGAATGTAACTGTCTGTAGAATATATAAGAGATTTCCTCACGCAAAATTGCCAACAAAATAAATCTGGTCTGAAAAACCAGAGAACTGCACCTAGACATAGATTTCACCATTTAGGAACAACATTTACTTCATACTTTGTTAAAATCCAGCATTGTCTAAGCAAATGACCAACAAATGTTCTGGTGCATAACTGAATTTCTCACATAAATACATCCATTTAACACAAAAATGACACATTATTGTTGATGATACTCACCAATGCACTTACACAATTTATTGTGCAATAGAACATGTTTGTTATCTGAAAAGCAATAAATTTGATAAGCACATACGATTTATGTCATGGTAAATGTGCTAAATGACTAAACCAATATCTTATCGCTCAGAATAAAAGTGACGCCATTTCCAGAACCATGAATTTCAGTGGGCACAAAATTCAAATTTAAACATTCACAGGCATGTAAATATGAATAAATAGTTAACAACATGCATGCAGAGACAAAAGTAAATCAACATGCACATGCAAGCACCAAGAAGCAGAACACAATTCAATAATTCATGTTAGCCTAGCTGATTGCATGTTAGAACTAGAAGATTTGACAATAATTTATTAACTTCTCTAAATAGAGATATAACAAACTCATTGATTCACCAATACACAAAAAAGAGGGAAACATACCTCTTCAATACCCGTGCTGTGATCTGTGGAAAGCTGAACAGCCCTCATTTTTAATCTGCAAATGGATATCTCTCTGTTTTTGTTCATCTTGTTAACATGACTGTTTTGATTGTGAATTGGGGACTCCTCCGAAATTCTATCCAGCTCCATGCGTACTAATGACTCTCTAGATCGATTTTTATGCCTCATGTCATCCTTGACAAAACTTGGATTAGGATGACGATCATTTGGTCTTTCTTGAGCCAAAATCACACGACTATCTCCAAGGTTCATGACATAAACATCTTGATCCTTCATCAGCATCACTAGAACACATGATCCCATTAATGCAAGCTCTGGATTTTTTTCCAGATTATCCTCCACCATTTCCATGTATGCCTCTTCTGTTCTTTCAAGAGCGCGAGCCATTGCTCTTAAAACTGCATTATGATCTACTCCAGACTTGCATTTTCTAATCAGTCCAGAGGCCTCCACTATTTTCTCATCAACACAAGTTTCCTCCCTATGCCAATCATAACTCCAAGGAAAAAGTTTTTTACACAAAGATTTCGGCTTCCTGTACATTTTTCTGATTTTTGTACTGATAAATGACTTTCTTGCATTCTGCCTTTGTCCTGAAACAGAAAAAGCAGCTACAGGATCCTTGTTAGTTGATTCAAACCCAATGCCTCCATTTTCTCCTGATGTAGTGGGACCTTCATCCTGATGTCTAGAACTATCTTCTTTTGCATTAGATGAGTAGGATCTCATCTGCCCCTCTATTGTTGATTCCCGAGGGAAATAATCCTTACTTTGTTCTAGGCCTGACAAAAAACCCTGTTCATTCCAAGATTCCATCTGAAGCAGCTCATAAAGCCGCACACTTCTTCTACCTTGACCAGTCAACTGTCCAAGTGGAACAGAAGCAGGAACAGTACACGAGATACTGGGACTTCCACAATTAGGTAACTGGTGTTCATCATTGACCTTAACTTCAACATTTTCCTCAACAATCTCACTGTTAGATGATTGATCCTTGATCAGTACTGGACCAGAAGAAGCTTCTAAACGGCAAGAGCTTTCTTGATTTGAATTAGTATTAGTATCAGACATTTCCTCCCTACTGCATTCTGGAGCAACCACAGCACTTCCAGTTTCAGGGACTTCATGTTTAAGTGGATCTACAGGATTTTCTTCATAATCCCAAAGTAGCCCCTCCAATTCCTTGTCTATAAATCTATAAAGATGGCTCATCAGAAAATCCGGTGCATCTGGTCCACTAAAACCATCATATATCCCAATGAACAACCACCCTTGTTCTTCTGAAAGCACTACGTGAACCCTATCTTCACCAGCTTTGCCATGAGCCCACTGCAAATTGTGTGTGTGTTTATACTCTGCTTCAGATGGTCCAACTTCAATACAGTTTCTGGAGACTTCTGGTCGAAACTTTGCCTCTTTGGAATGCCAGGCTAGTTGGGTCACTGGGTGAAAGAATAACCGCTGCATCCAACTTCCACCAATGGAATGCTTAGAGAAGGTCCGAGAAAAAGTGCTTTTCATTGGTCCACTTACACTTCTCATGAGATGTTGGAGGCGTGGCCTTCGGCGAGAGCGTGCAAGCGGTGCTGAAAAGTTGGATTTGTCAGTGGCATCCAGAGGACCTGACATAACTCCCTTTTCTATTGGTCCAGACATGAAACCACCACCCCTATCCAATGGACCTGAGGCAAAACCTCTCTCCAGAGGTCCAGACATGAAACCATTTAAAGGTCCAGAGCCACGGGGAACAGGCTGCAAAGGGATTGCAGCAAATGAGGCGGTTCCCTCAAATGATGCAGCAGGTTCTAGGAGATCACTAGCAAATAATGCACTCTGGTTACCAGTCCTTGCCGTTGAAACATTGGCACTGACAGAAGCCCCTGAAATTGTTTTGAATGTGGTTTCTGGGAAGTTCTTGCCTGGCTTGTGTATGCCAGAAGAATCCTCTATGCTATCATGCCTAAAGGATCCACTCAACGTTTCAGAATCAAGGGTACTGGAATCAACTGTAAACCTCTCAGAGTTTGATGGGGTAATGGCAGGAGATTCAAAAATGGATGGCCTCACATAACAGAAAGAATGGCCTAACCCTTCATCTAAGGGCTCTAAAAACTCCAAATCAACCCCGCTTTTACCATTAAATGGCACCAAACAGCCAACAACACGAGAAGTGCCGTTACCCATTATTGCAAACGCCCCTGACCCTGAGATGCCGATATATGGTTTCTGTACCCGAGCACCATCAGCAAATACAGATATAAACGAGAAAGCCAACTCCTTGAAAACCCAATAAACCCCACAACCACCCCATGATTACTCAGGTGACTATGCACCATCATCAAATTCCCAGGCTGAAAGCGATGCAACCCATGTGTTGTTTCGAGCGAAGCCAACAATAAAAAAAAAAGAAGAAGCCAAAAACACTCTCTTGCGCAGCGTGTGCGAATCAAACGAAATCCTCCCGCGAATGGATATTTCAAACAGTGCGAAAGAGATAAAAGCAAAACTTGCAATTTCGTAGAAGTGTTATGATCTAACCTTGTGGGTACTGCTCAAAACACGAATGAAGCGGTGGATCGAGCACACTCAGCAAACAGATCTAAGAGCGCCAAAGACAGTGAACGGAGCACTTCAGAAACAAATCCAGAAACCCATTTTTAGAATTAATTTGCTCTTCTTCGTGGAATCTGACAAATAACGATGCAGGAGGGAACCATGCCCAAATTGATTCGACCCATTGAATCATTCGGGCATAGCCACCAGTTGGGTGTGACAAATAGAAAACCAAAGTATAAAAATTTTTGTGATGCAAATTGAGAAGAGGTGTGAAATGGAGGAGTGAGGAGAGCGTGTGGTGGAATAATGGAGAGAGCAAAAAATGAGAGAGAAGAGAAAAATGTGGGTTTTTGGTTGCAATATTTAAAACCCAAAAAACAAATTGGAGATTTGGTCCGACGATGAAGAATCAAAGTTGAGTTCATCAAGGAGGGTCTCTTTCTTGGGGTTTTCAAATGGTTTGGGAGGGTAAAAACTTTAAAAAAGGGGGAAAAATAATAAAATAGAAATTAATAAAATAATTACGTTGAAAAGCAGAGGCTGTTGTATATCGCTTGGGTCCTTTTCTTCTTTGTTTATATGATTTTCCATGCGAATGATTGGTGGTGTTTTGGTGCTGTTGAAGTCAATAAATATAAGCTCCCTACCCATCATCATTCCCATCAATGAAATTGGATGGGTGGGATGCAGTGGGGCACCACCCCCCACACTTAATTTTTACCTCTTTCTTTTTTACCAGTTTTGAGCCATAAAAATAATCTAGAAATCGACTTTGACAGAATGCGAAAGAATAGCTCCCAAATTATGCTGATCAAGAAAGGAATCAAATTTCACAGATGGAAAGAAAATGTAATCATACTCCTTTTCTTTCTTTGTGGCTTTATATAATTCAAAACAAATAAAAATATAAATCTGACATATTAACTTTGGATCTGTTCGTTTTACTTGTCAACGTTATTGTTGCTGCAAAAAAAAAATAAGTGTAAAACGGACATTTGCATTGAAATTTAATTAAAACAAACAGGCACTTAGTAGTTAAGAAGAAATACTTTTTATTTTAATTATTAAATTTTAAAATTTAGATTAACACTTTAAATATTAACAAATGTTAGCTTAACTAATAAGTTCTAAATGAATGTTCTAAAAAAGTTCAGGTTTGAATCTCTTATAATATTTTATTGATAAACAATTTATAAATATTTATTGAGACTTATGATATTCCTTTACCTTAAAATAAAATAGATTTATAAAAAACACAAAAAAAAACACTTTAAATTAATTAAAAGTGTATTTTTAAAATTATTAAAAAAATAAATTTGCACTTGATTGACATAAAATTAATAAAAATAAATATCTTTACCATGTAACCAAACAAAAAAGAAAAACACAAAGTTGACATTGCATTTGCCACATTACTTGCTTTCTGCTATGCACTTGATTAGAATCGGCCATGGTAATAAATTAATAATATTCTCAGATTATTTTTGCTTCCATTTTCACTCACTGTTTTCTTTTAATATGCTCTTTTTATTTGGGCATTTCACTTATTAGTTATTACCCATAAGTTTTTTCCAATTTCCTTCGAAAAACTTCACCTCTTTGGCTCTTTGTCATTAATAGTTTGGCCCCAAGTGTCGGGACTGCATTTTTTCATGTACAAGGGGTAAGAAAGTCTTGCTACGCTGTAATGTAAAAGTCTACTATACGATATTTTAGTGATAAAATTTACTATAAAGTTTTGTTAAAAGGAAAAAAATTTGTTTACGACGGTTGGGTCACTTAATTAATTTTTAGTTCATGTTTTATTATAATTTAAATTTAATTTTTAAATTTTTTATAAGTATATCTTAATCTTAAATTAAAGTGAATTTTTTTCTTTACATAAATTTTTTGTTAATAAAATAAGAAAAGAAACAGAATTTCCTGCCCTCGTTATAAGAATATAATGAAAGAGAACGAAAATAAAATAAAAATTGTAGCTAAGTTTTAGAAATATTCAACAACAGAAAGGGGGAAGTCTGGCTAACCCTCCTATTGGTTGTAGTCACCTCTTGTTAGAGGATGCAGCAGGACTTTTTTTGTGCTTTCTAGTTTCTTCTTAGAGGCTGAAAAAGAAATATTCAGCAATAGAAAGGGAGAAGTCTATTGTTTTTTACTATGATTAATGATATCGCTATTTGTTTGAAAGCATCATTGAATGTTGAAGAATTTTAATTAATAATTTCAATTCATTTTATATTATTTTAAATACAAAAAAATTAAGACATAAATAAAATCAATAAATTCAAAATATGATTAACTACCCTTAAATTTTGTTGTCAACTTTTACATTTATTTTACTTGACATGGAAATTTTTTATTGATAAATTAAAAATACTTTAGGGTACTACTAATTAGAGATCTCATACAAATTCTAATTATTACCAACAAAATCAAAATAATTATTCTTTGACTTTTCTAAAAATTATTAAAAATTATTAGTCATTTTGATACGTATCATGGAGATTTTTCTCACATTAATTTATCAAAATGTTTACATTTCCTATACTTACATAACATACATTGTGTAAGCTACCCTTCCACATTTTTAATTTGGCAAACGCATTTCCATGATAGTAATATATATATTTTACACTTATAATGAACTGCCTTTTTATGTGCCGGGAGTGACTCATATAAAAGTGACTATTTTGTTGCTTAAAAACATTCTTTGCAGCAAAAAAAGAAGATGAAGAGCACAACACAAACCCATGAAAACAACTAGAGGGGCATAAATGACATTTAACAAAAAAATAGAAAAATTAAGACTAATGTTGCTCATGAATGTCCCATATTTGACTTAGAACTTGCAACACCAACAATCATCGGGATAATGCCCACGGGGCCATTTTTGTGTTCAAGCACCCCATCAGTCTTCAATGATGATGCATGAAACTTACTTGGTTGACATTAATGTTTATCTGCCTCCAAAGTTTTCCGACTACTTTAATACACTTGGCACATACTCTTCACTTTCGTTTCTATCCACTCCTGCTACAACAATAGCAAATATTTTAGCAATGTACACACAATGCTATACTTACAAAAAATTTAATTACATTTATTGTAAGATATTTTTTTTACACAATAATATAAAATATGTAACACGTTAATTATATGAATTACTAATTGTTTTTTTTCTAGAGAATTACTAATTGTTTCTTATTATAAAAAATAATGATGATAAGATAATTGATATGACACATAATGAGTAATGTAATAAAAAAATATTATCTTATATTAAATATATTTAAAAATATCTTATACTTTAAAGCCTCATCCTTAACATCATCATAATTATTTAAAATTAAAAATATTAAATAAACTGTATAAGTATTTACTATTTAAAAAATATAAAAATATTTAATACTTTTAAATAATTAAAAATTTATTATATTTATAAAATCTTAAAATTTCTCAAATGCAATATAATGATATCTCTTTAGGATTAAAAAAAAGAAAAGAGCCAATATGGCTGCAATTGAGGGAAATTCATATATTTATAGCTTTTATAGAAAATAAATTGATATCGATACAAATATATATTGACATAATTTATTGGGAGCAGTAGATGGTCAATATCACGGCTCTTAAATAATGGACAGAAATACGGTTGGGAGGAGAAATACAACGTTTATTCAAGCTGCATTTATTATGACCGACTTATTAATTATGACACACATTGACAAACACAGATATAACATTAATTTTCTATTTACAAAAAGGCATAATAATGTTCTCAACAATTAAGCTCAGACATTTTATCTTTATAACCTAAAACAAACAAACAAAAAGTTAGAGGTGATTGGTTTATATTATGTTTTCATTTTTAATTAATATATTTTTATTTGTAATTATAAAAATGTCATATTATCTTTATTTTATTTGTTGTTTAAATTTTTTGAAGTATGTAAGTAAGAACATATTTCTTGCCCATATCCCTAAAGAAATTTAAACAAATGAATATAAACCACATTTTAATTTATTATCTTATGAATTAAAATAAAATATGCATTAATTTATTTTTAAATTAAAATTTAATAGTTTCTTTTATCTTTTTTTTAAAATTTTTTCAAAAGAGTTGTATATCCTTTGACGGTGAAATTACTCTTTTTAAATAATAGTCTTAAGTAGAATTCAGATTTTTAATATTATAAATAAAACTAATTTTTTAAAGACACTAACTTATCATTAAGTCACATTTTTATCAGTATAAGACATATATCTAAAGCCTAAAAGGAGAATCCAACGTCATATCCATAACATGTAGACAACTGCAAGACAATAATTCCTTCCTTTATATATTCATTATTCATATCCTTCTAACGAACTTCATATTTCAAAGTTCAAACTCCATACCTCAAACCGCAACAAGGATCATAGATTCTGTCCTTGGAGAAGAATTTGAAGGTGCTGGCGTGGGCATGTCCTGTAATAGTGAATTGTCTAGTCGTGGTAGCTATTCATTAGTGGGAGCACAAAAAGAAGGTGAAATTATAATATGTTTAACTTTTCTTTTTTTTTTCTTTTTCTTTTTTAAAGGGTCACTTGGATAAATATGATTGGCGTGCAACCCAAATTTAGTAGAACACAAGAGTGAAAAGAAATAAGACCAGGATTTTCCACTACTATCTTAAACAGACGCTGCATGGTCATTGGATTTCAGTGCAAAATTCATTATACAAGTTAACAGTAACAAAAAAAATAAAGGTTAAATTATGAAAAACTCTCTATCTATGGATTACATGAAGAAAATCTCCTTTTACTTTAAAATTTATTAATATAATTATTTAAATTTATTAAAACGTATATATTAATATATATTAATCTGTTTGTGTAAAAAAAGCTTTTTTAAAAGAGATCAATTTACACAATTTGATATAGTTAAGAAGTTGTATTGGTGTGTCTTAAAGCAGATAAGAGTTTTCAGCCATCCACATTGGAGGTTATTTCTTATAATTTATCCAAAAATAAATGAATGAAAAATAAAAAGTCCTACGATTCCACAAGCACCAACTCCTCCACAGTGTTGACTAACCAAACCCACTAAATAATGACGATGAGGCAAGACTAAGTGGCCCCCATTTGTTCTCTTTTCAACGCTATTATGAAAAAATAAAATAAAATAAAATAAAGAAAACCCTGAGTTCATTTCAGGTACGTATCTTATTAAGTTCTCAAGGTATGTGTCGGGAATAATAAAATACCCTACAGAGGGATTATATATATGCTAGGGCGAAGAAAAAGGCAGCTGAAGTGGGCATCTTCCCCCAAAGTCTTCGCTCGGAAAGAAAAACAAAAAAAACTTAATTTATGTGGGGGATGGGGACGAGAGGCAAGCCAACAAATAGGCAATGGAACCCTCAGTGTTAAACAAAACCATATGCTGTGAGAATGGCCATTATGGATGTGAAATAATTATAGAATAGAAAAAAAAGGTAAAATGTTAAAAAAAATGGAGCAGCTAAAAGATACTATCTGACGATATCCATAATCTTCCAAAACCACTCTTTGTTTTTTTTTTTCTGCTGTGATTCCAAAACCACTTACTAATTAATTAATTAACATGATACTTTTCCTCCCTTCAAAAGAGTGGGTTAAAAAATAAAAAGAACTGGCCTCTAGGGAAGTGAAGTAAAAGAAGAAATGGAAGAGTTATATTATGCTATATCATTCTAAAATACCATTCTAATAATTTTCTTAATATTTAATATAATAAATATTAAATAAAAAGTAAAATATTTAATATCTTAAAAATATAAAAAGTAATTGATATTTACTTCATTCAGTAATTATAAATATTATTAAGAGAATAGATTAAGAGAATATATAATTATTCATAAATGATTTAAAATATATTAATTTTCTTCTGCGGTAAGGTTATGATACTCAGTGTTCATGTTTATTCTAATTGGCCCATGCCACGGTGTCGTATGTATATGTAACTGTACATATGGTAATTTATTAATTAGTACAATTGTTTGGAATTGTATCCACTACTACTCTACCTCTTTCCATCCTCAAATGAGAGTTGTTTTCTTTCTCTTTTTATTTATTTATATAAAAGCTGTTTAGGGTACCAAGTGCTTGAGATGTTTCCTAAAAAAAAAAAAAGATTTAAAATATTATGTTTGCTTTCTTCCTACATTATTATTGAGGTGAATGGACTTGTCATTATGAAGGTGAAAGGGGAAAGAGGAAGGGGGAAGTCCACTTTGTGCTAGTTGATCATTACTTGCCAAAGGGTCATAGGTTTTGACAATTACGTGGCTTAGTTTCTGTTGATGACGATTAACACTAATTATTTCTGAAGTCACTACGTTATTTTATTAAAAAGCTTGTCCCATTCAATGAATTCCCATCCCTAACATATTCATCCACTCAATGATTGATGAGTAGAAGGCATCATTGGAACGAGACCAATTGTATAAAGAAAAAGGTACCTTAAAGTCGGTATATAGATTTCCTATATATTATAAATATATCTTTGCAGAGTGATATGATTTATTATGCAATATGAGTTAGAATTTGTTTACATAATTCTTTATAAAATATAATGTTGATTAATTTAATGGGTTTAATTTTGATCCATTCTCAATGTAAAAAATTTTATACTATCATTCAATCATTAATTACTAAATTATTAAAAAATATTAATTAAAATAATAATTATCTAAAAATTCAAATATTAGATTACATGTGATTGAATGATAATATAAAATTTTTTTACACTGATAATAGAATAAAAATAAATTTTAATTTAATAATTTAATTATAAGTAATAATTATCTTACTGTTGCATGTCAATTTTAAAAGTGAGGTAGGAAATTAACATAATGGTCTTAAGTTAAATTTTAATCTAAATTAAAATTAATCCAGTAAACCCAATAGTGATAACACAAGTCACATTAAGTCTTTTTGAAAACTGCTTGATATTGGGATTAAATTTCACCCAGCTCGTTTTGCGCAAATTTTAACCTACTCATTCTTCTTCACATACTAAGCTTTAAACCTCCTTTATAATAATAAAAAAATTCAATGAAGATTAGAAAAAAAAAAAAGAGGCGAAAAAGAAAAATAATAACAGAAAATAGGATTGGAGCCAAATGATCCGTGTGGTTTTGAATTTGATTGTCAAATTAATGTGATGCACTGATGGTTGTTCACTAACTGTTATTGGAGGGGAGAGAGAATGGGGTGAGATAAAGAAAGAAACGTTGTTGCTAATGATATAGTAGTAGTTCAAACTTCAATATAAAAACTTATCTAGTTTTGTTGTGTTGAAGGTGAGCTAACACAGCAAAAACTACTTAAAATATGTAGAAATGACCAAGTATTGGTCAGAGTGAAAAAGACTTAAATTCACTTAAGAATCAACTATAGTAGCAAAAATTTAATTTCGTATGAAACAAACATTTTTTTTAAAAAAATTTGCTTCAGCACGTCAATCCCAAAACATTAATCTCTCGCCCAAGAAGTGAGAAAATAACATGAGAAATCAGAAAAAAAAAATGTAGGATTAGAGTTATCTCAACTCTCAACTCCCAAGTCTCAACTGTTGCTGAGTTCCTGTCGCATCGCACTAATACGTTAAGGACGTGGGGTCTAACACTGCGTGACTTGTCCAACCACAACTAGGTTTCAACTTCCAATCCCTAGTTCTATTTCCGAGTGGCTTCTAATTAGCGTTATATTTTAGGTGACGCAGACGTTTACCTATCTAAGCACTTCCATCTTCCATTTGATAACCTCCAAATGGTACGCAAAAGTTCTTCACTAACAAACAATTTTAGCAAAATCTTATAAATAAAAGCACTTGATAAATTTAAACGAAAGAAACAAACCCATCAACGTGGATTTTAGCTTTGAATATCACAACAAAATAAGCCGTCGTTATCTCATGATAGAAGTGAAATCTGATTGATTGACGTATTGATTAGAAGCCACACTTGTTATGCTTCTATGCTATTCCCTCTTTGAAACTTCACCCCCAACTTCTCTTTGCACTCTCTTTTTCTGCCTCACCCCTCTGTGCACTGTGGGCAGTAATTGAAAATCGATGAGAAGACTAATCCATAAGATATTTGACTATTCATTCTTGTACTTTTTTTTTTAATCGAGATATTGGCATAGGCCTAATTTCCCAATTTCATTGTGGTTAGCTATATCTTCTTCGTGAGTGTAATCCAGCCAAGCCAGTCAAACCCCTTCAACTTTAACCGGAAAAGGTTAAATAAGATGAAAGTGAACTATACCTTGTGTGTGGAAGGTGATCCTGGCCTTTGCACGCTGATGGTTGGGTCAAACCCAACATTCAACAGCATTGGGGACTGTTGCCAGTCACAGAAGACAACACATGGTGGATACCCACTCTCTCTGGTTCAACGTAAAGATCCAGGGTGGTCCCAACCTTGAAGATTTTTCAGAGGCCGAATTAGCCCAAGCTTGCAGCTTTACAAAGTGAGAACTGAAGAGTAAACTATACTTGTATTCATTTTTATATGATCCATAAATCATTACAGAATTCATTCGAATTGATGTGCATGCACAGCCCTGTCAGTAGCTTTTTGAGCTTCATCCCTAATGGATGCAAGGTTCGTTTTTATCTCATTGCAAAGTCTACCCTCTATAAGAAAAACAGGCACCCATAGCTTCGGCTTTACATCAACAATGTATGAGAGAGTCGTATTAACTTCTCGGACTTGCGACTCCTCACTTTTGCTGTTGGACTGCTGCAAAACCATCATTGTTAAAGAAGTTAACATTGTATTTGTATGCCTGTCATCATTGTATATATGGTTTCAAAACTAGAAACTTTTTTCATTCTTATAATTTGTTCGGTATCATTCAAAACAAAACCAATAGACAAATTAAAAATTAAAGAAGGCTGTCTATGCGGAGCAAGTTAGACCAAAAGCTCACAAGATCCCATTTTGTCAATAATATAGCTGTCAAGTTTATCAGAAATCATAGTCCCAACTCGGCCAAGATCCTAATTACACGAATTCGAGTGTCCAAGATATGATACAGTTCATTTCTAGTTGGCTACCTCACCAACGAAGGCTATCCAAGCCATGATCCACTAAGAAGTTCAAAATGTTGACGTTAGAAACTATAACTTCAAGACATTTGAAAAATACTTATATAGAAGATTGCCTCTTATGCATATGTATATCATATATTCTGCTGGATCCAGAAGAATTCAAACAACACGGGAACAACAGAAATCCTACCTGCACAATAGACCATTTTCCTTCAAAGAGTTGAAAATCTCCTTCAATCATCTTGAATTCGATTTCACGCTTCATACCAGAAGGAAGACTCTCCAATTCTTTCTCAAAACAATCTACAATTCCTTTAGCATTAAATTTTAGCCCAAATGCCAAGTTTTGCTGTCCAATCTGTTCAGATAATGTAACAACAATAAGTATAACTTAAGCCGAATGCATGAACAAGAAAAATTATACAAAAGATATCAGTCTATAGTTTAGGTCACAGTTAAACTAAACGTACTGTAGTATGACATTGTAAAGGTTGCAACTTAGAGGAAGTAAATAAGGTAAAACCATGCTTGGCCTCACTACATGTAATCCTAAATAAAGTGTGCACGATATAGGCTTGAGAGAAACAACAAAATTAAGGATTTTAACCCTGAAATTCAGAATCATTTATTGCCAGTTTGTCACTAAAAACTAAAACTCAGAAATATAAGCATCACATTGACTCTCATTTCTGAAAGTAAATTGCTGCACCAACTAAGTTGCATAATATATCATTTACTAACATCATTATTCCCATACTCTGTAGCCTGTAGGTACATATGTATCATCATCCGCCCAAAACTGATGCCTAAATGATTTGTAAGTCATCTATGGAAGTCAACAGCTCTAATCAAACATGCTATGTTAGCAAGCATATATCATGAAGCTGGATGCTTCATACAAAAGTCATTCATGAAAATCTATACTTTAATACTTTGGAAGAGCTAATTCTTTCCAACATAATTATGCTGACATAAAATTTTATCTTATCTGCATTACCATGAGGTGGTTGTGCGTGTCTGTGAGAGTAATTCAAGTTACATTTGAGCATTTAATACCAGTCTAGGGACTGACAGTATTGGATGAAAATAAATATGAAAGCAAGAAGAAAAATCATGATACATACCAACCAGACTATATTGCATTAGAAATTCCTGAGTTTTTAAAGCCTCTCAATTAATGTGCCTTCTGTTTACATTACAATTTTAAGCTGCTAAGCCATACTTGCCAGGGTTTTACCTCAGTCACTCAATGTTTCTGGAAGATAACTAGCTATGTTTGCCTTTGCCACAATAGAAATACTCTTTGCAAGCTATTGCCTCATGTACCCAATCCAATTCACAGTGTAGGAATATAAAGGAAGGTCTCCACTTAGCAACACAAAATGCAAGTGCTACAAATGTGTTTGGTTTAATTATGGGAGAATTGATTTTGAAGAGAACTGATTATGAAAGAATTGATATGAACAAGGTAAACTACATCAATAACTCTCTAAGAGTGGAAACTTGAATTGGCTATCAGAGAAAGAGAGCAGAAGAAGCTTAGTGACACTAGTGAGCTCTAGTAAGTATCTTGGCCATCAGAGAAAGAGAGCAGAAGAAGCAGAGTTGGAAGGGGGAAACTTGGAAGAGGGAAAAAAAAAACATGCAGTAAGGTGTCAAAAAAGTATGTGTTCTGCAGATTTGAACAAAAATTATGTATAGTTAATAGATTGTCCATTTGCCATCCTACGTCTAGTTGGTTTAAACAGCTCCCATCCAGCATCATTGTTGATCTTATTGAGCTTGAAAATGGTGATATCAAGTGCATCCTATAAAATGTTTTGGTTCCACGATTTACTGCAGCACAGAATGTTCCCCCTCCCCCCCCCAAAAAAAAAAATCAATTCAGTAATTAAGAGAGTGCTAGAATCACATTTTCCCGGATTTAACTTATTGCACAGGTTCTCATGAGGGCTGCCCACTACAAATAATCTCTAATTCTCTATATAAGCAACACAATCTAGGAATTACTCTAATCTTCTTACTTTTCGCCCTCCCATTAATAAAGAAGGGGATTTCATTCAGACCTGGAAAGGGAAAATTATACTACTGAAGCCCGAAACAACCCTAACGTATTATTTTGAACCCTAGCAAAATGTATTATGAGACATGATTTACATATTGCCTTAAACATATGACAAATTTCATAAAAATGTAAACTTTAAAATCCTAACATCTTTAAACTCCGACCAAAATTGGCCGGAGGAAAACAGGGAAGGGTATTACAGTGACCAACCTGCAAAAGACGTGCATATTTGTCACCCTTTTCCAGCAATTGGCTGACGGCAAGCCCAGGAATAAAATCGGCCAACCTCTCATAATCAGTCAAGATGTTCCAAACAGCCGCAAGCGGCGCGTCGATGGCGATCCTGGATTGAATTCTGCGGGAGTTCTTCTGCAGCTTCTTGACCTCTATGTACACCCCGTCCTCAGCTAAGGATTCCGATTCCTGAACCGTATCATCTACCAGCAACGAATTCCCAGAAGAATAAACATCGCCATCCTCATCCTCATCCTCGTCCCAAGCATAATCTGCAAAATTGACACTGTCTTGGCCCTCTTCGGATTTGGAAGCGCAAGAGAAAAAGGGTCTGAATTTGAAGGAGCATGGTTTGGGAGAAGGTGGAGTGAAAAAGGCATGGTGGGGCGGGGGAATGGCCATGAAATTGAAAGGGTCCAAGAATAAGAGAGAGTGGGTTATAGAATTCGAAGGCGCAGGTTGCAGGAATAGGAAACCAGAGTGTGATTCTGAGGACGCTGGAAAGGCGCGCATTGCTCAATGTTAGACTCTGCTGTATTCTCTAATCTAACTCTTTTCTTTCCACCACAACCACAAGTATAAGTGGCCAGTGATTCATAAAACAAACAACTTTTTTATCATTTTGTCGTGTCTTCATTTTTGAGGCCAGTTTTTCGTCTGCAAATCCAACGACGAATCAGAACACAATATTCTGATTCTTGTGCTAAAAGAGGAAATTAGGTAATTCAATTTTTTTTTCGAAGGAAGTCATACTAATTGAATTAAAAGCTCGTTAACAATATTATAATTTATTAATAGTATAAAGTCATTTATAATATTAATAATATCAATTAATTAAAATTAAAATTTCAGGCTATTTAAGACCCTTTATCGGTTTACGTTCCACTGTGAGCCATCGTTCGCCATTCAATACCTTCAGCTGTAGTGAGAGAAAAGCTTTTTCCAGTTAAGTTGATAGCCATGACATCTTCATTCTCAAGTTCAACGCAGTTGGTGCAAAGTCAGAATCTTCTTCCTCGTCTTTATCATCTCCAGGTTACTATTTCCTATCTTCCTTTGTTCTTTTGCTTTTTCTTCCTCTCAGGAAACAACATCCATTAATCATGCTAAATGTTCTGAGTCTAGAAAACTGAGAAGATGGTGTGGAAGTAGAATGGTGTTTCAAAATCATGCTTGAATGATGGCAACAATTGAAGGTGTTTATTAGGTGCACCGTTTCAAATCAAAATTAGCATTGGACCTTTGGTTATTGGAAGCACCCAAATGAGAACAACTAAGGTCGTTAATTATAATATCTGAAAGGGATGGTAACTTTTATTTAAGCTATCGTAATAAAGTATATACTTTGCCCATGTGGTGTTCTGGGTTGCTCCTGGGCACATCTGCAGTTCCTGAAGCTCTTCATTTTTTCATATACATCTATACTCAATAGTTGATAGAACTTCCTACTATCACAATTGGGCTGGTGTTGCTTAAAGCTTATCTCATCAATGGAGCCTTCAGCTTTCTTTATAGCATAGGCAACCAGTGTATGAGCTTCATAGCTGTCTAATAGAATTTGTATCCCTGACATTTTATCTGCAATGCCTCAATTTATTCAGCGATTGATTCTGCCTGTTACTCAATCATCAATAATCCGTTCTGCCTAATTTCGGCTTTGCCTACCACTTGTCTACACTCTGCTAGAAATGATTCCTGGATTGTGTATGCAAATGTGTATATCTTATGAGGTATACTGTTACAGGTTCATCTTAGCTAATTTGGTAGTGGGTGCTTTTAACATTTTAATATTAGCCAACCATAGAATTTGCTACTTAAGGCAGCTGTTTTCTACTTTAGTAATGGGAAAAGTATGTTAATTTTTTCAGGGTAATTTTAGCCAAGATGTGTCAAAGGTTCGAAGGCCACATATGGTCTGTAGCAGTACCAGATCTCAGCTTGGTTACAGTAAAACATTGGCATCAAGATCTCATTATGCCACGAGGTTGTCTGTCACACAACATTCTGAAGCAAAAACAATCACATATAGGAGAATGACATGTATCAATGCTACTGAAAATGTAAGAGTATCATTTAAAATTCGTGGTTTTGGGAATTTGTTTGCAGAAAAATCCTAAGCCAATGTGAGACAGTGGAGGAGTACGAGGACAATACCTTCAGGGTCTCTAACTTTTACTTTGTGCTTATTTCTGCCTACTTGGGTGGTAGGAACTAGGAAGGAGAATGGTGAGCACTTAGTATTGATTGATCTTAGAAAAGATTCCTGAAATGTGGACCACTTGTTGACCCTAGAATCACTTAGAATTATAATTGGGGTTGTTCCATCTCCAGGTTTAAAATCGCATTCATTGCTTTAACCAGAAAAATTCTTGGCAATCCTCAATAGCCAATTCTGCTGTGATTAAGATATTGGTTTATTATCTTACACGGTTCTGTTACTTTTAGGTTCTAGAGCTGCAAGCCAAAGTGACAAACAAGTGTTTCTTTGACGTACAAATTGGGGGTGAACCTGTTGGCAGGATTGTTTTGGGCCTATTTGGAGAAGTTGCTCCTAAAACAGTTGAGAATTTCCGTGCTTTGTGCACAGGCAAGTAATCAAATTTTTCTGTAGCATTGTTCTTGTTGTAGTTGTAATTATTATTGTGAAATGGATTGTGTGACACAGCATTTTATACATCAAGTTGAATAATCTCTGTGCAGGAGAGAAAGGATACGGTTACAAAGGAAGCTATTTCCATCGTATAATCAAAGATTTCATGATTCAGGGAGGGGACTTCACTGAAGGAGATGTGAGCTCTGTTATATTATGTTTGTATGCTTGCAAATATATGCTAATGTGTTCATGCAGTTTCACACCGCCGTGTACATACATCGTGCTAAGGTGATAATGTTTCTTCTCGCTTCAAATATGTTTTAATTGGCTGCAGGGTACTGGTGGACTCAGTATCTATGGTCCTAGCTTTGAAGATGAGAGTTTTGCCTGTATGTCTCTGCTGGTGCTTGAATATTAACATTGACTTTTAAAATTTTAATTTGTGATTGGTATTAAAAGTTCTACTTTGACCGTTGTTCCATTTTAAAATAGTATAGTTAATCTTCTTCAGATTGGACTTTCAATGGATAGTTGATCTCTTGCTAATATTAAAAAACACACTTCCTTGCAGTGAAGCATGTTGGTCCTGGAGTTTTGAGCATGGCAAATGCCGGTCCTAATACCAATGGTAGTCAATTTTTTATTTGCACTGTAGAGGTGAGAGACATGCACTGTCCTACTTTCACTTCAAGAATAAGATAAGGCGTATATTCTTTTTTTATACATTTTTTTTCTGAAAAGAATTTGCCATCTGCTACCTCCATTTTCCCTTCTTTACAATGAATTTTTAGAGGTAACATTACTTCAAAGAAGGACTTTAATGAAAACAATGAAGCAGATAGGAGAAGACCATATCTCTCCTTAAGTTCTGTGCAAAGTCACTAAATTGATGCATGCAGCCTATAGTTTATAGTTCTAATTTAGCCCAATTGAAACTCTCTATACCCCTTTTTATGGGTTTCAGTCAAAGGACTGCTGATCTACCGTTTAAAACTATCGCCAAGACAACTGTATATGCCACTGTCTAAGTTGTCTTGATCTACTGATAACATCAAGGCTTAATTACATATTTGATCTTAAGTTTAATTTTGCTCCCTCGCATTTCAATTGCTACAATGTTATCCTCGTAGTTTTTAAATTGATGCAATTATGTCCCTTGGAAATTTGACGTCAACATGGCACTATCTTTGCCTTTTTGCTGATGTAGAATAAAATTTGATGATGTGACACTCTTTTTTATTGACTTTTTTTACATGAAAATGATATGACACAATGCCACATCAACAAAAAAGAGTGTCATGTCAACATGAATCTCACAAGAGGACTTGATTGTATCAATTTAAAAACATTGTTGCAATTAAAACTAGGGGGACCAAAATCAAACTTTAATAATAGTAAAAAGACCACAAGTGTAATTAAGCCTAAAATCAATATCCATTAATTGGTCATTTTCACAATTGGAGCAGTCTCAATAAGTGACGCTATGGCTGTTCTTTAAAGTATGTTTTCAGATGTAAGAATATTATGTGTTCTACATGTTCGATTTTAATTTGTCTAGTTAATAGACTGGAGCATATTGCTGGCATTTTTTTTGCACATTTTTTAATACCCAATTATTAACTAAACTATCCTAAATTCCTAATCTTTTACTTTTCAACTATTAGATACACTCATTTTTTGAAGTTGGTTTAGCTTTTGGATACCAAGTAAATTATGTGATTTCTTGATGTAGACTCCATGGCTAGACAATCGCCATGTTGTGTTTGGACATGTCATTGATGGACTGGATGTTGTGAGGACACTTGAATCCCAGGAGACAGGCAGGTATGATGGCCCTCGGAAGGCATGCAAAATTGTTGATTGTGGAGAACTGCCTACGGATGGTTGATCCTTACACTGAAGTGCAGTACACTTCTCTGATTGTCTATTTCAATTTTCAATCTTCTAGATCTTTTGAGGGTGTTGGGGGAGGGAGGGTATGGATATCTCTGGTGTTCATGTGTTCGAACTATCATTGCTCTCTGCTTAAGGAAAAATTGGATGTCATTCGGAGACAAGGCACTGCAAGTGCATGTAGTGAATAATTATTATTAGGAGAGATACAACACCCATATTTTGCATTAGTAGACTCGTACCAAATCCTTACAAATATAGTACTGTCTTTTTTTCTCTTAGAAAGTTCTGCTTCTGCTATTTGCATTTACAAGCTACCTGTCCATTTCAGGATGCTAATTGCATGTTTCACATATTTAAGCATCATCATTCTGTGGGGATAATTGAGAAATTATTTTAAATTTAGGTAAACAAAACTGCTGAGCTAGAGAGTCTTGATTTGGTTGATAAGTTAACTGAAATGTTTGATAGAGCAAAACCTATGCTAGGACCAGGGTTTCAACTGCTGGGGACTGGATCATTTGCTGTTGGTTGCCTTCTTCAACCTCCCAAATTTCGGGTAATGCTTCTTTGATATTATGAATGCTATTCAGGGCATGGTCTGCACCCTGCACCAAATCTGAACGTCCCACCTGCCATCATTATGCGCTTACATTAGATGTGAACATATATTGTGGAGTCATTTTAATTTCTTAGATCTCCTAATAAGATGCATAGATAGCAAATTATGGCTTACGATAACCGTGTGAAGTCCAGCTGCTTTTCCGCTTGCAACATTTCTAGCACTGTCATCAAAGAAAATCTGCGGAAGATAGGATAAAAGATTCCAAGAATTTTGTAACTATGGGCCAAAATATATATAAGTAAACAAATAAAAGAAATAAACTTCTGTGTCGCTTTTTAGATAAGTAATCAATATCTTACCGTTTTCTTTGGATCCACATTAGCAACCTGAATAGCAGCTTCAATGGCTTCCACAGATGGTTTGCAGAGGATTTTTGACTTGGAGCTGAAACATCCAGTGATATCATGGTTAAACGGTGTCCCTCCCTGTGAGCACATGATTATCATCCGATACATCCATGTAATTAGTTTGTTTTGGGGGATTAAGTGTTTCAAAGCATATGATGCCCTCAAAACAATCTTCCAAGCCCAATCTGTTGAGAACTTTAACGGCATGTGCTTGATCAGCATTGGTGAATATCTGCAAAGACCATATTCAAGTCTTAGAATTTCATGGAATTCTCTTCACTGAACAAAAACAGTATCAAAGGCTGAACTTTTTCGGGCGTATACTATTTTACGCTGAGGCATGGAAAGCAGAAGGCTCCTTAACACTGGATCAGGCTTCAGTTTCTCATATGGTAATCTTCCATGCACGTAAGCATGAAACTCATCATTGTCAAACACATAACAAAGGGCCTGAGAGGAAAGACTGAAACTTAGTTTCATTGATATTATATCATTGATGATGAATTGGTATTTCAGAAGAAAAGTATGATGAAGAGAAAACTGAGGACAATGCCAATTCTTGATACCTTCAGTCCTGCCATAGTTGTCCCATATTCCCTATACAAATCCAGGCACATCTTTGGCACTTCACTTTCTTCAATATGCAAGTGTTCCAACATATACTCTGTAAACAAGACTGGTTAACTGTAATACCTCTTTCACATATTATCTGAACACTAGAGTCATTATAGTTATAGTCGCATGCCCTCATGGTTTATATTTGTAGTGTGTACCTTGTATGTTCTTGCGACATGCCAAATTGAGACCTGAGCTCAGAGGGTAGAGCGTGTCATCCATATCTGTGGAAAAACATTTAGAGACAAATTAATATCACTACTCTTTTCCTCTTTAGAATTGTACTAGTAGAACAGGTTTACAATGTGTTTGGTTGTAGAGGAATGAGAGAAAGTAAGAGGGAAAGAAAGATTTACTTGTATTCTCTCCCTTGTTTGGGAGTCGTAAAGGAAGTCAAGGTATTATAACTGACCCCAAAACCACTTAAGCTCCACTTTTTCAAGTTCTTTCAATTTGGAAATGTCAGGAGAAAACGCATTATCATGAACCAGTTTTTTTTCATTTAACTCTTCTTTTTATTTCCTTCATTGATTTTAAACATCAAAACAAAGAAAAGCAAAATCACACTTTAATTCCTTATTTCCTTCCTTTTCTTTATCTTCTGACTCCCAAACAGTCACATAAAATTGAGCCAAATTTTCAAGTGTTGTTCTTCACTCTTCTTTGATTAAAGCACATGAAATGTTTGCACAGCATACAAATTTGGGCCAGAAAATAGTAAATTCAATGTGTATTTTTGAAGCAGGCGAGCAATGAAGTTAAACCAAAATCGTGGTAATCTACTCTTTTGAAACATCAAACATGTAAGAGTGCACAAATAGAGTTGCACCAAGCTGAGCATACCGAAAAGCAAGCACTCGTACTTGATTCCAGCAATCCTGTGAGCAGTGTCCATCTTAAAGAATTTCTTATCTGCAACAAATTTCAGTGAATTTGTTAATTACAATTTCTAGAGAAGCCCAGTTCAGTAAAACCATATATGAATTTCCTCCTGTCCTCTCTCTGAGGCATGTCTTGAAATTTTAAGTGCAAGGTATCATCACTTGCAGTAGCTTAACGGGCACCATATTTGCAGCTTGATTATAAGAATATAGCCAACTGAAATAGAACTATAGAAACACTACTATAACACACCTAAGTTCCTAACAAACTAGTTTCAAAGCAAGAGTACCAAAAGTTAAGATGGTAACACGCCTTGATCAGAAGAAACTAGAAAGACATACCTGGTGAATCGATCAAGAAGAACAAAGGAGTATAGGTAGAAAGACCAAATCTTGCAATTTATAGCTCAGTGATCTCGAATCTTCCTGATTTTAAATCGACGAGATAAGTAAGCAATCAGTCATTTCATGCGTTATGATTAAATCAATGCATGAAGCATGCCCATCAATATTGTGAAACACAGAAACTCACTTATAATAAAATAATATAAAGAATTTATGCACAAGAACAGGACATCGATGCACAGAGAAAAAAACAAGTACGATAATTGGAACGAAACGAAACAATACCTGGACTAGAGTGTGAGTGTTAACCCATGACGCTTCTGCAGCACGAACAGGCGTGGCTCACAGAACCTGTTGTTGGAAATATAAACTTAGTACATGTATTTAATTAATTATCATTCATGCAGTTGGATATTATATTCATGTATCTACTTAATTACTGTCCATATATTTTTATATTCATGCATTTATAAGTTTTAAGCATTTACTTATACTTAATTAATAGGTGCATTGAATATTTTTAGTTAAATTCATTATAAAGATTGTCAAGAGATATTGTGTACCTATAAATAATCATTAATAGATGTATTGAATATTTTAGATTAAGTTCACTATAAGAGTTATCAAGAAGTATCGTGTATATCTATAGTGTTGTGTTTTTACAAATCATATAAGTCAAAAATATCAATCTAAATGACTTTCATTAGAAAGTTTGAATATTTCTTTCCCTACCATCTCCTTCATCTATATTATACGTGCACCTATGAATTTAGAAGAGGACTCACCACTAAGCTGAATTTGCGAAGTGGCCCACCATTTGAAGAAAAGCAGATGATATAATGCTGGGGGCACAAATACAATCCCATCTTCCATCATCCTATATAAATTTGTCAAAGGAGGGAAGCAGTTTGCACTGGTTTGGAATCTTCATGCCAAGGAAAAGGGAGGCATAATCTAGAGAATGGGTGGTGAAGATGAGGTTTATTCTTTTTCTATAATGGAATATAAGCATCATTGCTACTATCTATTGACTATAACAAAGCATATGAGCATAGAAATGCTTGTTACTCGATGCCCCTTTGCAGATAAACCAGCTACCAAAGGTATGTCCAAATACCCTCCCTGCTGCTACAAGTAGAAGCCGAATACTGCCACGGCAAGTGGAATCGATCTCTCCTGCAATTGACTTCAAAAACCAAAAGTACAGTACTACTACATATTCCTTCTCATTTTGAAGGAACAAAGATGCTTATTCTTTTAGTTAAAATTCCATCGTATTGTTGTTAATGAGTTGGTTTTAAAGTTTTGGTATCCTTTTCCTTTCTTAAACTCTATCATTATAATTAAATGCTCAGTAAAAAAAATATGTTTAATTAAGAGATAGATATATTTTGATAGGAAAATGAGACAAAAGATTTTAGTCATGATCAAACTCTAACTAATAGCTATCCTCCAGCAATATAACTTTAACTTTTTCTTTTTGACTTGAATATAACTTCAACGTTAATGAGAAGGATTGGCAACATAAATAACTTCTAGCTATTATGCATATTTATTGTGAGTGTAAATATTTTATATTATTATTTAATCACATGTTATAATTTAATATTATTAAAATTTAATATTTTAATTAATTATTATTATAGTTAAAATTTTTAAATAATAGAAGAACACAAAATTGGATTACAATATAAAAAAATTATATTTAAAATCTTTTACATAGATACATAATTTGCACCATGAAACAAGCCAATATTAATCCATAAAAGTTCACAAAAAATTATTAGAAACATTAAAAATTGTCGGACATAAATCAATTTATAAAATTAAGAGAGTAATTGACAATAATAAGTATGCAAAATAAAAAGAAACAAATCTCAACAAAGATGTTTTGTTTGGGAGGCTGTGAAAACTTTATGAAACGAATAGTACATTCACTTTAAGCAGACAGACTCTAAATTAGTCTTATGGGTGGTCTCAAGAGGCAATATGTGGGGATACCGAGAAGTCCCACTCGAGAATAAAGCTCCTAATTAAGGTGTTTGAATAAAAAAAAAAGGAACCAATTCACTAAACTTAAGGGACTAAAATCAACCAATTAAAAGTATTTGGCTAAAATATCATTTATTGATATTAATAGGAATAAAGTGTGTATTTATATTAATTTATTTTATATTTAAAATATTTTATAATTAAAATATTATTAAACAAGTTTTAATTTTTTTTAAATTAATTAATACATTGTATAAACTGAAAGTATAATTTGGCAAGGAACATTAATTCAAACAAATGAATAATTTATTATTTCTTTTCTTACAAAATTTCTTTCCTAGTTTCATGGAAGCGACAAAGCCCCCGTGAGTGTTGAAACTTGAAAATCATGTTGGGTTCGGACACGTGAATTTGAAATCAACCACCAAACCAAAACAAAATTGTGCTGCTGCTCGATACAGAAAGAAGCAAAAGATGATTCTCATCGAACCCTGACATGCAAAATGGGTTCGTTCAAGGACCTCGGCAGGCTGTTCAATGGCCTCTCTCTGGTCACCAACGAATTCATCAAGCGCTCTTCAACCCTCGAGTCCGCCAGAACCGCGGATTTCGAAACCCTAATCAAGAAAGCTCTGGTTGCGGCCACTGACCTCTCCGGAGTCACCAAAGGAAATGTTCGCCAATTCTCGAACCCTGGATCCTCTGACGCTAAAGTCCCTTCTGACTCCGTTGTTTATTTCGCCGACCCTTCTCAATCTGATTCCTCAACAACGACAGGAGCAATCAATGATAATGTTGCCAATTTTTCTTCCGAAGCAAATGATCACGTGGCGGTTGGTACTAACGCCACCGAGTCCCCAGCGAAGAATTTTGTGGAAGCTTCGATTTCTGATGCCTCGGTTGATGCAAATGTTTGTCCCGCTCCGAAAAGTGTAGATGAGGGCAGACATTGTGTGGCGAGGAGGGAAACTGAGATTCAGAGCTCTGTTGAAGCAATTAATGGGAATCAAGGTGCAAGTGGGGAAGTGGCAGCTGCACCGCCATTGAGGAAACGAAGGCCGAGGGAGAGGAAAGTTCCTGCAACTCCGTTTTCCAGGGCCATTGGGTTAGTGCTACTGCAACTCCATTGGAAAGTTGCTCTGGAGCCGTTATTTGTTTCCCTGGTTAGGCCAATTTAGTGTGTGTTTGGATTAACTTATTTTGTAGTTAAAATAGTTTATAATTAAAATTTTTGTGAGAAAGCTTTTGGAAAATAAGCGATTTTTTTTCTAAAAATAAGCGTTTCCAAACATGCCTTTAGATGTTGCCCAGCCACATTTTTTATTTACATTTATCTGCATAGACCTAATTCCAGTCTACTTATAAAAAAAAAGGGAACTATAAGCAATGAAAAAGGTTGATGCCACCCTGCAGTTATATAAAGCTTTCATTTCACTTGTTCCAGAAAAGCAGAATCACTGACTAAATAACTACTTACAAGTTTACAATTATATAGTAGTGTTTGTATACTGAGGAATGTCTTAAAAGGTGAAACTATCTCATTGTCATTCTTTTCAAAAATTGTCTATTTACTCAAAAAAGGAATTGCAGAACGCAAATAAACTGCTGTTTTTTTTCCCATCCCATTTATTTACATTTTTGTTTGATATCTTCCCCTTAATAAATCATAAAATATGGATCTTGGAAAAAATCATGCTTTAATTGTTATGTAAGCATTTACTATCCCTAAGTCAAGTGTCATTATAAAATTGTAGGTTTGCTGGGCTTGGAGCTGGTCTTGCATGGGGAACACTTCAGGAATCTGCTAAGAGGCTTGTCTTTGGTAGACCTAATTCACAAGACAATCAATCTGCACTTTCTGCATTCTTGTCTGAAAAAAATGCAGAACGTTTAGCTCTTGCATTGTGTAGAATGCGTGGAGCAGCACTCAAAATTGGGCAGATGTTGAGCATACAGGATGAATCTCTTGTTCCTGCTCCGGTACTGTGACTTGTCTTTTATGCTTGTGACTTAATTAGTATGATGCACGCTTATATATCATTGTTAGATATATAAAACTATTCATGTGTTTTTACATAATACCTTAAGGTTTTGGGGATAGTTGGTTTATGACATGGTATCAGAACCTCTACGACCAAGTGGTCAGGAGTTCAATTTTTGCTGCCCCCATTCTTCACAATTAAGTTGAATTTTAGCACAAAGTAAAGTGAGCCTGTGCATTGTCCACACTTCAAGTCCAAAGGACTCTTGCGTGAGGGGGTGTGTTAGATATATAAAATCATTCATGTGTCTTCACCTAATAGCTTAAGTTTTTGAGATAGTTAGTTCATAACAATCATAAGTATGTATATAATTTGTGAAGAGACATCTTGATGATAGTGTTAGAATATATTTAGAACATCTTTAGAAGATCTTTAGAATATATTGTGGAATCAATTTGTGCTCTAATTAATGAAGCAATTTAGGAGTCATATCATAATTTTATTATATTTTCTAATTTATTTTCTTATTTGATTAGGGTTACTAGAATATAAATAGAGGTTAATGCTTGGGTTTTTGTAACATATCAACACATCTAATATATTTGTCACATTGTTAATCTATTCTCCTTTTTTCTTTCTCCCTACCTAAACCCTATAATTTCAACATTATATCAGAGCGGTACCATCCACCTTGAAGGTGTCCATGTTTTTCGCCCTGTCAAGTTCTATATAACTCCTTTGTAAATTCTTCTTTATTGTTTTCTCAACCCATTCTCTTATCTATTTTCTATGCTTTTTTATTGTTTGACTCTTTTTCAATCTTAGCATAGCATTGAGGGGAGTGATAATGATAGTGGTGACTTTTCAATACTAGTGTTTGTGATGTTATCTTCCCATTAACGATCATTCCGATGGTGATTTCTTTTTCCACTGATGAATCATATCAGTGGTGACATCTCTTCAATACTAATGTTTGTCATGTTATTCTCTTCTTATTGATGATCATTTCGATGGTGACTTCTTTTCCACTGATGAGTCATAACAGTAGTGACATCTCTTTAATACTAATGTTTGTCATGTTATTCTCTTCTCATCGATGATTATTCCGATGGTGACTTCTTTCCCACTGATGAATCATACTAGTGGTATTTCTACTCAAGTTGTCTGGATCTGTCATCTGGTCAAGCAAATCCTTAGAATCTCTCAAGTCGTTTGGGTTTGTTATCTAGTCAAGAAGAACTTTAGAATTCTCAAGTCTTTTGGGTCTGCCATCTGGTCAAGCAGAACCCTAGAATTCTTTATTCTCACGTAGGCTGATGATCATTCCTTACTGAGTTGTCTTTCCAGCAATGTTCATCTCTCTGACGTCACTAGCATCTTGAGTTGTGGAGTCCATTTTATATTTATGTTATTTAATTAAAGTATTTATTTGTATCAAGCTTAAAGCTTAGTAAGCTTTAGCCTGAGGGGAGTGTTAGAATATATTTAGAATATCTTTATAAGATATTTAGAATATATTATTGAATCAATTAGTGCTCTAATTGATGAAGTAATTTAGGAGTCATATCATAATTTGATTATATTTTCTTATTTATTTTCTTATTTGATTAGGGTTATTAGAATATAAATAAAGGTTAATGCTTTGTCTTTCGTAACATATCAATACATTTAATATATTTATCACATTGTTCTCTATTCTCCTTTCTTTTTTCTCCTTACCTAAACCCTATAATTTCAACATATAGTAATTAGGATTTTTAGCTGACATTGTGCAATTTTCGCTGAATCTGAGATAGGGTGTGTTGATTAAACTGAAAATTTTGGCACTGAATTTCTAGTGATGAAAATTTAAGCACTGAATTTGTAAAGTCTGAAAAGATTTTTATTTTAAGTTTTGAAAATGCATTAAAGGAAACCATTAGCATTTATTATAATAATTAAGGCTATACTAAAGGAAATCATTTTCATTTAATTATTTAAAATAAGGAAAGAGTTGCCATTGAATACATTCAATGATCTCTCCCATGCTTAATGTTTTCAGCCCTTTTTACTTAAATTTCATTTTAGCATATATTAAACACCACTAAATCAATTTCAATGCTGAATCTTTTCATTCAGCACTGAGTTTAGTTTTCAAATAGGCCCTAAGTCTTTGTTTCAGTACAAAGTATTGCATTTAATGTACACTAACCTTTATTAAACACCGTCAACAGTCAGACATCAGTTCTTCTTTCAAATGGTTGAGGTTGGACAGAGGGAAAAGTGCAAAATTCCAAAAGAAATAACCATAGACTGCCGTGTATTCTATCAAAAATAGGAAGAAGACTGTGCTTACTTGGAATCACATAATGAAGGTGGTGGGAGGAGGAGATGGAGGAAGCATAAGATTTGGAATATAATATTTGCACAATTGATTGTGAAACATAAAATCGGAGGCTTATTGCTAAAAAGTTCAATATGCCCATTGCATGATATATTAATAAATTTATAAAAGTCTGAATGGCATACTCAAATTGGAGGTTTACCATGTGCATGAACTTCTATTTTCTAATAAATTTGGGGAATATTGAGTTCTGTTATGATAATTATCTTAGATAATTATTGGAATAAGCCATAAATATCTCTATCTCTGATAAAAAAAATAGTTTTTCTATCTTACATGTTGAGAGTACTGGTCAATTGCAACTTAAAGTGGCTGATTACAGTTGGATAAAGATCCTCTCCCACAATAATTTGCTGTCGTCATGTCTTGTGTTCCATGGTCAGAGGTGCTTGTCATCTTTTGTGGATTTGCTTATTAGGTTGTGAATCTATTATTATTACTATTTTCTACAGAGCTCTATTTGATTTATGGAGTCTCATGAAAAATGGCAGTTATCATTGTCATATTTGCTGCTATTGTCTCTTGTATTTTTACAAATGCTGAGAAGCAAAATTAGTATGAATTTCTGCCCAATCAAATATTCCTCTTCTCTAATTGATGGGTCAGCAGTTCCATGAAGGAATCAGTGAATGGATTTTGTTTCTTTTTATGTGACTTAGTAATTTCTCAATCCTTTATCTGTAGATCCTGGCTGCATTAGAAATTGTCCGTCAAGGTGCAGATGTGATGCCAAAGAGCCAGCTTAATCAAGTTTTAAATGCTGAGTTAGGTCCTGACTGGTCGTCAAAATTGTTTAGTTTTGATTATGAACCTATAGCTGCTGCAAGTATTGGCCAGGTATGTATGCTTGTATTACTTGTTGCTTGAAATCCATCATATCTGGTTTTGAGTGCTTAAGTTCCATAGTTGACCCCATTTTCCATCATTTTATCTTTCTGTTTGACTTTGAATTGATAGTAACATAAAAGTCCTTATAAGAATGCCAAATTTTGCTATAGTTCTTTTTCTTATATATGAGATCTTATGTTCAATATAATTCCAAGCAAGAAAATTTGCATTGTCCTAACAGCACTATGTGTGCATGTTATGCGTGTACAAATCATTAATGTGTGTAACTCATTCAATATCATGCCTCTTTATATTTTCACACTTCAGCTTAGTATTGCCTAAAAAGGTTCCTCATAAGAAATTTAGGTGCACCGGGCTGTCATGAAGGATGGCATGCATGTAGCAATGAAAATTCAGTACCCTGGTGTTGCAGATAGCATTGAGAGTGACATTGAGAATGTGAAACTTCTCTTAGACTACACAAATCTAATTCCTGAAGGACTTTATCTTGACAGAGCTATGAAGGTGCGTATTTATTGGTAGAGTTCATGTATGTGTTTGATTGTGTGTGTTTATCAATATCCTCATTTCATAGTATTTAAACCCACAAAATTTACTGTCTCCTGACCCTTGTCTGTAGGGTTTTGGATCCTTTAGCTCCTCTCCCCCTTCCTTTCACTGAGTGGCTTGCCTTCAAAGTTATCAGTTAGAACCTAAGGCCATATCCAATTATAATTATTTGATCTGCATACAGACTTGCGCAACTCTTTTATTACTACCTCTTTCTATATGCTTCTTCGCCCATCATCCCATCCTATCTGGTGTTCCATGTACTCTGTTCTAAATTGGATTATGCAGGATTATATTTATATATGGTAGATATTGACCTGGGGTCTCTTCCCCATCATATAAAAAGACATTGTCTCCATAATTTGACAAATATGTCTGCCCATGTGTTAAAATTTGCATTCTTACAATCTTCCTGTATTTTTTCTAGGTGGCCAAAGAAGAATTATCTCGTGAGTGTGATTATGAGTTGGAGGCAGCAAGTCAGAAGAGATTCCGAGATCTGCTTGCTGACACAGCAGGATTTTATGTTCCGATAGTTGTAGATGATATTTCAAGCAAAAGAGTTTTAGCTACAGAACTTGTTTATGGTAATTATTATAAATTTCACCAGTTCTTGTGGTACATTCTTTTGATACACCCATGCTTATGTGGATGTTTCTGGGATCACAGATTGCATAGCATACTTATACTCATAAGTGCTTCATTTAAGTTCCTGTTTGGATGACAAAGCTCTCAATACATAGTATTATTTGCACAAAAGATATACTTTTCCTAATTAAATAAAAGAATTTTCCTGTAAATGTTCCAATTTTACCCTATATATTGTGTGTCATATACTTGGTGATTTCATCTTGCAAGTTTTTAATTCATTAAAACCCTAGGATGAAAAGAAAGATGTGCTAAAAATAATCGACCTTATCAAATTGTATAATACATAAATAATGCCACATGGCAATTTAAAGCCCTGATTTTCAGTCCTCTTTTTTTCTTTTTTCTTTTTCATTTTCTTTGGCAGTAGAAAATTTTTAAGATTGGCTGTTTGGACTGTTGGATAATAGAATTGTCTATATGTCATAGGCTGCTGAATCATATAAGAAGGTCCTCCTTTCTTCAAGTTGTTTCAACCATTGATGAAAATTTCATTTGTAAATATTGATATTCTGGTTATCAAACTAGCACTCCCTTAAAATACTAATATAGCAAAGCTGATTATATTTTAGTACATATTAATGTCAGATTGTCTGTCAGATTTTTTGAGAATACCATGCTGTCATCTTTAAAGAGATATTTTTATGAAGAAACAAAGATTTGTGCATATGATGTTTTTATTCATTCCTTTCCCAAATATTGCTTGCTTTTTGTGAGAATGATGCTACTGGTCCTGCCCATTAGACAAGGGATGCTTTTCTTGTCCTTACAATTTTTTTTTATTGTTCTATTGGGAAAAAAGAATATGTGAACTAACAACTCTGGGGACTGTTTATTCAATTTAAGATGAATTTATTTACATTATTTAGAGTAATAATTAGAATTATATTCTATTAAAAAAGTTCTATTCAATTTTTAGCTTGTCTTTGAACATGGTGTGGTTTTCTCTTGCTGCAGGAATTCCAATTGACAAAGTGGCATTACTGGACCAGGAAACTCGTAATTATATTGGGAAAAAGTTATTGGAACTCACGTTGATGGAGTTATTTGTATTCCGATTTATGCAGGCATGTTATCCCCCCCCCCCCCTTTTGGGTGTTTATATATGTGCACGTGTGCAAAATTGTTATATGGCATGGTTATCTTGAATGATGAATTTTGGTTTAGTTGTCAAGTTTAGGCGTTGTTTCAGACAAGTAAACATATATTGCTATTGGAAGCCTTGAGTCAAGTGTGAAAAAGGATTAGGTTTGAGTGGGACACTATCATCCTCAACTGTCATCATATCTTTCTACAAACTTCAAGTTGGATGCATGTGAACTAGTTAAGCTTTAAGAGGAAAATCTTTATGCTGTCTCTTTGCATAGTTTACATCCTACACACTGTAAAGAGCAAGCTTGCTATGGTGTAATGCAGTTATAACTGTTGCTGTGCTGCTATGGTGTTACCAATTCCAATATAAGATAGCCTAAAGTTTTTCCATTTTGCAAGGACTGGTTGAATCAGTTGACTAGGCATCATGGTAGAGTCAACTAGAGTCTAATTCATATATTATAATCTAACTCATAGTTTTACTAATAACTTATAGAGTCTAATTCATATCTTCTAATCTCAGTACTGAATATAAAAAAATAAATACAATGAGGTTGTATTTTATGCTAACAGCTCATGTACTTTTGTGTTCATGAATTTTGCTTTCTGTTGTGTTTTGTCGCTGTGTGTTTTTTAATGTTAACTTCTCTTTTATGTTTTTCTTTAAATCACACCAACCCTGATTTTCTTGTCTCGTGGTGTTCTCCCTTGATGCAGACTGATCCTAATTGGGGTAATTTCTTATATGACGAAGCTACAAAGTCAATCAATCTTATTGATTTTGGAGCAGCACGAGATTTCCCAAAAAGATTTGTTGATGATTATTTAAGAATGGTTGGTTCTCATCCTTTCTAGTCTTTCTCTATTTATAGTTAAGCTGACGTTTGAAATCTTGATTTGGGTTATTGTTTTCTCTGTTTAATTTTTTACGTTGCTGAGATTGGGATATTCAAACTAGAGAATGAAATATGCCAGTTCTTGACTCCTTCCTTTTTTTTTAAATATTTTGTTCCGATATTGAATTAAACTGACTTTAATCTGCCAAAATTACAAACCGCCAGGTGCTAATAACTCATAAGTCGTAACATAACACCATAGTGGAAAATTTTGAATTAAGCTGCTCGACCATTTTACTTTTAACTTAAGCTGAGCTGCAAATTCCTGGGAATTCTTATTCTTGTTATTTTTGTTTGTGATATATAATTGATTAGGTTCTAGCATGTGCCAACAGTGATAATGATGGGGTCATTGAGATGTCCAAGAGACTTGGGTTCCTCACTGGAATGGAATCAGATGTGATGCTAGATGCCCACGTTCAAGCTGGTTTTGTTGTGGGTTTGCCATTCTCAAAACCTGGTGGATTTAACTTCCGATCAAACAACATAACTCACAGCATTTCACACCTTGGGGCAACAATGCTGAAGCACAGGCTCACTCCACCACCCGATGAAGCGTATAGTCTGCACAGAAAGCTTTCTGGTACTTTTTTGGCATGCATTAAGATTGGGGCTGTTGTCCCTTGTAGGGAACTGTTGCTTGAAGTGTACAAGCATTATAAGTTTGGTGATGAAGTAAATGAGATATTATCCAGTGGCTCAGTGTCTTCGTAGGCTGGTTATTTTTTCTCCAATTGGTTTTTCCCAATTTTAATAATCTGTGGGATGCCAGTTTGCGTCCAAGCTCTTAACAAGAATGTTTCAATTTGCTCCACAAATGGATTTTTTCTGGGGACAATTTCCCCTTTCCCCATTTGTAACTTTGGCTGCCTGTAGAGTTTTTCCCAGATGGATTCTTTTTAAGGTTATTGATTCTTTAAAATAATGTCTGTGGATGTGTTTTTCCTTGTTCATCCTTAACTTGATCTATGAATATTCATCATCAGCAATGCCTGGCGGGTGCCTGTTGGATTAGCTGAAATCATCATTAATGTTGAGGAATAATATAAGCAAATCATTTTCCTATATCATATTCAAGGGCTCATTAACTATTACTGTGGTTAATATGGTTCAACCAGTCCTTGCTCAACCAACATTTGTTTATACTTTTTTTTTCTAGGTAACTCAACATCAACTTTTCGTTGAAAATTTGTTATTGGTATGTTCATTGATTCCATATAGCAATAATGTTAGATTTTCTAATCCGATATCTGATTATGCATCATCGTCATCATGAATTAATATATTGGTGTTATGTCGGTTCGATTAGCTGCAATCATCATCGGCTCTGAGAATTAAGAATGGTGTACGCTAACCATGGTATATCGCTATGGTATCTCCTACAACTTGTGAACTGAGTTCTGAGGATGTCTTGTGTCTGATTTCTACGTTCCTTTAACCTTGTGAGTTTTGGCAGTGTTGCAAAAAAAAAGTGGACACGAACTTACTATTCGAAGATTTAACAATTTTTTTAACAAAATCCTTTAAAAATAGATGAGGATATTTTCTTATTTATGAAATAATAATAGAGTATTATGTTAGAGAAAAAAAGACATAAAAAATTTTAAATATAAAAAATTAACTTTATAACTTATTATGATAGATCCTAACACAATATAATTATTTATCTCTCTTTAATAAGATAATTATGTTATAAGAGAGGATCTAAATTTTTTAAAAATATGTTATCAATTCTACAATTAAATAACATGTCGTTACAAGCATAGCATATAAAGATAGAAAACTGAAGAGTAAAAAACTTGTGATGAAAGTTGATAAATATATAAAACTCGATTTAATTTTATAAAAAAAATTTATATTATAATTTAATTACATAATGATACATTATTAAAATAATTTTAATTATGATAATAATTATTTTAAAATTAAAATTTTATAAATAATATATAAATATATAATTAAATATTAATATAAAAAATTTTATATTAAAAATATATCAAAATTAAACCCTATAAAATTATTTTTAACACTTTTGAGTTGTTAAGAAAGGTCATAAATGCAGTCCATAACAGAATGCACGCAACTTATGCAAAGAATCAATTCCCCGCAATTAGTGGACAGAGCAAACTAAAGCATCAGACTGCTTTTTGCCCCGGGGTCCACTGGGTGGGAAAGTGGTTTACAGAGACTGAAGGAGAAACGCTAAGGCTAATTAATTAGCACATAACTTGCGCCCGCATTTCTTCATACTTGCACTTAAAACGATGTCACTTGTACAGATCTTAATACTGTGACAGTAAACTGGGTATAAAGCGATGGGTATCACTTACCAAAAGAAAGTAAAAAAGTAATGGGCATCTATCTACATATTTTAGGACAAGAATAAAGATCTTTCCTTTGGCTAACTGAAAACATGATAACCAGTTAGTTAACCACCGAAGTCGAAACTCTAGTGTTACGTGGTGTGAGTGATAAAGGAGGTCTCTTCTTTGATAAGGAATTGGCTTCCATGTTATTGGTTACCAAAATTATACATCATCACCGCCTTCATTACTGATTTAATAACATCCTTAATGGCTGATATTTACCGTGATTGGCTCTGGCTCGGTGCCTGCAATTATTAGCCACGGCAATCATTGTGGCTCTTCGTAAACAGCCACTGATGGGAACAGAACAACTGTTAGTAACAAGAAGGAAAGAAGATTTGTATTTTCTTTTATAAATTAAAATAATTTTTATATTTATCAACTTAAACAGTTTCAGAAATTTAATTTTTCTAATAAAAAGTGATAATAGGAACATAGTTATATAATTCCGATCAGAAATCGACCTGATCAAAGGGCCAAATCACTGGGTCAACGATTTGATTATAAATTAAGCAGTCGAATTAAAAAATTTAAATAAAAAAATAAATTAAAAAAATTTACTATATAAAATAGTAATTTATATTTTTAATATAATATAATTTAATTATAATATTTAAAGAATACATGATTGAATATTATAATATAATTTAATAAACAAACATATTTTTAACTAACAAATAACATAAATTAAATTATTTTATAAATATTTTTAAAGAATAACATAAATTTAATAATTTTGTTAAAGTTCACTCATTTTTTATTTCTTTTATTAGCATAAAATAAAATAAAATGTTAAAAATATTAAAAAACTTTATAATGAAATATATATTAAAATTGAATCAACCGAACGGGTCAAGCAGGTTAGGACGGTTAAACCAGGCAGGTCAACCGATCAAACTGAGCAGGTCGTCCAAGTTGAACGGGTCAAAGTAGGTCAATGCAAAAAATAATATAAAATCTTAACTAAATCGATTTAGTAATCGGCTCACTGAGTTTTTTTCGGTCGAACTAGTCATACAACTATGAATAGGAGTATCTTCCATAAGATGAAAAGAAAATTTGTATAATTGTATTTGTTAAGCTACCTAAAAGAGAAAGAAAGATGAATTGATTCATCTGAGTGGGACATGGCTTGACGGTGCAGTTCTTAACCAAAAACAGAAGGGGAGTGGAATATTAAAAAAAGGAACAACAAATGACGACAAGGGCCTGCTGCTTCAGTCTCTGTTTCCTCATATACCGTACCAATGTCCCATGTAGCTGTTGGCTTTTAGCACTAAGCTAAGGTTCCCTTCCTTCCACCGCAAGAGAAGATAAAATGATGAATGATCCTTGTTTTAAAGGGAATCAGTAAGCGGAAACAAGACAACAGAGAGACAGAGAGTGTGATTAAGCTTTAGTGCGAATCAATAGTTGTAGTTGTGGGAACTGGAATATTGTTGAGGAAATCAGAAACAAGACAATGAAGCTGATTTTGATAGCCGTTGGATTTGCCTGCTTAGTTTCTGAGGTTATCTCCGATGGATCTGAGAGTGTGTCTGTGCTTTCTTTCTTAGAAAACGATGCCGTCGCAGCAAAGCCTTCCTCCTCGCCCCAATCTCTCATAGTCGACCTCACTCTTATTGAAGGAGCTGCTTCTAAAGGAGCTGGTCTCATTCTCTCTCTCTCTCTCTTTTTATACTCAGTTAACTTATTTGTCAGTGGCTTGTGCTATCTGCCTCTTTCTGAAAACTACATTCTTGTAAAAAACTATTATCATCTCCAAGTCTCTTTTTTCCTTCTTTTCGCGCATTGCTATTACCTTTCTTTGTATCGTAGTTAATCTTTGATTTGTTGGGTGTTGAGGATTGAAAAAAAAAAAATCAATTTAGTGGACCACTTTTCTGAGATGAGAGTCTTGCATGTATACCCATTTGAGCTATTGCATGAAATGCCACGTTTTGTAGCTCACCCATTTCTTGATTCTCCTTTCAAATTGTATGCACAACATTAGGGCACTTGTTCCTTTAACCTTCCTCTCTAGTTTGCGTTATTATTTTGGTAGAATTGCTTTGCTTTTATCCTCCAAACTCTTTTCTCGTTAGCAGTTGCCTTTAAAACAGAGCATCATTTGTTAATTGTGCTATAATGGGAGAATTCGAGATGGAGATTAACCCGTCTGTACAAATCTCATCTATGAAAATTTATTCCTCACTTTTGCCCGCCGTACCAAATATACCATAAGAATCAAATAACCACCCAATGTGGGTTGGTCCCTATCTCAAATTCTCATTATTCTAGCTCCAATGTTGCATGCAGGCAGCAATGTGCTTGGTACCTAACTGCTTATGCTTCATATTTGTATGGAGCTATGTGTGCTTTCTAAATAATACAAAACATCTAGGATAAGCAGCATTTTGTGCATGCTTGTTTGAGTTAGTTGAGTTCTTATTTTGTTGTAAAGACTGTCTCAAATGCATGGATTTCTTTACTTGGTTTCAAATCTGGTAATTAAAGTTTTATATTTTTGTCCTCTAATGCCAGTCTGTTTGGATGGAACATTGCCTGGTTACCATTTGGATCGTGGATTTGGATCTGGTGCAAATAGTTGGCTTATTCAATTGGAGGTATGTAAAAGAATGTCCAAGTATTTTCATGATGAGTCTCAATAACAATACTTTCAAGGTTTAATAATTGACCTATATTAAGAAGAGAGGCTATACAGAAAAAATAATATTTGAAGTTTTTATGCAACTGTGCTAACTTCTAGTCATGCTATCATTTATACCTTTTTGAATAACTGCAGGGAGGAGGATGGTGTAATACCATCAGAAATTGTGTCTTTAGAAAAACTACTCGTCGTGGTTCCTCACTATACATGGAAAAGCAAATACCATTTACGGGAATATTGAGCAATAAACCTGAAGAAAACCCAGGTTTTTCCCTTTACCCTACACGTGCATACATTGGTTACTCTTAGTCAAATTAAACTCTGCACTCCTGGAGGTTGCAACCTATGTATGCTCAAGTCTGTGTGTTGTCATTTTTCTGGACATAATCTTTTGTGCACAGATTTCTTTAACTGGAACAGAGTCAAATTACGGTACTGTGATGGGGCGTCTTTCAGTGGAGATAGTCAAAATGAGGTCAGTGAGAATGTCACAGCACATTTTTTTCCTATTACCTATATAATTGCTATTAACAGCCCTGCATATTTCCATGAAAAGCCGAGTTACTGCAGAAATATCCACTCAATTGGCAGCTACATAATCACTACAATTTCTAATAGAAAAGTTAGTACCACAAATTTGTGGCGACAATATGTCAAACCAATGGCAAAGAAGCAGATTTTTGGTTTTTGTGTGTGTCTGTGTTGGGGGGAGGGTGGGTGCTAAATATATGGCACCATCTCTTACAGGAAACTTCTGCAATATAGTTGCTCACAGTTACATATATATACATATATATATATATGACACATTTAAATTTTCAAATTTCAACATAAATGCTGTTATCCTATAAAACTATTGAAAGCACGGAATCAACAAATCTATTTGTTTTTGTGAATTATTGCTGGCATGGAGGACATATCTTTTCTAATTAAGAGGGTCCTCTTATATCTCCTTTAGTGCTAGTGAGTTAATTGTTATGGAATTATACTTTATTTTGGAACTTATGATTGCATTGATATGTGAATTTGGTTCTCTTTTCAGGATGCACAGCTTCAATTTCGAGGACAAAAAATATGGCTTGCTGCAATTGAGGAATTAATGTCCAAGGGCATGCAGAAATCCAACCAGGTTTCCCATGTCTCTTTACATTGTCATTCAATCTTTAACATGCATGGATGCTAATCAATAAATGTATATCAGGCCCTCCTCTCTGGATGCTCTGCAGGGGGTCTGGCATCTATAATACATTGTGATGAGTTCCGGAGCTTGTTTCCAAACTCTACCAAAGTGAAATGTTTGAGTGATGCAGGATTTTTTCTTGATGTGTAAGTGATATATTTTGCTTTATATGACTTCTCCTAGTCTGTACCCTTTCCCAGAAACTTAGTTATAATTGATGATCTGTTTAATCATGTAGAACTGATGTATCTGGGGAACGCACTCTGAGGAATCTGTTTGGAGGTGTTGTTCACTTACAGGTAGTATATAATGTAGTTATGTGCTAAAATTACCACGTAACCAAGTCATAAGAGCAGCGAGGATCAAACTCTTAAGTCATAAAATTTCTGATACCATGTCATAGACCAATCATTGATAAAGATTAAGCTGTTAGGTAGAGGTACATGAATGACTTTATATCTCTAACACAACCTTAGCAGTAAACTCTTTCATGAGTGGTTTTACTTCTTTGATGTAAGGTTAAGAAAACCTGTACTGTACAAACATGTCATGTTGTTGATGCTTTGGAATTATAGGAAGTACAAAAAAATCTACCAAAAAGTTGTCTCAACCAACTGGACCCAACTTCGGTAATTCTTATTCCAGATGTCATGCTATTCATAACTTGAAATTACTTAGACATGCAAATTTTAAACACGTGGACTCTCTTTCTTCAGTGCTTCTTTCCTCAGAATATGGTCGAACATGTTGAGACTCCATTGTTTCTACTCAATCCAGCTTATGATGCGTGGCAGGTAACATTAATTAATACATTGTTTCACCTGTATCATGTTAATGATGTGCCTGATTATATGCTAATTACATTGCAAGGAGCACATCTCTTTATTTGTCCTCAAAGTTCTATCACATGGACGCCATAAGTTCTAGTTTGACTAATTTATTGTCTGAGATTGCCCTTTTGCCTCAAATGGTTCCCATAGGAATTTTATCTTTTCTTCTCCTCTTTTTTCTTTAGTACAATAAGATAAATAAAATTTGGATTTAACACAACCCAAACCTGGGACTTACACTTCTACCAACCCACAATAAAAAAACCTGGGCCAGCAGTCAAACCAGGAATAACAATTACTATGATCATTGATGTTGACCCCTTTTTGGCATTGATTATAGGTGCTTCGACCTGATTAACACTGAAATTTTTTATGACATGAACTAAATCTCTTGTAATTGTTTTCATTAGCTCCAAGCCAGTTTAGCCCCACCTTCAGCTGACCCTCATGGCTCTTGGAAAGACTGCAAATCAAACCATGCAAATTGTAACTCATCTCAAATTCAGTTCCTCCAAGGTGATTTTAATCTCTGCTAATGTGAATTATGCACAGCAATTGATGTACATCTGCAATTATCTGATTTCCTTCTAACATGTTATATCTCTTTTTTGAGTCAGACTTCAGAGATCAAATGCTAAATGACGTGAAAAACTTCTCAAGGTCATCTCAAAGTGGATTATTCATAAATTCTTGTTTTGCTCATTGTCAGTCTGAGAGACAGGAGACATGGTTTGCTGATGACTCTCCCCTTATTAGGGACAAGGTATGCTCAATTTAGATTTCTATGCTCTTAAAACAGTGCAGTTGCATTAAAGAAATTATAAGGTGGAATGTCCCATTAGATCTGTTTAGACTCTAAACTCTTATTTTTAATTGGGGGTATTGAAAATAGTTTGAAAGATAGGACAAAGGATATAGAGGCTCTAAAAAAATTCTGGAAAACCTCTTTGCCATGACAAAAGCTCTTAAATAAGAACACGGCGTGACAACAGTTCAATATGGTCTTTCTATGAAGCACAATTCATTTAGAGTGAAATCCTTGCAGCTACCATTTCTGTAAAGAAAAAGTGTGTCATGTGGAAAGATGTCCGATCATAAGCAGAAAAATCTTCTGGGATGATAGGGATTGTTGGTTTTGTATGAGGCTAATGGCCATGGTAGTTCAATTTTGTTGAACTATTGCAGATGTAGTGAACAAAAGAAACCTCTTTCATTTACAATCTATAGGAGTTCAAGAAAGGAAAACTGAAGGCTTCAGGACAGCCAAGTTTTCATACATCATAGTCCAACTCTTTCTCAGGGGAATGAAAAGAATCATTCAAAAAGTATTTTGCCTTTTTTTGACTGCAGACTCAAATTTGCTGAGTCCAAGTGACTTTAATGCCATGGATGAAATATTCACTACTCAAGCTTCATCTCCTCCACCCTTTTCTATTTATTGTTCTCAGAAAATAATCATCTTATAAGCTTAAATATTTTATTATGCAGCCAATTGCAATTGCTGTTGGAGACTGGTATTTCGATCGAGAAGTTGTCAAAGCAATTGACTGTGCTTACCCCTGTGACAATAACTGCCATAATCTGGTCTTGAAGTGAGTGAAAATTATGGCAATATGATATTTACTCTTCATCCTTGTAATTGCCATTTGTGAATTTAACATTCATTAATTGTTATGGAAAGACCATTCTTGGCTGAAGATACAATTGAGTATCTATCATCATTTTCACTGTTAAGCCATGTCGACAAGATTTATTAGTAGTCATTTATCTACTTTTGGTTTGAAAATTAAAAAATGGGAAATGAATTCGTGCATCTGCTGTCCACCTTTCTATCTGTTGAAGCTATATTTTTTTCCCCTAATTTTTAGAAAGGACCCCAAATCTACGGCTTAAGGGTGCTGGCATTTTCCAATCAATCACGCCTCTCAAGGTTCCAGGAAAATGGCATATAAATAATTTGCTGAACTATCGAAGTACCTAATGAACAGAGAAATCATCAATTTATATTTATTATCATAAAAAAAAAGTAGCTCAGTGCACTACACTCCCTCTATGATGAGATTTAGGGAAGGTCATATATAAGTTTTATTTACTACCATAATAGGCCAAAAATAAAATGCTCACTTTGATCAACGTTGTCACAAGTCACAACGCACCAAAGTTGTATAGAATTTCAAACAGCGGAGAGCATTAAATCTTTAATTTTAACATTGGAGAGAAAAAAAAGTGATATTCTCATACTCAATGTACATATTTTCCCACTTTTTCTCTTAATATTACTAGATAACAATTGAATTTCCCTTTTTTTTTCCTGAACAACTCGTATTGCTCACGCCCCTCATACTAACTTTTGCCAAAGTAAAAAAATGTGAAAAATTTAGAATAAAAATCAATTTATACTTGCTTGATATAACAAAAATATGAGAATGGAAATAATAATAAAATGAAACTCATTTTTACTATACATCATAATTTTAGTTAAAATTCATTTACCTTCATCATTTTTTATTTTTCCACTTTGCATGTACTCAATTAAGTAAATTCTAAGTGTGTGTTTAGATTAAATTATTTTATAATTAAAATAGTTTATAATTAAAATCTTTTCGAAATTACTATTGTAGAAAAATGATTTTTTCTTTAAAAAAATTATACCAAACATGCAGTAGCTGAGAAACAATTATTATGAGAAAAAAAAAATAGAGAAAGAGAGGTAGATTGAAACTCAACTTATTACTTTTCTCAAAAGGTGATCCTGGATCAATACGAGTATTGAGGAAAAATCAGTTAATAACTTCTGAACAAATTCTAACCAACTGTACAATCATCTACTCTTTACAGAACTAAATAAAATGATTCATATGGCTGCAAGATCACGACTTATTAACATCAACATAAATGGAATGACTCCATCGAATTAATGAACCAGCCTATAATTGTTGTTCTAGTCAATAAATCAGTGTTGTCAAGTATTAATTAGTTACCGATTTTCACAATAAATTTCTCATAATAAATGTTTGAAGTTTATTCAATATAACTAACAGTGAATTAATATATGAGAACTAATCCAGACATGCTTTAAAAAAAATTTCTGCATTCTAAAGTGCTGAAATCCGAAGTTGAGAGAGAAAGGCCTCCGAACACACACTATTTACTCGTCAAAATATCTAGCTAATTTTCTATTGAACACATCGGGGGGTGAATGCCTCTTGAATCTAGCGTAAAAGTAGGGATCGGGAGAAAATTTTTTTAAATAAACATATAGTTACATGGATACTCAAGTCATTTTTAAAGAGGTGCATTTATAATAACACATGACTCACAAAATTTTATATATATATATACACATACCCTCTCTAGTGATTTCGCCGGAGAGTAAATGAGGATCTAAATGTCAATTTAGTAAGCACTCACACCCTTCGAGAAGCAGTACAGCACAAAATTGACCAGTAATTGACTCTGTATGTTCAGACTTCCCGGCCACTTTGTACCATATTGATTTGGACTCTGATCACATTGAGTCTTCATTTTCAATGTACAGAGGAAATATGGCGATCACGCAAAAAGGGTGAGAAAATTATATAACCGTTCATAGTGGAAAGATCGAGAAAAATGTTTCGTGGGGCATGAGTTGGGAGAAAATTAGCAGTCAAGTGCCGTATTTGGATGTAGATGCTAGGGCTACCGCCTGGGCCCACACTTTGAGCCGAGCCTTCACGTCTAGTGGATCGTCACCTAAATTACAATTACAGAAGTTTGGGAAGAAGATTGCAACTTGATTAGAGATATCACTTCATTCTTCTGGCTTATTGAGACAAATCATAATTTAGGCCATTCTTGCTCCCAATGCAGGACAAATGGGATGCCAGTAAACATCCAAATGACGAAAAGTAACGAAAATTGTTAAATTTGGCTTTGGTGACAAGCAGAATGACACCAGCATTCGGCTACTATCGGATAGTATATATATCAGGAAGTAGGAACATAAATTTAACGTTGTATTATTTGTATATATATCTATAGAAAACATACCAGGACTAGAGATGCGCCAATTGGCGATGGGTGAATTGCCACCACTGCTAGGGTCGTGTGTGGAATGGGAGACACAGAGACAAGAGGGCACCTCCAGCATGCGCTCGTGCTCCAACTCAAACCCAAGGTCTCTACAAGCCTTCACTTCCTCCAAGTCCATGCACAGAGACCTCCTCCCACCTTTAGGCCTAGTTATCACCCTCACCCCACTTTGATCACTTTCCCCACTGAAGCCCTGAATCAGATGGTCCTCGTCTATCTTCTTGTTCTCTCTGCTATTTTTCTCTGAATTGTTCCAGTTATTATTAGCTCGGTCGAACACCCATCTATCGTTTCTGATTCTCCTCCTACTCCTCCACGGATCTCTCTTCTCTGTTTTCTGTCCCGTGAACACACCCTTTTCAGCCTCATTGTCACTGGCATAGTCCGTCACCGCAATCGGCGTCTGACTCGCTGGCCCAACCCGATTCCTTCGTCGTGGGGGCGTAGCCGGTAAAGAAAAACAGCTACCCAATTCGTTTTCAGAGTCGGAGGACAACTCAGCAGGTAGCTCTTTGCCATCCGAAAATTCCCCATCTGCATCACCATCCCCTTCAAAACTTTCGATGGACAAGCCGGACACATACATAGCCATGGCATCATCAACATCGTGGTCGTCGTCATCAACACCGCACAAGGTGCTGCTGGTACAGACAGAAAGCCTGGACAGGTTGTGGGGATGGGGATGGGGATGCTGATGATGATCATCATACCCATCATCAACATCATTGTCAAGGTCTTCATGTTGCAAGGAAGAGTGAAAGGTCATGGCCTCATCCGAAGCCATAGTGTCCCCCCAATTATCACTGTCTTTCTTTTCCAATAAGAAAAAGTCTTGAAGAAAGCACGAAGCTACGCAAGGTATCAGAGTGAGTGAGGCAGTGTTGGTGCTTACTCGTGCCTGAGCGAGAGAAAGAAAGACGATTATGCTGCGAAAAGAGGCACAGAGAGTGGCGTTCAGAGTCGGCTATTGTGAATCATACGTTTCTCATTTCATGATAAGGGAGAGAACACTAGACAACCATCCTGTTTATAAGAAAGATATATTATTTTTATACATTAATCCTACATTTCTCTTATATACGAAAAAAATAAAGAAAAATTAAATTTTGATTTCCAAAGCCAAAAATCACCAAACTTTTACATTAATTATATGTTTGTTAAACTTATTCTCCCTAAAAAAAGAGTTTGCTCAATTTTATTAAAAATATAATTTTATATAAAAAAATTTATACTATCATTCAATTACATTTTATCAATTTTTTTATACATGTGATTATATAATAATATAAAATAAATCTTATATTTATAGTAAATTAAAATTAAATTTTTTTATTAATAAATATGTTAGTCAATAAAAATTAAATAAAATGACATAATTTAGTTATCATATTTTTTTATTAATAAATAATATGTAAATGTTATTGTTAAGGTTTATAACGTATCCTTATCTTAAAATGAGACTAACCATGGTTACTCATAAATTTTTTCGTAAAAAATAATTAGTAGGTATCCTAATAATTTCAGTGTTGTCCATTTTCAACACCCACGAGGGGTAAATTTCTGTTGCAACATAATAGAAAGATCTCGTAATGAGAAGAAAGAGCCTCACACAAATCATCTTCTCCGCCGTTAGTGGGAGATAGTGTTTAACATATATCCACCCACTAACAAAAAAACCCAAAGTTTAAGGCTTTTGGACTTTGATGATAAAAAAGGCTTTATAAAATTTATAGTATGTTGAACCAAAGTGCAAACCATATGCTTATCCGACCTGACAACTCAAAAATATTTAATATTTTTATTAAGAATTAGTAAAAATAATTAAACTAATTGTTTAGTAAATTAGTAGAATTTTAAATTTTTCTCATGCAAAATCTCGAATGTCCTCGTCACCTCGCGTCCCCTTTTCGAAAAGAAATTTTCAACCCACAAGACCAAATCTTTCTGCCACTTTTTGTCTTGTTCTCCTCATTCCACGAATAAATTGCTTTGTATGGTGAAGTAAAGCGAACAGTCACAATAAGAAATTCTTGCCAAATTAAAAAAGAAAATGAACTAGATAGATAATCTTAGTGGTGTTCTGTGACTTGGATTTTCTAGTCATACATGCAGTGTGGTTATTTTTTATATAAAGTTATAAACACATGTCATGGTGATTAGCTAAGGTGAAAATGCTATGTAGCTTATATATGAACCGTTATGTTGTTGTCCACAACACGATGCCACATTAATGATTAGATCCATTATCGCCTAACAATGTGTTTGGATATAGGGAAATCAGAGAGAATGTAGGTTTTATTGTTAAAAAAAAAAAAGGTGTTACAGTTATTTTTTTAAAATTACTTATTCCAATTTTTTTTTATTTGAAATTCTCTGAATTTAGAGAGCAAAGCGCCAAAGAGATGAATAAAGAACACACATGATTTGGGTAATGTACCATCTATCATGATGGTTGACGAAGGTTTTGTAATTGTAAGTAGAGACGATTTTTTTCTTTTAGGCTAACATTAAAAATTTTTGTACATCACAACATGAATTCATAATCTCTATTTAAGATTCCATCCGTTCTAATTATTTATCTAAGTTATGTTGGATGGCATGCCAATTGGAATATTTATTAAATTTAGTGCAATAGAAATTCACAATTTCCTGCAGTAAGCATAGAATCACAGTGGCTTTAACCAGTCACATCCAAATATTCAAGGTTGGATATCCAATAAATTATGAAAATCAATTAGTGTAAAGGCAGATATTAAAGTAGCCATTCAGTTGGTGAAATATTTATATTGGCATTTGACATATTATCTTGCAATTCACATTGTCATTGGCGATGGATAAATTAACATTCCAATTTCTTGCTTAAATTCCTGGAGAGGTGAACAGCGCTGCAAAGCAAAACATAGAATAGCTTCGAATTAGAGTTCAATCAGTTCAAAGACCTGTGTTGAACAACCAAAACATGAATAAGCAACAATCCAATGGGTTCGCTAGAAGTTGAAAAATGAATTTGAGTAGCTGCGTGTGATGTGAACAATTCAAAAATGATTGACGTTGGGTGTTTTTTTTTTCGGTCCAAGGGGTAGGAGTTTGGGGCTGGGGGGAGGTGTTGGCAGTCCTCCACCAGGATCGATCCGAGGTGCAGCTCTTCAAGGCACAAAGCCTTCACCATATAACCACTGGCCAGACTGCCAACGTTGGGTTTTTGAAGGGCTGATTCCTGCCATGCTGATATGTGAACCGTGATGGATCGGTGGATCACAATGGACCGTTTGATAGATGAATGAAATGAAGCCCTAAAATCATGGCCCAATCCAATATTTCTTTCTGAGCCAGGTTACTACAGATTTCTCCCTCTCATAGGCCGGGTTGAAAACTACAGATCCATCTCAATTGATTCTGAAGACCAAAAAAAAAAATATCTACAATTGATGCTTATTTTCTGGGAAAATTTTCAGAAAAATTCTCATCGGCTTTATTTAATGTACAGTTTTTCTCTTTAAAAGTTTATTTGATGAAAAAAATGTCTAATAAAAAATTAAAACATAAAGTAGTCAATAAAATCATAAAAAGAAAAAAAAACATAATCCTGTTTTTTTAGCAAGTTGTCTCCATCCACTTCCTCTAATTTTTTACCAAGAGTAAAATCAGAATGTGATAATAAAATGATCATAATATCAAGAAACTAATCTTGTACCTATTTCCTTCGCTCTTCCATTTTCCAACCATCCTAGTAATGTTTTTCCTTTCCTCTAAATACGCTTGTGTTGAATATGCCTTATAAGTTATTACTCTTTCATCTGAACACAGTAGTGGTTTTTGGCTTTTTGCTTGACTATTTGGATGCGTGATACTCCTAGCTAGTCACCATGTGGAATACATTTTTGTTATTATGTCAGTTCTTAATTCATGTCCAAGTGCTCGGTAAGGAAAATTTGGTACTCGTTAATTTCAGTCTCACGCATATCTTCCTATAACTTCTAAACTTAAAGCTTAAGTCAATGTAACAAACGAGGTTGACTAGTATAATTTTCTTTCTGGTGAGCTTTATTGCCTTTTCTGACATTGTAAGTTAACAAGGTAAGGGGAATTCTAATATACTCTTAAATATCTGACACTAGACAAGATTATTAAATATGAATTATTTGATTAATTTTAGTAACAATCTGAATTGTTAAATAGAATACACCTGGAACATGTAAGAATTTTTTTTTATAGCGTGTATTCCTGCAGGAGAAAGCCAACTTGGAATTGGAAGTTTCTGGCTTGCAATGAGTTGTTTGGGATAATGTTTCAATTTTCAAGGGTCTTAAAGGAACTACAAGACATGGACCCACATATACGGTCCTCATTAGCTTGGGAGTCCTGGTCTCATTGCACGGACCGCAAGTGAGCAACTTTCAATTCATCTGTGGCTTCAAGTGGTGCCAACCCCCTTAACTTACACACACATGACCGTGTTAGTCTTGTGAGAGCGAGAGAAGAGAGAACTAAGTATTGAGAATCAAGTAAACAACATGTTGCAAATGTCAGATTCTCCAGAAGCATCCAACTGAAACTACCTCAGGGGGGAAACGGTCCCTTTTGTTCGTGTGTTTTTCAAATTAATCTGCGGTGCTGTCCTTTTCTCGTTGAGTGAAGGAAAATCATTCGCTTGTAGTTTTTTTCCTTTAGAGTCAAGACCAACGGCCTCATTGTGCAAGTAAAATTGAAACTTGCATGGACGGGAAAGTGTCAAGGCTATTATGGAAGTGAATAATTTATTCTGCTGTCGAGAAAATGATGGACAACCATTAGAATCTTGGATTGGAAAAAAGTGCTGGCTCCACACGCTTGGTGTCATTTTCAATTTTCAGTATTCTGAAAGTTGAGTGGGAAGAGAAGATCATAACGTGTAACAGAGATCCGGAAAGTTGTTTGTAGGTAAAATAACTATGTCTGCTCCCCTGGCATCGAAAAGAAAATGAAACTTCCCGTGCACCAATAAACATCTGTAATGGCTTAGATATAGAAATGCACCAGTGCAATGCGGTTACAGTGTAGCAAAGAAAGAAAGAAAGAAAGAAAGAAAGAGTAGAAAGAAGACAGCAGATCAATCCTTATTCTGCAATTCTACCCCACACGCCCGAGAAGAAGGTAAAGACAAATGGTGTTTGGCTCACAAATATTACCAAAATGAAGAAGGTGAAACAAATGTTTTGTATCAGACCTATATACAAGAGCAAAATCTGTGGTTGCACACACCTGTATTAAGAAAAGCAATCCCTTGGAGCCCCTCTAAAATCCTCTTTGTTTTAAGTCAAAGCCTGTCCTGCTATATATGTCCAAAGGCTGCTGTGAGCTTCTGGATGTCCTTGGAAAAGATGCTAGAAGTTTGGGACGGTTCTTGTGGCTTGTTATGAGGTAACATACCCCCTAAAGTATCAGGTACCAAACGGGGTGGGGGCTTCATCTCGTTGCATAAAGATTCAGGAGCTTGATTTTGTACAGCGGCCAGCATGAGGATTGGGTTGTGAAGGTACTCAGCCCACTTGGCTTCTTCTGTCTGGTTATCCATCATATGAATTTGGGACTCTTTAGTAGAAGCGCTACAATCTGTCAATCCCCAAGGAGAAAGGATACTGTTCTGTACGTCTAAGGGGCTGCTACTTCTCAACTCTGGGCTGCTGTTACTTCTGTTGCTATTGTTCGAGGCACTGGCTTCCCAGTAATGGGATCCATAGGCTGTGGAAATATTGTCAGAGGGAACAGCAAGCGAAGGCTTGTAGGGAAAAGAACTAGGGAGAAAAGAGCTGGTTGTAGGTGTAAGAATAGACATGTCATTGAAAGTAAACTCGGAGTTCAAATCAAAATGCCTCACGGCTTGGCTGAACCAATGACTAGAATTTGAATCAGTTGGGAGACAATCAGTGGCTGCATAACCCAACTGAAGGGGGAAATTCCCCATCAAATCTGAGGGCTGGCAACTGGTGGCGTAGCTCTCCTGGCGGGTCGTCATGAACCTGTCTAGGAACAAGTCCTTGTTGGAACAATTGGTTATAAAATTGCCGTCGCTTTTGCTGTTAATCTTGGAGCTGGAAGAACCTTCCATCTCGAGTGCATAGGCTTCTGGGGCAATTGAAGATGGTCTTTGCTCATAGGAAGCTGCATCTGACTTGGAGCTCTCTGAGTTAAGAAGGTTCAGTTCATTGGATGCTTCTGGGGCTTTCTCTTGGCTCCTGGCATTGTCCTCTCCATTCTCAACCTCGGAGAGTGGTTTGTGGGTGACAGGATCTATCCCTCTTTGCCTGAGTTTCTTCTTTAGGCAAGAATTCCACAGATTCTTTATTTCATTGTCAGTCCTCCCCGGCAATTGTGCCGCAATTTGAGACCATCTGAGAAAGAGAAAGCACAGGATATGCATGTCAAGGAAAAAAAAGTGAACCCAGCCAGATAGGATGACCCAACCACATGAGAAAAAGAAAATGGGAGAATTTTAACATGGGAAGAGGGATTGGATTACCTATTTCCTAAAACTGCATGAAGTTCAATGATAAGATTTTCTTCTTCTCGTGAGAATGTACCTCTCTTTAAGTCAGGCCTTAAGTAGTTGATCCACCTAAGCCTGCAGCTCTTACCGCACCTCTGCAAACCTGCCAACACATGACACTGACAGGGAGATGAACAACAATTTCTCCTGATTATATGCTAAAGGAGTAAAAGAGGCAGAATTGGGACAACCTGCTTGCTTAGGCACAGAGCTCCAACATCCATGGCCATACCTAGTAATATGCCTCAGAAGTTTTTCATCCTCCTCAGGCGACCATAGACCCTTCCGAAGCTTCTGCTTGTAGCAGCAAGAGTGCCTTCCCATTTGTAGTTTTGTCCCTTTCCAATAATCAGGGGCGAACCTTCCAATTAACAGAAAGTTTGTTGAATTCTAGGAGAAATGTCAGCAGGGGCTGCACTGAACCAAAGCAGGAGGAGGCGCTGTGATAGAGAGGATGTGAGAGCGAGAGAGATGATATGAAGGCAGGAAAATGAAGTGGCAGCTGAGAAAAGGAGCTGAATTAATATAAGAGCCAGGCTCCATGAGAGAGAAGTCATAGTCAATTAGGTTCCTTCTATTTTGTATTTTTTTTAAAAAATGTATATAAGCGTTGAATTACAATTATATGGTTGATTTATGTGATAAAGATTCGACAAAGTGAAATAGGACTTGTTGTATATAGGTTGGAGTTGGAGGGAGGGAAGGTTCATTTTGGCAAGGTGAGGAAAGAGGGGTTAAGAAACAGTATAGCTGTCTTTTCGAAGGGGTGGGCACTGATGTCTCTTGCAGGAATGGTGGGGCATTTTCACTGATATTATAATCAAGAGAGGACATTATCTGAAAAAACCCATGCTTGTAACTGAAGTATGAAAAATTGATACTTGAAGAGTTACACCTGGAACGAAAATATTAAGATATGGCAGAGATTATTTCACTCTGCTGAAGGAGTTGCCACAGAAGTTATCTTACTTCCTACAAACCCCATAATTCAAAGAATTTAATTAACTACCTTATACTTATAGTTCTCTCAAGAAAAAGAAAGCAATATAATTTCAATAATATATAATATAACAAATAAAAGCAGCCACAGCAAATTTCCTTGTCGCACGCTACAGTTTGTGCCCATCTGTGTCTGGGAAAGCGAAATGCGAAATACCCCTTTTGCTAGTGCTGCAAAACTTGTGTCTGACAAAAAAAAAAAAAGGATTCTATCTATTTCTTTACTCTTTGAGCTTTATGTGCAATTCATCCATGTCATGATTTCTTTGAAAAGTTCCATCATTACGCGGAAACTGTTTTTTGTTTTTTTATCAGAAATAATGCATGTTATCCTTTATCCGTTGAAGTCCACTGAGCGTTGCAATTTAATTCTTCGGATCATAGTTTCCATTTTCATGGTAGAATTCTCTCAGTTCTCCTTTTGTCTGCACTCGTTTTAAAATATTGACACTTACTCTACCAAGTAAGAACAAAACTAATAGAATTAAGTTTATATATAGACACGTTGGTCACGTAGACGCATACATAATAACTGGTAGCTACGAAATTTGGAAAATATTCTATTAGTATCTCATATGCTAACCGTTTTGAATACTATAGGGTTATATCTGTATTTTACAAAGTATCTTTTTCTCCATAATTAACCTACCACCTTTAAGCTAAGCTTTTATTATGGACAACTAACTATTGGGCGCATAATTAGTTGATTCACTTAATATTAATGGGGTAATGGTTTTATTAAAATTTTCATTAACTCCACAACCATCCCACCGGCATGTATGGTCATCATCACATGTGCAATATTTCTTTGTATAAAAATGAAATCAAATTTCTTTGCTTTTATTTCTTTAATTAATTAGACAGAAATTTGTTCGAACTTGTTAAATTAATGAACACTCCTTTCTATTTCTTTTTTTTTTTTCTTGATTGTATGATATCATCGAGTGGCTGTATTTGTCAGTTAAAAATTAGCACAAGTATTACTATAGGCCAAAGTTTTATTCATCCAATTAAGCACCTTACATTGCTACGTTTATGTCATCATTTCCTACAAGAAACAATGCGCTTGTGTGAAAAAAATAAAATAAAATAATTATAATATTTTTTCGGTAATGAAAATAATTATAATATTTGTACTTTAATAACCAAGTCAGTCTTGCAAGAAACCTTCTCTTATAGTCTTATTTATTGTCTATCTAAATGTGACTGTCAAGTGGCAACTAATTATATGAGAAAAGTATTTTCCTGTGAGATTAGGGCATATTTGATCAAATCAGAATATTTAGTATTGAATTTTCACCAATAAAAAATTAAATACTAAATTTATTTTATTTAAAAAATTTTAACTTTTAGCACTGAAATTATATATTAAATTAAATTTGTTAAGATTTAATATAATAAATAAATTTACACTAAAAAATAAGTATTTTCATATTTTAAATAAAAAAAGTTACGTTTAGTGATTGTCCAGTTATTGTAAATATTTAATAATTTGAGTTTATTTTTTAATGATCAAAAGCTAAAAAGATTTTAAAAAAATAAAGCATGATACTTCAATTTATTCGTATTATTATGCATACATACAGAAATACACAAAGCACATATATATTTAAATTTTATGAAGCTAAAGCACAAATGGTGGTGCAACTCTTCTTCCTCTCTCTGTTGTTTTCTTTGTTTTTCTTTATAGCTTAATTCCTCCTTATTATTGTTGCTTTCTGCATCTTTTATATTACCTTTTCTCAAAAACCCAGACAAGATAAGAATTAGGAAGCTATCTATATATAAAAATGGGAAGAATATTCTCTGCAACTCAACATGAAACTTAATCAGAACTAGACAGGGGAAGAACATTAACCTAATCTTAAACGCAAAGCTCATCGACATAACATAATTTATAGTAAAATAACTAAAAGAAAAGCATGACATTAAAAATAAAAGGCATTCTATGAATTATTGCATATCACTAGCTGTCGAGCCTGTGGCCCGCACGAAACTGTAGAACCTTTTAGAATCACACAAAACTAAAAAAATATATATGTATAAAAGGTGGATCATAAACTTAACATCAATCTGTTATATACAATTTTATATATTAATCATAATCATAATGCTTTTCTCGAATTATAAATTAGCAATATTATATACGCTTTAGAGACTTGAATCAATCTGCACCATGCAGTTGCCTTATTTAGTAGCTGAATTTTTCCCATTTTGCTGCTGCTTCTTGTGCTTTTGAATGCCGAAATTGCCGTCACCAAAATTTTCAAGTTCTGACCTTTCTTCAATATAAATTTTTCTTGGTATTTTGTTTAAAAAAAAATAGATAGTACAAATAATAGTTGACTCGTATGTTAAAATAGAGCAAAATTAATTTAAATGACAGAATTAAATTACATTAACTCAAAAATTTAAAATTTAATTTTTGCTAGTATTTTTTTAATTAGGCCATCTATAAATGTTATTGTAATTCATTAATTATATTTGTGAAATAATGTGACTTTAAATAGATCAACTTCCCTTCTTCAATATTTTAACTCTTCAAAAAGAAAAACTTTTACTTCATAATAAAAGAAAAAAAGTAAAAACCAACGGTGCAATGATAACCCACGTGGCATGTACTCGATCAACATATTATTTTTTTATTTTTGACAAAAGATAATTGTGAGATAAACTCTTCAAGATAAAAGTGATGGTTAAATAAAACTCTTTTTAAAGCATTAACTTCAGAATCTGAACATTTAAAATTATAAGTAAGGTTCACCTGACAGTTTACTTCTATTATATCAACCGCTTTTGGGTCTCAATTAACCTATTATGCTAATACCTTAACATTCTCTCAAAATAATATCCAAACAAAACTCTTTTTTTCATTATATTTGATGCATGACAAGTAAAATTGTTTTTTTTTTCGGTGCCCTGAAAAGTGGATATATAGATTATAAACAATACGTAAATGGATTGTTTATAAGTCTTCATTTTAAAGTTGGAGAACTTGTCTTGATTTCAGTTTCAAACTGCATTAATTTGTTATGATATTTATTCCCACTTATTAATTTCTGTACTTTTGTGCAAAAAATTAGACTTAATTTTATATTAAACTTTTGATTTTTTATAGTTATTATAAAATCAAGGCTGAATTGGAAGAACATTGTATAAAAGAGAGTAAAAAAAAAAAAAAGGAAAGAAAACAATGTGATATATAACTCGTGGTGTTAATTAAGTGATGATAATTGAACCTTGCTACAAGTTTCATGTGGGCAGAAAGATATTTTAAGGTGCTTTTAAGTTATTATGCAATTGGTCGTTTAGGAGTAGTTTAATTGATAAATTTCGAATTAGCACGACCATTTTCTACGTTTCGTAGAACAGTCATGCTTATGATTACTAACCAAAAAAACAATGGGAAAGTGCTGCATGAAATTTCAATCTAATGGTTAATTATAAGTATTTTTCTTTTTATCAATAAAAAATTAAAAATTTATATATGGTGTTGAGAGTCAATAAAAATATATCTTACATTGAAAGTCAAATAGTCTAACATACTAAAATGCGGAATCATAATTTCAAACGTAACACACAAGATATATATAGAATTGACTTATTAATCAAATTAATTCTTCTATGTGCATGATCATTAAGTTCATGATGTTCCCAATAACTAAGTCTTATCAGTTGCTAGCTAGTCATGCATGTTTATTGATCATTTTGAAGTATGAGAAAACACGAAATGATAATATTACTTAATTAACACAAATTTTTTAAACATTAATTTTCGGATTCGAATCTTCTTATATAATAGAATTATTTTATTAAAAAAAATAAATACAAATTATATTATGTTAAAATCTACCATAATAAATTATAAAGTTCACTTTTATATTTAAAATTTTTTATGCATTTCTCTTTTTAATAGAATACTATCATATTATTTTACTAATAAAAGAGAACCCTAATCCTTAATTTTCATTCATTTTCAATGTATATGTACTCATACCATCATCCAATGATGTATCGGCACATAGAGCTTAATATTTGAAGTAAATATTATTATACTCAAACTCCTTTAATAATATATTAACACATGATTTAATAATAGTAAAAAAAAACATAAATGGGTGAGTTAATTATTTATTTGCTTAGAGATAATTTTTTATTATTTTATTGAATCGATGAGTGAGTGAATTATTATCTTACTCATAATTCTGAAATTTATATAATTAGTGCTATATGTCAGGAAAAGTAATTCACCGAGTATAACAAAATAAATTGACACTATGACAAAGTGAAACTTTTATTTTTTTTCTTTGACGAAAATCACCAGGGAGTTGGGATCATATGGATAAGATTGATTCATGAACCATTTCGTAAACAATTTTTTGTGACATTCATCATTTAGCTTATATAATATAAAATGACAAAATTAACATGGATGATTTGTTGCGTGCTTCATACATACAACATGCATTAATTGCCCAAGCTGACAAATTTTTGTTTTCTGATGTCATCATCATCATTATCTTTTTATGGCAAATATGACTTATACTGCTAACTAATTAATATCTACACACGTTAAGCTTAAAAGAATATATTTTGTTTTTGAATCTGTGGAATGCTGCGTCTATATGCATTATTTACAACACACCAACACACTACAGAGTTTTCGGGATTATATCTACGTATTTGAAGGTGTCAGTTAGTTCATTTATCTTCTTATAATGAATAGAATCAAATGAAATTTAATTCTATTTTTATCAAGAAACAAAAAATTAAACATATGAGTATTAACGTAATAAAAGTGAGCTATGTCATTAAAAATTAGAAATGCAGTTTGATTTCTAAAAATTGCATCTTATGAAAAATGTCATATCATTATCATTTCATAGGCCTAATCACTCACAAGTCAAAAAGATTACGTCTATGAAGTAATTTAAATGAATCGAATCCTATAAGAATATTTTTAATTCAAAAAAAAAGACAAAGAAATTAATTAAAAAAATTAGTTACCTCCATTATCGCAGGTGAAGAAGCTTAAGGGTGAAACAAAAGCATCTATTAAAGCCTTGAACCAACTAAGCACGTACGTTTTTACCGGCGGCTGCTTACTGAAGGAGTTGTATATATGCGCCTCAAGTTCAAATGATTCTCCATTTTTAAAGCCTAACTGATCATAGTAATATAAATATAACATAATATAATATAAGAACTACTCGTTTTGAAGTTGGTAAAAGAGGGAAAAATAAAAGAACACTTCTCTTGTGCCATGGAGAGAAGCAAATATTCTCCAGGCCCAGGTTATGCATGCTTACAAACTGAAACTGACAGCCAAAGGCATCTTTTCTCCCTAAAAAAGGTAAAAGAAAAGTTTAAAGATATAAAAGTAAAATAAAATAAACATTTGGAAGAAACCCTCCAAATGAAAGGGGAATATGTGAGTCTTTTCCTTTATATATTATAATAATAGGTTGTCTGTTTGCGACACAATTATGGTGCCTCCTTCACCTTAGCAATGTCCTGTTTGACATTTGTAATAATAATAATCAATTATAAAATGAATCAGGAGACTATACTTAAAGAAAGAGGGGGGGGGGGGGGGGAGGAAAAGATACTTCTAAATTTCTAATCCCTCCATACTTCATCATATTATGCATATATATCCTTAGATGATCTTATCATATGCGTGCACATGTGTTGTTTCCCCTAGTCAACTATATATTGTCTACACGGTTTTAGATATATTCATAAAAACATTTGTTAATTAGTAATGTACATCCCTTTCCTTTATAAGAATCGGCTAAAACATCAAACCTGCACCTTATACATGCCGATAAACACTCAAAATACATTTTGTATTATTAATAAACCATAATAAATCGTATGATTTAATATCAATTTTAATTTAAGAAATTGTCAAAATAATTTACTGTAAATAAAAAATATTATTAGTTACTATAATAATATAATACTTTTTTAATTATATGATGATAATGTAAAACAATTTTATATTGATAGTCAATATTGTTTCAATTTTTTTAAAAAAAATCCTAATCATGGCTCTCTTTATACACATAATATATACAGTGATAATATGGATGTTTAAACTTTTGTTGGTGTATTATATTTAGGGAAATGGTAATTAATAAGAAAAACTTTTCGTGAAAATTTCACGAAAGAGTAAATCTGTTACTCATAATGAGTTATTCTTTATTTTTGTAATATTATAATTATTAAATTTCATTTGATAGATGCTCATGATTTCGTCAAAGTAATTCGTAACACTATTTGTAGAGATGCTTTCGTAAAAAAATAGAATTGGGTGATATATTTATGATAGTAATATTAATCTTTTTGTATTCATTTGAAACAAAATAATTATAAAATATTAGGTAATATATACGATTTAATACTTGCTTATTTAAATTTGTATATAAAATTCACCCATACAAATTTTATTTCTATTTTTAGCCCATATCAAACATAAATTAAAAGAGAGGAATTGAACATTTGTATAAGAGTTTCAAGAAAAATTTTAAAAAAAGTATTGGTGAAACAAAAGGTACGTTTCAATTGAAAGAGAATGAAAGAGGAAGGAAGGAAGCCTTATTTTAAAATTTTAAATTTAAAATATTTTAAATAAGGCTTTTCCCTCTTTCTTTCTTTTCTTTTCTCCCTATCCAAAAATAGATTTAGTTGTTAAAAGAAAGAAGTGGTGTTAATTAGAACTAATTAATCTCCGAAAGCGACGAGGAAATCAATTTGAGCTAATTAACAGCTGTGGCCTCTCTGCGAGAAGTTGCCAGCGGTGGAAGATTAGGCCATGGCCTACCGACATGTCAAGATTCAAGAATGAGGTTCAGATGAGACGCATATGGATGTGTCTGCGTGACCTTTCAATACTGTCTACGTGCATTGCTTAAACTATTTAAATCACATCACACGAGTGTGCTTAAAATCGGGTCCTATCAATTCAGATTTAGGTATTTTGGTAGTTGTTTCTTGACATTTGTCCCCTCTGAATAGAGGCCAAGCTGGCTTGTATTGTATACTAAATAAAAAAGCATGACGACAATATCTCAGCTTCATATATATATGTGTGTGTGTGTGTGTGTGTGGTGTGTGTGTCAAAATTATAACCCACTATGTGTTTGACACCACTGAGAAATAAGAACACAAAAATTAATGAGTACTGCAAGGTAGATATGTAATTAGTCCAGTACTAGGGTGCCCTATAAAATAGTGTCTTCTGCCAAATATGACAGCATATCTTGCAAGCATATGGGGCCGATTCCCTTAAATCATTGGGGTGCCCAAGGATCAAATGATCCTCCAGCTAGCACCAATGTAATGCCAAAAAGGGAAGCACTACTGCTTTGACAGAAGGAACTATATATTGGTGAAGCCGAATCGATCACCAAAAAAACTGGTAACAACCCGGGTGTCAATTCAATTGATCAACAATGGTCACTGAATTAATTTAAGAGAGACATGCAACCTCATCACCCTATTACCTTTCAAACTGCTCGGTTGAGGTTCTCTTTTTGTATGGTTCCTTACAATCTCTCATGATGATGATGCACCGTAAAGCAGTCCAACACTGTTTCTCAAAGTGTATGAGTTAATGCTGCTAAGAAAATCAAATCAATGACCATCTGCACTGCATGCATATGTGTGTGTGTGTTTGTGTTTATGTTTGTGTGTGTCAAAATGACTATAAGATCAATTTTAGAGAAAAATACATACAACTCACTTATAATTTGAAAGGATGATTATAGTTCACTTACACTGTGAAAAGTCTCACTGATACGGGGGGGAAAAAAAGATTGCAGAAAAAGTTATGTTGAAAATTGGTTCCAACTCTTGATTATGCGCACAGATTGTAGGAATTAGGATTAACATGATTGAGCTAGCTCAAGTGTGACTTTTCGTACCATACACAGACAAATTGGACAATCCTCACAACTACAAGCCAAATATAGTCAATTTAGCCATAATTGTTGTTACTGCATTATCGTAGATAAAGCTCCATTTAATAATATTAATAAAAGTAATTTGTTGGGGGGGTGGGGGTGTTGTATTTCAAAATGTTGAGTAAATTTATTGTTTTAATGCCTCAAAAATTAATGAAACAATTTTCAACATGATCCCTAATAGATACTTTTTTGCAATTAATTTCTTAAAATGATAATTTCATATTAATTATTAATTAATGTCCATCATTTGACATCAGTTGTGCGTCTACCATTTGTACTATTTTTAAACATGTCATTGTTTATGATTTAGACTCAAACGGTGTAGCACGTGGATATATATAGTCAAAAATTAAGGCTTCTGTTAGCATTTAACAACAACACATTAGCAAAAATGATAAAAGCCAACGAATCTTTCGTTTCAAACAACAAGAGATAATAGATGGTGGGTTCACGTCGATAGGAAATTAGAAATATTTCTGGCACGAATTGGAAAAATTTATCTGAAAAGTGCCAAATTGAGAACTATCGTATTCGTGAAGGATCAAAAAGTCTACTCAAAGCCTCAAATTTACTTTAGTGCTAATTCGAACAAAAACCACACAGATGTATTAAGAATTCTTTATGTTAGGTAAATCTCGAAATCGATCTTTACCATTGCTATTATAGATGCCGGGGCCATTTATGCCCCCTAAATCTAATTATAAATGGAAATGATAGGGTAACAGACGGTATAACTTTGCATGTAGATTTATACAGATGCTACTCCTATATATATTGATTAATGTGCATGACTATACAGCATTAATCTTAATTTGCAAATCAGTTACATTATATCCTTTTTTTTTCCCCCATAAGTAGCCTGAAAAGTTGAAGCGTGGTCACAGAAGGGAGAGAGGCCGAGACAGGTAATCCAAGGTAATGTCACGATCTTCAGGTAAAGTACACACATGTGCAAGTGCAAGGCGATATCTACCATTTTCAAAAGAGGATAAGTTGCAGAGAGAGGCAGTGCTTAGCTGAGCCATACACTACAAATGGGATCTGAACCATACGTTTCAATTATTGGACACTGGAGGGAAAAAAGGAACATGGCTGGCTTAGCTCACCCAGGACCACCCGCTTCATTAACGCGCACACACAATCTTAAGAAAGCTCTAAAGTATGGGGCCATTTGATCCTTCCGTCCACGCATGGGACCCTCCCTCAATGAGTAAGTACTGACGTGATGCATAGGGTGGATGAGTGGATGAGACCGTACAACTAACTATAGCATACCCATCATCACCATGCAATGTATGTTAATTCCAACAATATCCCCATTATGTATCATTATTGTTTATTGCTCAGTTCATTAGCATGCACAGTGCTAGCACTGCTCACAGGATCTCTCTGACATTGGTGACTACACTTGGCTGCGTTTAATGAATCAGTTTGATCTAAATTAAATATAAAAAAAGGTTAAGTTTGAATTTAATTAAATAAAACTCGATCAAGATTAATTTTAATTAATTTGGTAATGGGTTAGTTAAATACTAATTTGATGAATCAAATACAAACTTGATAATTTGATCTCTTTATTTTATTTTATTTTTTGTAATAACTTATTTAGAAGTCAAAATTTCTTAATCTTATGTTGCATTTTGATTTTTTTTATTTCTTCCCTTCTTAGTTTTTGTCCTCTAGAGTTAGATTTCTCTTTCATTTTTGTTCTTCTTTTTTTAATTATAATTAATTCTGAAATTTCTTTTTTATAATTTGTAGAAAAAAAAATTCATAGGTCACTGGAGGATCCAAACCAATCTAACCTTAAGTTATTTAAAAAAAATTACAAAACTAACTCAATCTAACTTAATTAAACTTGATTAATTTGGATTTTTTTTCCTTCAATCTTAACCCAAATCATGTATAGCCCTGTCTATACTTTTCACAAACAACAATATCATCTGCACATTATTTTTATTATATTATTTTTTAATAAGAAAATAAAAAATACACATTTTAATATATTTTTTCTATTTTTATTTAGTAACGAAGAAAGTTTGAGGATTGGTGAAAGAAAAATGGTGTTTATCTATCATTTTTGTTTTGTAAACCCCGCTCTACGCCAGGCTAGGCTCTAGAGTCTACAATGGTGAGAATCTAATCTCGCTGTCTCAGCCCAACATGTACGAGTGCCACAGTTGCTAGGCTCGGAGGCAAGAATATTGTAATAAATACGATCAAGTCAAAGCCACTGGATGTGATTATTGCCTGTTTTCTTCAACGAGCATTGTTCACAATTTGCTGTGAGTTGATGCGAAGGAGGTTAATTGCCGTTGATTCCTTGCCGCACAGTGATTGTCGGCAAATCCCTCTTTAACCCCCATTGGTTAATTAATTGTTACAATTCATTCATTGGTTAATGACCGATTGATGTGAGGCCGAGACAGTACTAATTTATTTTCTCTCTGGCGAAGAATGGACTTGCATTTTGCGAGCCCTGTCTGCCATTACCTTGTCACCATGCTTAATCCAACAGTAGAAAAGAGTATTGCTTTGCTACTCACAGTTCTCCCCAAAAAGTGCAAAACCGTCAAGTAATTGGCGCCAACCTATCAAGTTCTTGATCATGACCGCGATTGGCTTATGCTTCAACTGCTTTTTGTTGGACTTTGGTAAATTTATGCTTCCAACTGTTTTATCTACTCGACAACACATCCTCCCAATTAGGTGCGTGTCAGTCTGTGGGGTTTATTGAAGAATATATATAATATATATTCCTGTTTATTACATAACCCAGATTTCAAAAGAAAATCATCCTTGATGCACTTAATAGTAAAGTCCCCAAATAATCCTATAATTACAGAAGCACAGAGTCTCAGGCTCAACCAATGCCAGGATTTCAACTTGGAAAGTCACGTACGTTTCCCCTTCTCTTATAAGATAATACATAATTTTATTTTTATATAAATCAAAAATATTTTTACAAAAGATTTAATCTATTTAAATTATTTATAAATATAAATTTTTCAAATCAAAACTAATAATAATATGATTCTCCTTCTAAAAAGAAAATACAGAAATTTAATTAAACGCAGCCTCGCTCTCAAATGGAGCATAAAGTGAGAATAATTATGGGTCACGTAAATATTTCATATGTTTAGAAAAAAGAAAAGAAAATAAAAGAAAATTTTCTGGTTAGAAGAAGCACTGGTGCTTTGTTTATGGGCCCAAAACGGCCCACATTAAAGACAGAAGGCAGAGGGAGATATGTGTCGCTAGGAAAACATGATTACTTTGTGCAACTTGATATTCACATCAACACCCCCCTACCCCTCCAAACACAATTTTTTATTATTATTATTATTATTATTATTATTATTATTATTATTATTGTGGGGCAGCTTATTACGTGGTTGACATTTAAATGGAGTTGATGGAATGGTATTGGTGGTCTTACCCTTATTCTACACCACGAATCATGATATTCCCTCGGGTGATTCTTATATTATTCTAACTGATTAAATTATTACGGAATGAACTTACTACGTGTAATCTAACATCTCATTTCATTTTTCACAGGGTTTTTTTTTCATTATTACAAAATAATTGTTATTTTAATATTTATATTTACTTAAAAATATGTATTAATTTTAATATTTTAAAATTTAAAAAACATAGCTATTAGACGGAAGACCCTTGAACCATTGTATTGTACCATTATTGTCCATTCCATAAATCAACTTGTTGAATCAATTCCAACTATGATATTGTTAATGGATGTTCATAGCGAAAGGAAATTACACCCAAAAAAAAAAAATCAACAAAGTCTTTATTTTAAAAGTTAAATTTATCTTTCAAATCACAAGTTTTGACAAAAACAAGATTTATCCTTGGAAAATGTATAATGATAATTTTTATAGTCTTGCAAGTGATGTTAGGCCAACTGAACAAATAATCATGATCTTATAATTGATGCAATTCAATAACAATATATTCAGATCATATTATAGGTGTTCGAAGAATACCATTGTTTTGATTCAGTCCATGTCGAGTTCATGGAATTAACCTTCAGAAAATTACAGTACACATTTTGACATTTAATGTGATGATCCAGGAAAAGATCAACACGTAATTGGCCAAAATTTGAGTTCTTCATATAAAAACAAAAGCCTCTTATATACACAAGTTTTATAACAGTTTTTGGGTTGAGTTGGTGTAACCAATCATGCATGTATGGTAAACGCAAAGAAGCATGATTTTTTTGGCAGAGACCGACCCAAAAAATTTGTTTAAAGGGGCAATTTTTTACCGTAATATGCAAAATTTTAAAAACTGAATGTTGAAATTATGGAATGATATTATACATGTAACAACTACATAAATATTTAAACAGCTACATAATATTTAAATGAACTGCGTAATGTCTTATCAAATAACAATAAAAATAATCATTCTTGAAATGTTATACAAAATATTTTTTAATAAACAAAAATGTAATAGCGTAGATAATTAATATGTGAATTTTTGTACTTATAAAATATTGCATGTGCAACATTATTCTTCTTATTTTATTTATTTAAAAATGATAGTTCAAATCTTAATCACAAAACAACTAGTTAGTGGGGATAACGATATATTTACTAGTATGTTAATAATAAAGTGACTAATATAATATAAGTAAAAATTTTAAAATTGAGTGAGAGCATTTGTCTTCCCACTACTGCTAATTAACGTAGATCTGTCACTATTTTTTATATTGTTTTTGATAGGGTTTGTATTCAAGTTTAGTATGTTATTTGTTAATTATCTTTCCAATAATTAATTAATTATTATTAATTAATGATTAATCAAAAAATATGATTATTTCACAGAAAAATACTGGTAGGAAAAACATTAAAATAGTAAATGCTCTTCACATTAGATAATTAGATTTTTTTTTTCTTATAGTTGTTTTTGTGGACAATGACTATTTGAAAAGTAATTAAAAAAATGACATGACACATCAAATTTTAAAGTAGAATATCATACTAGGATTAGCACCAAACAATAATTTTCTCAAAATAAAAAGTTTATAAAGATGCTAATACATTATATACTATGACCAGGGCTTGGAAGTCCTCAACTCTCTGGTTTCAACTTTCAATAAGATAAGCCTCGCTATTCGTTAATAATTTATTATTTATTTATTTAGTATTATTAAAGTAAAGCTAGACATACAATTAACAGTAAAATACAAAATGATGTATCTTTCGCAAGTTATTATATCATGAATTTAATTTTAATTCATTCAATTACATGTTAGTATTTGACTTTTTATATAGTTATTATCTTAATTAATTTTTTTAAAAAAATTGAACAACTAACAATTAAATAATAATATAAAATTTTTTATACTAACAATATATTAAAATTAAAGTAAATTATTTTTGCCCTATATAGTATTTGACTAACATTTCGATTGTTATTATATACATTATGCTATATAATTACAATCAACACACAGAGAGAGAACGAAATATCTTCTTGTTTAGGTACTGATGGGACGGGTTATTAGTAGATGGAAGTCACGATACATAATTAAACCATCTTGTAGATTCTAATCAACAGGTCCTTTGAAATCTCAAGGTGGGCATCATTGATTTGTCCTTGAACAAAAATGAGTGACAGGTGCCACCATTAAGTTTGCCTCATTTCATTATCCTCAAACCCATCCCTTTCCCAGAGGATGACAACCAATTTGACAAGAAATATCAACCATCACTTTGGTTGATATTGGGATTAGACATTGTGCTAAGCTCTCATTAAATTTGCTAATAATTCATTACATGCTATTTTCTCATTGGACATTTTACATCGCCCCAGGCTGCTCCATGGCCTCTACTATGGATTCCTTGATGTCAACATCCTAAAGATCAAAGTCCCTCAAGTCCCACATTTTATTATAGGAAGCACCCCACGTTCCTAATAAACTCCTCTACACTTTAGAAGTGTCTATTCCAGAAGACCCCTAATGTAACCCACTTGATGAAGGCCCATTAGTGTTAGAGCCATTAAGGCAACATTAGCACATGCATATCTCATTTTTAGATCTACAATCTGCTTGTATGACAAGGCATAATAGCAATTAAGGAAGAAAAAAAAAGAAGATTTTAATTTTGATCCACTTTAAGTTCAAAAAATTTTACATTATTATTTAATCATGAGTTGTCAAATTATTAAAAAAAATTAATTAAAATAATAATTATATAAAAAGTTAAATACTTACACTATGTTTGGAATCATTAAAAAATAAATTTGATTTGATTTGATTTAAGTTAAAGTAATTTAATTTGATTTGAAAATCATTTTTATACTTAAAAATTATTATAAAATTCAATCAATTTTTATTTTATAGCCTTTCAAATAAAAAATTTCGTTTATAAATCAAATCAATTAATGAAAAACTGTATTGGATTGAAATTTTCATTTATAATGTTAAAAATCTTTAGTCTGACAATGGATTACAAATAAATCCATAAAAGAAATCTTAAGTCTTATTCGTTGCATCAAATCCGAATCTGATTAATTATCAATCAGATAACAACCTCAATTACCTCCTTAATTAGTGAAAAACTGTCCATTACTTTCGTCATATGTCTTTCTTTTTCTCATATCTGATTGTGATTGAAGGGAGAATGCTCGACTTTTCAAGGAGAAAATTGAAAAGGAATATACTTTTCATAAGTATGTATTCAAAACAAAATTAATAAAAAAAATGAGAAGAATATCAAAGAGAAAAGATGAGGAGAGAAAAGATGAGGAGAGAAAAGAAATAGGTAAAATATTCAACAGTATCTACAAATACTTGATCGCAATAATTAATATATCGTGATTCTAAAAACATGAATAAATTTTTTAAAAAAATTAACTGCTGTGCTCTCAAACAAAAAAAAGTGAGAGCTGCTGCTCACTCTTTTTCTTTGTCAAAAAAGAATACCCAACAGTCATTATTATAAATTGACTTTATTCCTATCGAGAATTAAGTTTGATCACTTTGCATGATTAATTAATTTTCATTCCTTTTTTACTTTATAATGGGAAATGAGAGTCAACTTTCATCACACATTACATCACCGATATCAACTAGAAGATATAATTGGGCCCTAAATAAACTGCAGTTTAATTTCACACCCTCTTGAGGTTTAGTCTCATCACCTAATGATTCACTGAATAATGCTTGTCGCCATCTTATTGGTATATGAGCATCATTGATAGAGTCTTGGGACTTTTCTAGAGTTGTTGAGTTTTCGGTATCGGAATATAAACCTAAATCAGTAACACTGATATTAGACTTGTTGAAATTTTTATTAACTTTTATGTCTCAAATGAGGTGACAATTCTTGTATCCATCATCATGTTATTACTCAATTGAAAAAATGCATAATTCTCAATCAATCAATTGTGGGTTATCAATTAATACTTTAAGATAACTTGAGCTGTCTCATGATAATCTTTCTCAACTAAATTCTGACTCACAAATAAATTAAAATTTTAGTAAAATGAATTTTATGTATAATGTAATTTGATACTGTTTAAAATACACTTTACAGATGAACAATTTCAATACCCTAAAAAGAACAAATGAGTCCTATGCTCTAATTCTTTCTCTCTAGACTCTAGATGTAGTCGTTCTCCCTCTCTATCTCTTTGAAATATCTCACATTTTCTTTCATCTCTAGTTTCAGGTTTAATATTTCTCTTTCTCAAGTTCTCAACGCCAATTGGCATAACATGTTATGTTTTTAATCGCGCAGCGATTTTTTTCCCCTTGCTAAGTTTTATCCCCTCTTTTTCTGTTGTTGAATTCTTTTTTTTTTCACCTGTGTACTTGAGATAGAGGTAAAGTAACTTATTTAATTGCTAAATATATTTTTGAATCAAGGGATAATTTGGCAATACGACATGAATTGTTCTATTATTTAGGATATAAATTTGACAAAACTCTCTACAGATTAAAAACAAAAAGTTTGGTAGATTAGACTCACGAGACATTAAAGCAGAGTAATAATAATTTTACACAAAATAAAATGTGTTAATTCGTTATTTTAATCGTTGAGACAATCTGTTATATCAATGACATAAAATAAACTAAAATTGTTTTTTATGGTGACAGAAATTTGTTGGATTAACTTTTCTTTTCAATAGAAGCGATAATTATACTTCTACAATATATGTGGGGGCCCTAAGTAGGGGACAACACAATTAATTAATATATTGAGAGTTGAAATTAATGCCCAATTGGGCGGTTTTTTTTTCTCATCTTTCTGGGTCAATTGTGTTGATTGCAAATGAAGTGGGCAGAGTCCTATTACCTAGAAGTGGGAGTAGCAGCGGCACGTAACTGAATAAGCCCAAATACGGCTAGTATCTTGATCGGAAGCGGCCAGCAAGCATTCACTTTCTCTCATTTTAGTACGGGCATGCATGACTTTTTCATGGTTTTTTTTTTAATATAAAAAATGATAGTAAAGATAGCTTATTCTACTGCTATCAATTAGCGGTGTTTATTAGATTGAGTTAACTTGTAAACTTATAAATTTGACTTAAATTTTAAAATATTTAATTCATAAATGATAGATTAAGTTACGAGTTAAAAAACTTTTAATTTGACCTAATCCACCCATACACACATATAATTTAATTTTACAAAATAGTGTTGTTTTGATAAGTATGAAGAAAATAGATTTATCTTTGATTTTTGAGACTTATGTATGTTTAAGACTTATTATACTTAAAGTTTGTTATGTTTAATACTTATTATATTTAAAACTCATTATGTTTAAGTCTTTGATTTGTTTGATTGAAAACTTAGTATATTAGTTATTATTGAGAGTTGTTATGAAATGTGATGAATTTTTTATTTTGTATCAATTTTATCATTTACTTTAATAGGTAAATTTTTTTTAATATATGTCGAACTCACAAGTTTAACTTAATTAAACCCATTTATGTGTAAGTTAGGTTGAGTTGGATATTACAAAAAAAATCCAATTTACTACTTCAATGAACGGGCTAAGTATAAAAATACTTTAAATTTAATCTAATTTAATTCAACCCAATTAATAAATACCTTAGTCACGATACTAATGGCATACTCTGAATCTTAAAAAAGATAAGGAGAGGCTTATTCAAAAGATTACTTTTGAAATGTTTTTTTTCTTTGAAAGGAAGCTATTTAATTACTCCGTTCGCATCATAATATCTCCTTAAAGAGGGATGATTACCAAGTTATCAGTCCAATAAGAGAATTGAACGTTGCATACAAAGATTGCTAGAAACTTATGGGGATCCCTTCATGGTCTGTTTGTTTTATATAGTGAATTAGTGACGTGTATGTACACGTGCCTCAAATATTTTTGTTAAGAGGTGCTTCACATTTTTTTTCATCAGGTCCTTCACTATTTGTCAAAGCTGTTCCACAATGATTGGGCTTTCAATAGAAAGCTTGAAAGCCCAAATATGTAAAGGCACGCAAGTTTTAAAGTCCTTGGATTTGTGGCCTAGTGAATGGAAAGAAGGTTCGGACTGAGACGGCTGACGAGCTGGTGTTAAATTATGAATTTATTAGTAAAATAAAAATAATTTTAATTATAGATTTCTTATAATTATAAATTAATTAGTTTAACAAAAATAAATTTATAAAAAGTAAACTATGTTTGAAAATAATTAACGTAAAAAGAAGATAATTGTTATGGAAATAAAGAGTATCTAAAAGTATTGTAACTTTATAATATGATTATAAAAAAATCATTTTTATATTTTTAATTATTTTTTATTTGTGTTTAATTAGCTAATAAAATTTTTATAGGAATAAAATAATTACACACTAAAAAAAGAAACATCTTTTATAATAGTAATAACTATTAAGTATAGACAATACAACAATCATATTTTTTATTTATGATTATTGTATTATGAACAGTAATTATTTGAAGGATAATTTAATAAAAAATACAACACTAAAATAAAACATGATATTTAAAATGACCTTAAATAATAATAATAATTTTCATTTTAAAATGTATTTTACATCAAACAGATTGAATGAATTTTATTATTATTATTTTTGATATAAAAATATTAAATTTATAAAATAATTTAAATAAGTTGAATTCTAAAAAAATATTTATGATTCACAATAAAAAAAAATATTTTGCATCAAGGAAACCTAATTCAAAAGTCTTTTTGAGAAATTATTACCTGGAATCAAATGTTCACCGTACCATACGGTGTCATTTACGCACCGCATTTCCTATAGTTGCCAAACAGGCACGTTACGACTCTGTTTGTTTAAGATTTTCACTAACACTTCCGGATGCAATTGTGAGAAGCAGAAAATTGTCACCTTTCTTTGACCCCGGCCGGTCAAGAAAATATATGTTTGTGGACTGCCCCTGAAAAGAAGATTTTGATTTTATTGGTTGGCAATCAAGTACAAATTTCAGTTAGAATGCAGTCAAAAATAAAAAAGTGGAAAAAAAGGTAATACTGAATAGGTTCATTTATGCTGTATATTGATTTTGCTTTTACGTGTGATTGTGATCCTTAACTCATGCATAATTCATGCAATACCAGGACCAACAAGTCAATTAGTTAAGTCATGCACGAGCATGACTTGGTATTATTACCCTAAAAATATTTTTTGATAAGTTTTTACATTAATAGAAATTAAATTTTTATCCGAACAATTTTAAAGACGCACTCTCACATTAATTTGATACATTTAACAAATTAATGTTTTTAGATCCTAACCCAAAGTTTGAACTTGAATAGTTAAAGTATGAATGGTTAAAGTAGAATCATACCTCTTGCCAACCCAGTGAATTGTGACTTGATATTTTGTTGTTTGATTATGCTAGTTAGATGTTCTCATCACTATTCTGAAAGAAAAAAAAAAAAAGCTCTCATCACTATATCAAGAGAGTAAAAAAAAAAAAAAAAGATTATGACAAAGGTACTACTTTTCGAGAAGTTGATGTTACTATCAGGAAGTAGCGAAATTAGTACTTCCCTAGATGGGAGGTTCGCGGACAGGACGGGAAAACATTTCCTGATATAGCAAGAAAAATAATGGGTTGCCTGTATTGGCATCCCTACGCAAGTCTTTATCCCAGATAATTTGGATTCTCTTTTTTACATGATCATGTCGGGTTCAAACTCGCAGAAATACACAGTTGAAAAAGATAGCTTCATTGGCCCAAACAGAATTAATCGCACACCCAAAAATGTGAGAATACCGGACAAGGACACTTGCACATTGGCTGGGACAATAAACAGATTGCATTTATCTCAATACTTTGTAGCCAATCTAGAAACATAGTAGCTGTCCAATGAACAAGAGGCTCATTAAGAATTACAATTGCAAAGGTTTTACTATGATGGGAAGGCCATGTTGTGGCTGCAAAGTGAGGTTGTTTACTGGTGCATGTTTGTAGCCAGGGGAGAGGGACCAAGAAAACCTCTGAAGAATTAAAGCCATTACTGTCTTCGCCTCCAGCATAGTGAAGTTCTGACCAATGCAAGCTCTTGGACCCACTGAAAAGGCAAGTAGAGCATTTGGATGCTTTGCAGCTTTAGAAACTCCATTTATGAATCTCAGTGGATTGAACTCATTTGCATCTTCACCCCAGTATTCTTTGCTCCTATGAATCTGTAGAATTGGGATCGTGAGACATGTTTCTTTTGGGATCAACAAGTTTCCCAATTTCATGTCTTTCGAAGTCTCCCTCATCAGCTCTATCGCTGGGCAATACAATCTCAAGGCTTCCAGCAATACCATATTCACCTTAGAAAATAAAAGACCATCAAGTTGGTAACTTCCTAATATCACTCAAAGAAGGAATTGATCATTAGAGAGTCCTAAAATCTTACCATTTTTAGCTTTGACAGCATATCTGCATCAGGGATTCCCATGCCACAGTTCTGCAAGACCTCTTGTCTGAGTTTCTCCTGCCACTCTTTGTGCAAACTCAACAAGAAGACTGCCCAAGTTAGCAAGTTTGAAGTGGTTTCATGACCCGCAAAGAAAAAAGTCTTGCATTCTTCCATTATTTCCTTCATCGTCAACTTAGGACCAGTCTCTGTTTTTGCTGCTTCCATCATGAAACCAAGAAGATCATCTCCATAAGAGCAATCTGAGGAGCCTCCGGTGGATTGAGAATGCAATCTACTTTCTATGATGCGTTTTAGTGATTTCTTCATTTTCCTGTCAAGCTTCCATATCTGAAAATTTGACCGAGTAGGAAGATATCTGCATTGAAAACCAGAAATTAAAATTTAAGCACTTTGAGGAGCGAGGAACCAAAGGAATTTCAATTTTAGTTCTCTAGCTAAAAATATAAGAAAGGAATTCAAATTCAGGCAAGGTTGAGTGTAAGATAAATACTGGCTGCCAGGAATGAAAACGTCAGCACTTGAGGCTGCACAATGCTTTTGAAGTTCTGTTTGTGCACTGAAGGCTTCCCTCCCTTGGACAAAGCTGCTACTAAATGCGGTGCGGGCGATTATATCTGCTGTTAGCTCTCGAAATTCTTCACTCACCTCTATTGTGTTGGATTTGTCCTTTGCTTCAATGGCCCGACTTTTCCACTCATCGAGCATGGAAATGGCACATGCTGCCATTCTGCTTATCATAACCTGTCGAGTCATAGCCATGAAGCCATGGACATAAATGCCAGAGATTAGTGAAAAGCATAGGGAAATGATGCACATCTATGCTACACATCACCAATCAAAGACATCATTTTTTCCTTTCAGGTGTTAGTTTGGTATCCTTTTAAAAATGAGAGTGGAAAAATTTAGAAATGAGCTTAAAGCTTTATAGTTTTCTATGAAAAATCGTATGAAAAACAATCTCTAATTGTTTTCACCCCAATTTTAAAGAGATACCAAACTTTAAGTATTGGGTAAAAATAAGAGTGAAAAAAAATTGATAGATAAGTTTCTCATATAATTTTGAACATATCATTTATCCATAAAATTTGTACTTTTGTTTTTATTCTCATGCCAAATATATACTGGGGGTTAATTTTTTTCCTTTAATTTTTTTTCTTTTATTTGAAATTGTGCTAGTAGTTGGAAAAGTAAATGTGGGGGTTTTGACCTTCAGTTTATCCATGGAGAAAGCAGGATTGAGTATCCTTCTGCGCTTAACCCACTCCAGTCCATTGACTATAACTAACCCTTTTCCTACCATAGTTTCTATTGAAGGCCTTGTCTTGGGTTTTGGATAGAAACCAAACTTGTTTGATAAAATCTGTTTAGCCAACTCAAGATCAGAAATGCAAATCCTCGGTTCTGTTCCGTACCAATACAGAAAAGTATCCCCTGCAGCATGAAAATTAAGAATAACACACTCTGTCGCTGAGGCACAAATTCTCCAAGTAAAAAACTATGCATCTATTCATGAGATTACTACCTACGAAGTATCTTCCCTGCTTTGCTTCAGTTTTATGTCTAATTTACTCTGTGATGCATGCTGACCAATTTCATTTCCTAGCACTAGTTACCACTGACTGATTGGAATTATGACAGTAATATGGGATTAATTCTGAAGAAGAGAAGGCTAGAGTTAGTAGAAGTAAATTACCATATAACGTGGACCATTTGTGGTAGTGTGGAAGAACCCTCTGAGTAATATCATGTGAGTTAGTGTCCATGGCCTTTTCCCTTGCATCCCTCGTCATTGTTCTGATTTCAGGCAGAGAACCAGAAACAAGGGAGTAAGGTGGCCCCATGACTCCCTGCTTATGAAAGTGCCTGGTCAGGGCATATGGCCTCCAAAAGAGAACCATACAGATTTTCCAAATCTTTGATATAATCAAAACAGTAAAGGCCACCATGGCAGCACCAATTAGATATCCCATTTTTTGGTATCTTTCTGTGAGTGTGTCGGTGTGTGTGAGACAGACAGACTTTCATAAGCACTGAGAGAAGGATGAAACTATGATTTTTTTTTTCTGCAAAATTGTTGAAAGTGGACGAGTGTGTTCTACTCTTTTAGACGTGGGGTGCAAGTATGCCCAGTTGAAGATTATGTCATGGCTGAGGTATTGTAGTTTTTGCTCATATAATAGTTTGGTGATTTCAAAAGCCAAACCAAACTGGCAGTAGTCATTAGATGGCAGCTCCTGTGGCAGATGACAACGTTATTCATTACCATACCTTTATGATTAGAACAACGATATCTCTGTACCATAAATTCCATACTTTCTTACACCTGGCTAGAAAGGAACAAGGGGAGAGAGAAGAGGAGCTGAATTGGTATTTTCTTATTTAAAAATCTGATATGACAGGAAGGTAAAGGGATGTGTATTGAAAGAAATGTGAAATTTAAGATGTTGAAAATAACATTTATGGTTTTAATTTCAAGCTTCCTTATCCATGCACACGAAGATGGATTATCTGTGTGGTCACAAGACGTGATAAGGACAATGGAGAAGAAAATTGTGCAAAATCTTACGTGAGACGTTCAAATCTTTTATCATGCCAAGATTGTCTATATTATTGTTATTCAATGCAACGGCAGCCAAAATTTGCGGCGGCAACTGTTCATATTATTATTATTATTATTATAAACAGCGGCAGGAGGAGAATCTAGCCGTGTTAATTAGCCAGGAGAGTGACCCAAATAGTTGAGTCATAAAAAATATTTTTATTTCAGTTTATGTGTTAGCTTAACAATTTATCAAATTAATTTAAATAATAATTTATTTATAATTAATTATGAATTTGATTGATAAATTAAAATAAAATAATTTAAAATTAAATTATTAAAAAATTATTTCTTTTTAAGCAGTGAGATAAAATTTAAAAATTCAAATAAATAAGTCAAATAACATATTCTAGATAAAAGAGGAAGAAAAGAAAGTTAGAATAAAAAAAATGAAGATAAGAACTTTTCTTTCGCTTGATAAGAGAAAGAAAACAACAGAAAAGGAAAAATGTATACGTGAGCCCACAAAAAATTTCTTTCCCCGTACGGGAAGAAAATTGACACACAGAAAAAAAAAAAAAAAGAGATATGAGGCCTACCATGACATGCCTTTTTTTTCAAATTAAAAATGTTAGTATCACATAAGGGTATATTTATCATTTTAAATAAATATATTTTATTTTTAATTTTTTATATAATTAAATGAGAAAAAAATTTCTCTATTTTTTTTATTTTTTTTCTCTTTATTTTTTATTTTTTTATTTTTATTTTTTTTTCTTAATCCAAACAAAAGAAAAGTGATTTAGCATGTGTTTGAAATATATTATTTTATTATTAAAATAATTTAAAATTAAAATTTTATTTTTTTAAACTAATCTATTTTAAAATATACATTTATATTAGATTTTTGAAAACTCAAATAAGACACCCATAAAAAGCAGACTTCAATAGCACAACAATTCATCTAAGAAGAGATAATAAGAATAAGAATAGGTTAAGTGATCTATTAAGACTTATGGTCTAATTTATTTTTAGTCTTAATTGATATAAGCCTATTTAGTTAAATAGATTATATTAAAAATATTAAAAATACTTATTTAACTTAATAGGTCAGTTTATTTATTATATATATAATTTATTAATTTTAAACTTAATTTAATATTTTTAATTAAAGACACATATCATTTAAAATTTTTAAAATATTGATTTATTAATTTAATTTAATTTTTTAATGTAATAGAGGCATTTATATAAACTTACAAACCTAACCAAACTTTTGTATTTTTATCAAAAAAGTCAGGCCAAAAAAAAGTTAATATCAGATAATAAATGAAGTTTAAACCCAATATTTTACAAAAACATGCGAAACATATTTGAAGAATCAACCATTCCCAAAAGAACGTAGCACTAGTTTCCCCTTCCACTCTCCGCTGCTCCGTTTGTGAAATAGGTTGTTGCGCACTTTTTAACCGTGTTTTATCAGTCAAAGTACCAGTAACAAACGTATTTGAAATTCAGAGAATCACCCCCAAAAAAAAAAAAGCCAAATTACTTGTTTCTGGTTGAAAGGAGAGCAAGTTTATTTTGGTGTGGAATCAAGCTTCAACCTCCAACTACAACATGGAAAACGGAAAATAAGTACCAAGGTTGTCCTGTCCCTGCACTGGCTGCAGAGCATGCTGTTTCGGACTAGGCTCCCAACTAACGGGAATGCTTATGCTAATGCTATCCTTGTCGCACTCACACAGCGTCGACACTCACTTCCCATTCCCACTCCCAATTCCATTCACCAAATCATTCTCTTCAGCCACACCTTGCACCAACTCGCTCATTCACACCGTCTTCGTCCTTTCACCCTGCTCTCCACCCCCACCTTGTTCCATCTGCTCGAGTCTCCACCCCATCTTCTTGATGCCAGAAGATTGCACGCTCTTCTCATCGTCCATGGTTTCTTTCACCCTTTTTGTCCTGATAAGTTATTCGGTTCACAGCTCGTCAATATCTACGCCAACTTTGGTTGCCTCCAATACGCATTTCTTGCCTTTGGTCAACTGCCCCGCAAGAGCAATGTTGCTTGGAATGCCTTACTCCGAGGTCTGGTTGATGTCGGTCACTTTACCCATGCAATTGAGTACTATCACTCCATGCTCGAACAAGGGGTAACCCCCGACAATTACACATACCCACTTGTCCTAAAGGCTTGTTCTTGCTTACATGCACTTGAAGAAGGAAGAAGAGTTCAAGCGACCATCCTCTACAACGAGGTGCAACATAAAATAAAGCCGAATGTTTATGTGCTATGTGCTATGATTGACATGTTCGCCAAGTGTGGCAACTTGGGAGACGCACGAAGGTTATTTGAAGAAATGCCAGTTAAAGACTTGGCTTCCTGGACTGCCATGATCTGTGGAACCGTGCGGAATGGCGAGTGGCTTGAAGCAATTTCGCTGTTTAGAAGGATGAGATCAGAAGGTCTGAAGCCTGATTCAGTGATTGTAGCATCTATCTTACCTGTGTGTGGCAGATTGGAGGCTATGCAGTTGGGAATGGCGCTGCAAGGCTGCGCTGTGAGGAGTGGCTTTGAGTGTGATTTGTATGTCTCCAACGCTCTTGTAGATATGTACTGTAAGTGCGGCGATCCACATGAGGCCCATCGTATATTTAGCCACATGGTTTATAGGGATACAGTTTCTTGGAGTACCCTGATCGTTGGCTACTCACAAAATTGCCTATACCAAGAGAGTTGTGAGCTGTATATCAGAATGATAAATATGGGTCTAACAACAAATGCTATCACTGTGACAAGTGTTCTTCCTGCATTGGGAAAACTCCAATTGTTGAAACAGGGGAAGGAGATACACAGCTATGTTCTTAAAGAAGGACTCGTATCAGATGTAGTTGTAGGGAGCGCGTTGATTGATATGTATGCTAATTGTGGGTCAACTAGGGAGGCGGAATACGTGTTTGAGTACATGTCAGATAAGGATACTATGGTATGGAATTCACTGATTGCAGGGTATAATTTAGTTGGTGATTTTGAGTCAGCCTTTTTTACCTTTCGAGGAATTTGGGAAACTGAACATAGGCCAAATTCTATTACTCTAGTAAGTGTTCTTCCTCTATGCACCAAATTGGGAGCCCTTAGACAGGGAAAGGAAATTCATGGTTATGCGACCAAAAGTGGTCTGGGGTTAAATGCTTCCATTGGAAACTCTCTAATAGACATGTACAGCAAATGTGGATTTCTAGAACTCGGAGTGAAGGTCTTCAACCAGATGACGGTGAAGAATATCATAACATATAACACTGTGATCTCTGCTTGTGGAGCTCATGGGCTAGGAGAAAAGGGTTTGACATTTTATGAGCAAATGAGGGTGGCAGGAAGTAGGCCGAATAAAGTCACTTTTATCGCACTGTTATCCGCGTGTAGTCATGCAGGTCTAGTTGACAGAGGTTGGCTGTTGTATAATTCTATGATTAGTGATTATGGCATAGAGCCCGATATGGAGCATTACTCGTGCATGGTGGATCTTCTTGGTAGAGCAGGAGATCTTGATGGTGCATACAAGTTCATTGCAAGGATGCCTGTGACACCAGATGCCAATGTTTTGGGAAGCTTACTAGTTGCTTGTCAACTTCACAACAAAGTGGAGCTCGCTGAGCTCGTAGCAGAACATATTCTCCAATTAAATCCTAAAGATCCAGGCCACTACGTTCTTCTTTCAAATTTATATGCCTCTCGAAAACGATGGGAAGACATGTCAAAGGTGAGAAGCACGATAAAAGATAAAGGTTTGGAGAAAAAGCCAGGAAGTAGCTGGATTCAGGTGGGCCACCGCATATCCGTTTTCCATGCTATGAGTGCATTTCATCCAGCATTTGCAAAGATTCAAGAGACTCTGGATAGCTTACTGTTGGAGATGAAAGATGAAGGTTATGTGCTGCCCAATCCGAGATTTTTTTCCCATGTCAGTGATGAGTTTTTAATGTGAAACGAAATTCTTGAATATTGCAATTGACAACAGTATTATTTGACAGCCCAAGTTGATGATGGAGGATTTTTCCCCCCTCTCTGTTGGTCTCTTTACTGGTTGTTATGGGAAGGCTAATGCTGAAACGACAACTGACAATAATGAAAGAAAAATGAAGCTTTGGGTGGGCTGCATTCCGAGAGAGTGGCAGCCATTGAATATTCACAGTGATTCAATGTCAAACAACAAAAACAACGAAGTGCTGTCTTCAACAAGTTACGATCATAGATCACCGTGGCACTGAAAAGGGGTCGCTAAACAATGCGTTAATTGCAAATCCAAATATATAATTTAATCGTGCTCTCTCGTTTAAGATACTATATTCAGCAAAATGAAAAAAAAAATAAATTCCGGACCATCTCACGTTCAACAAATGTTCATTAGAAGGGGTTGATTCTTTTTTTTTTTTCTTTTTTCTTTTGTTGATGTCATCGTGTACTTTTTAGGCCATCTTGCATGTAAATCAACTTTTTTTACCGCACAAATCTACCACTACTAAACCTTCTTCATAATGCTATTTGGGAACAGAAAATGTGGCAGATCACTGTTTGAACAAGGATGGTCACCGGTGTGTGAAGCTAATTAGAATCAAATCGGCAAGTCCAAGCTCCAATGTCAAAGTGTTCCGATGCACCAAACTCGGTGTCTGGAAATTTTTAATTTGTTCCCTGCAAAACAGTATATAATCATATAAATTAGCCACGAATAGAACAAGGGTCGTATAGCATCATCCGTAGAACAATTACAAGAAATCAAGGAAATGACAATAGGTATGTAATTGTTTGTCCTATATGAACTTTTCAATCATCGCGGTCCAACATGCTTAATTGCTTATAATACAAGACAATGCTTTTTTACCCTCTTTCGTTGACCTATCTTTAAAAAATTATAGAATGCTGTTTGTACTGCAAATGTTTCAGGTGCTTTCATACTTGACAAAGTGATGTCCTGTCACATTTATCATCAACGTTACATCTGTATATTAGTGTATGAAACACTTGGCAGTAGTTTTAACTTTTTATGTTAAAATTACAAGCCTTCTTCGCCTAATAAGACATCTTTTCTGTTTGTATAATTCTTGCAATAATATAACGATATTAAATGATAATTACTTAACGTAACTCTTATGCTTCTAATGAACATTTTCATCAGTGTTTCAAAGCAGTAAAGCATCAAACTGTGAACATTCAGAATCTCACTGCTAATAGTTTATAATCAGATCGCACTATCTATCTGTAGATCAACTTTCCTAGCCATTACATTTGGCATAATAATCTTTCTTGCATAATTTTAGTTTTCCCTTCCTGCCCATTATCCCGTTTTCTTCTTTTTTGTGGGAAATAAAGGGATAGCTAGTGGTGAAGGGAAACCTGATTCGGTGCTTGCTTTGTTGCACATTCAGCTTGTCGATGAAGATCTGAGTCCCTGGGGACTGAGACCTCTAGAGTTGTTAGCTGAGCAGAAGCTAAAATGTTCCGCGAGGCTGGTAGCTGTGCTGGGAGCCAGAAGTGATTGTGTAGAAGGATTTCCAACCACAGGAATGAAAGGTACATGAGAAATCGGCATGGGTGGCACTTGGTTGGGGAAAACAAACATCTGAAGTCTATTGTCAGTGATACCAGCCAGTAATGGAATAGGGAACTGAGGGATGCCGATGCCTGTGCCTGTGCCTGGCCTGAAACCCATTCCAGCTCCCATTAACTGAGGTAAATGAGGTGTGTTGACATTGATATGATGCGCGGCAGCAGGTAACATCATTAGAGGCATACAAAGCCCAGTACCCATTGACATAATCTGCATCATAAGTACACTAGGCGTAAGACATCCAAATTACTGCTTAACACAAGGCCTAAAGACAATATGATGAATGGACAAGACCAAAACTTCACCTGTAACAGAAGCTTTAGGGTCTTAAGATATTCGATGGCATCGTCAAGCATTGAAACTTTGTCCATCTAGGAGACATACGAGACCAAAGCATAGAATTAAAACAAGTGCAAGAAGGTCTTGTCAGAAAAGTTGTGTATACAATGAAAAAATTGACGATACATATATATATATACACCTTATTGCAATTGGGTATGAGCTCTTTCAATACGCGCATCTTCTTGTTGATCTTAGCTCTTCGTTTCTGCAAACATCCACAACAATCAGTTAGATGTTATCAATCTCCAAGCCCTTCATCTCTTCAACTCTTTTTTATCATCTCCAAAATGTTTCCTCACCCTTTCATATAAATTATGAATCTCTGCGTTCCTGCTTCTCTTGACTCTGGTGCTCTCCCGAGCAGGCGTTTCCTTCACTACGTCTTCTGGTTCTTCATCATTCTGCACCAAATTAATCCAGGTTCCTGAGAATCATGGTAACTACGAAGCGTGGAAGAAGGTGAAAAATATAGTCTATGGTTCCACTTACATCACTTAAATATGTTGAGTCATCGGTGTCCTCACGTTTCCTGCTACAAAAGTTTGGGTCGTTTGAGGCTCCAAGCGAGCATACAGAAGAAGATGCTAGCAATGGTTTATTACCAAAGTTAGTATCAGATTTTCCCGATCTTGAGTTTTGGTCAATATATTGACCCTGGGATCCGTGAATGCTAAGGGCACTGTTATGACCAACAGCTTCAGAGTGCTCGTCAGGAAGTGGTTCCCGACTTCTAGCAACAAAGGATACAGGGTTTGATTCACAAGCAATCAAAGCTGTTTGCTCATGAAACCCTGTGAGACCATGTGATCCTTTAGCTGAGTCAATCACTACAGAATGCTCAGGAGCTTTGCTACTAGTAGCAGCAGCGGCTGCTTTCTCAACCTTGCCTGCGTTAATGTCCTCCACTCGTGCCGAAACTGTATTGTTTGTCGTCCGGGTTGCACTGTTTCCCTTGTAAGCAGATTTAAGAAACACTGCAGATCTTAAAAGGTTAGAGAAATTCACCTTTCCTGTTCTTTGATCACATCCCAAGTCCTGTTTCTGTGAGTTTGTTTGCTGGTGTTTGGCTTGAATCCATTCTTGGTTTCTTGAGCGGAGCTGAAGGTAAGCATTGCTGAGGAGAAGATGTGCATAAGTAACCATTCCATTTCCCGGTTGTAGCGGGCTCATGAGCTCCCCTAGTGAGGTTAGATTCTTTTACCGGTTTTGGGTTTGCACATCCATCTTGAAGTTTACCGAAACTCTTGCCTTTGGAGAGTTGCAAATCAAACTGACAGGAATCTTGATCATTATTGCTTTGATGAGAATTTCGAATTGAAGAGCCGAGGTCAGAGTCCCTGTGAGCTGGGAAGTCCAAAAGTGAGTGCAATGTGCCTAACCTTGCTCTTTTTGTAATGCAGGCATCTTCATCCTTTGCTTCCTCGCCACGGGAAGGGTCTATTGAAAACCCAATGCACGAGGGTGTCTTTCGTGTTCTACTCGATGAACCTCCTTGCACAAGAATTTGACCATTTTCCCATACCAGCTCAAGGGAATCACTGCCATAACTGGAATAAAATCACTCACTTTATAACTAGAAATTATAAGGAAAGCTTGAATATGCAATGAGATCCAAATTGTAATACAGTACTAACTTACATGGAAGCTAGATGGGAGGAGCTTCTTGTCATCCCTGCTTGGGTGGAGTGAAGCATCTTCTCAGCCATTGAATTATATGGTCTTCCAAGAGAAACTCCGGTGCTCACAGAAGCTAAACAATTGAGCTTTCGTGCCTTTGGTTGGTGTTATTGTTCTTTCTGTGTTGGGACACTTGCTTGACGTATATAATAACCAGTCTCCCCCTCCTCCACTGGTTTCACTTGTGATGGCTAATAACACAGTTGAAGCTAATAAATGTCACTGAAACTGACATTAAATTCTGCTCACGATTTGCTGGCGTGCCCGCACGAAATAGCTCTTTGAAGAAGAAGAAATCAGATGTCCCAGGTTGTTAAATCGTAATACAAGCTAGTATTTAAATTGGGGAGGGAGGGATAGAAGTGGTTACTTGTACGTATGCAAGATCTTAGGTGACAAGGGAAGAGATGCCCAATTAGAAGAAATCTGGAAATTTATAATAATCGATGTGGTCCTTCTCACTGCTCAGATGGCACGTAGATACAAGTCATTTCTCAATTTAATTCCTAGATCTCAGCAAAGTAAAATTCAGGTATTGTCGCCAAACTGTCCACAAAATTCATGTAGTCCTAGCTGTCATATTATGGGAGTTAGGTACCACTAGATGAGGTGGACCAATGTCAAATAAAGGAAGATTTAAAACCACACAAAATTACTTCCAGACTACGTCTTATGAAACGGTTTTTGTTGAAGCGGTGACACATTTGCTGTCACATCTTATATTTTATTTACATATTTTGATGAGTTGATAAATGGAGTATGAGCATACCAGAAATTTAGGAGAAGCAAGTCTTGGTTAGTTGGTTGAACTTGTTAGCCATACTTTTTACAGAAATCTTTCTGACTTATTGTGATTGTAATGATATTTTTTTTGTATCACTTCAATATATGTAAGTATGAAATGAAAGCCTCTCGTACAAGTGGGCTTGGTTCATGAAATTGCTTCTCTGTTTTCTCTGCTCTTCTTTCATTTTACTGCAGAAAACCAACATGGTATCAAGAGCTTAAATGATCTTTGAGGGTCTATGTAGAATAGTATGAAGAATCAGTGATATAGAAAGGGAGAGAAAACCAGCAAGGCTTCCTTCTCTTTTAAACCAGAAAACCAGAAAATCATTTATGGCTTTCATCAAATTTTTCAGCTCCCTTGCCTTCTGAATTTACAGAGAAGACTACCAAATCTGGGCAGTCAAAATGAAGACATATTTGAAAGCCTTTGACTTGTAGGAAAGTGGTGGAAACAGGCAGAGATCCACCACCACTTGGAGCAAATCCAACTCTTGCTCAGATTAGGCAACACAGTGAGGAATGTGCCAAAAGGTATAAAGCCTTAGCTTGCATCCAATTAGCTATATCAAAACATATTTTCACAAGGATTATGGCTTGTGAAACTGCAAAGGAAGCATGGAATACACTCAAGCTGGAGTTTCAAGGAAGTGAAAGGACTAGGCAAATGCAAGTGCTGAATTTAAGGAGGGAGTTTGAAGTTCTCAGAATGAAAGACAATGAGACTGTCAAGGAGTACTCTGATAGGCTCATGAATGTGGTGAATCAAATCCGATTGCTTGGAGAGGAGTTAACGGAGAGAAGAATTGTTGAAAAGGTTCTTGTTAGTGTTCCTGAGAAGTTTGAAGCCAAAATATCTTCTTTGGAAGACTCAAAAGACTTTTCTCAACTGACTTTGACAGAAATTATCAATGCCTTACAAGCCCAAGAACAAAGAAGAGCTATAAGACTTGAAGAAGCTACAGAAGGAGCATTTGTGGCAAGGTTCAAAGGTAAACAACAAGTAAGCAGCACTGGATGGAGGAAGCAATATGGAGAAATAGATGAAAAAGAAGAAAAAAAGGAGAGAGAGCAACAAAGAGGAGTATGCTGGAAAGGAAAGTATCCTCCTTGCCCTCATTGCAAGAAGAAAAGTCACTCAGAAAATTTTTGTTGGTTCAGGCCAGGAGTGAAATGCACAGCCTGTAATCAAGCTTGGTCATGTGGAGAAGGTTTGCAAAAATAGAGCAAACCATGAAGGACAAAGCCAGCAAAGACAAGAAGCTCAAGTTGCTGAACATGAGCAGCAAATTAAGGAGGAGGAATATTTATTTACTGCTATTTGCTATGCAGCAAGTAATAACAAAGAATTATGGCTAATTGATAGTGGATGCACTAATCATATGACATCAAATGTTAATTTGTTCAAAGACTTGAGAAAGACTGGCTCCTCAATGATAAAGCTTGCAAATGGCAATGTTCATCAAAGCTGAAGGAGAAGGTTTTTGTTTTGATCAAGACTACTGCAGGTAATAAGATCATTTCCAAATGTTCTTTATGTTCCAAATATAGGTCTTAATCTGTTGAGTCTTGGACAGATGTTGGAAAATAGCTATAGCCTGATATCTTTAAAGACCACACATGCAAAATCTTAGATCCTAGTGGTTTTGAATTAATGTCAGTAGCAATGAAAGGCAGAACTTTCCAATGGGATCCTAACTTTGACAAAGCCATGTGTAGTATAGTTGATGACTCAGCCCTATGGCACAAAAGGGCTGAAACTTCAATCAAGAATCAGCTCAAAAAAAATATTCTCCTAGAGCAAAATATTGAAGGCAAAGAAAAAAAATTTATGAAAAGTGCAATGTAGCTGTACTGCAACCTACAAGCTTTTCTGAAGTTGAAGTAGTATCAAATCGATCTATTTGGCTCAAAAAAATTACAACTGATTTGGGACAACATGAAGATAAGACTATTGTCAAGAGGGCTAATAACAAGTCATCTATTACTATATTCAAGAATTTTGTCCAGCAAAAAAGAACCAAGTATATAAATGCGAAACACCGTGCCATTAGAAAGTCAGTAAAGTTGAAGAATGTTAATCAGAAGATGAATTGCAAATTTAAAGACCAGATAAGAAACAATTTGATCAAGGCTTCACCAAAAGCAAAGGCAGCTGAGAAAGAGACTTGGAGTTTCCAACAAAAGTGTCAAGGAAGGAGTGTTGAAGTGGTGACACATTTGCTGTCACATCTTATATTTTATTTACATATTTTGATGAGTTGTTAAATGGGTATGGGCATACCAAAAATTTAGGAGAAGCAAGTCTTGGTTAGTAAGTTGAACTTGTTAGCCATACTTTTTGTAGAAATCTTTCTGACTTATTGTGATTGTAATGATATTTTTTTTGTATCACTTCAATATATGTAAGTATGAAATGAAAGCCTCTCGTACAAGTGGGCTTGGTTCATGAAATTGCTTCTCTATTTTCTCTGCTCTTCTTTCATTTTACTGCAGAAAACCAACAGTTTTAGTTAGTATCCACACATAAGAGTGTGGCTAGGTGGTAAGCAAACACGAGTTTAATAAGATGAGCTACTTGCAATGAAAAGAGTTCAAATCCTATTAGAAAATACTTTGTGGAAAGGAACAATTACAATATCCCAAGTAAGAATTATAATGCCTACTAATAAAAAAAAAAGGTAGCTAGCATCCTTCCAATCTGCGTTTATTTATGAACTGATGTAAGGATAAGATCTAAGGATGCTCATCATTATCATTTATGGATTCTTTGCTTATTAGTGTTGAAACCAAGATGGCTTGCAGGACAGCAAGAAGGGGAAAAGAGAGATTGTTAATGAGTCACATCCAAAGAGAACCCCACTATAAGGAATCTGAAGGTTTGGAGGGAGTATGAGCCCCATGCTGGGATTTGTTGGGTTTTTAGAGGATCCTCTCCACCACCAGTATCTAGTATCTGGGCTATTTTAAGAGAGAGATCATGGCACGTAGCCACACCCTCTCCCTCATGCATCGTATCAGATTTTGAATCTTAGGAGAAGAAATGTGTGAAATGGTCGCCCCCTTTCACGTGATACTCACGTTGGATTCACGTGCCCCAGCGTCTTCTTGTCTGTACTTTTGTCCATGGCCACCAGTCCTTTGAAATTTATAGACGAGGAAGATCGAGGTGGACTCAGGAAACACCACACAACGAAAATGATAGAGCAAGTCCAGTCTGACGATGCTGCCGTTCTCCCCTCATGCTTCATGCATTCAAACTCTGGTCCTGGATTTGTGCGGTGTGAGGATGTATCTTATATATCTATCTACAGTTTCCACTTCCCCTCCACACTAATTTCAAAATGACCCGTCAACTACCCCTCACCATAGTGAGATAAACAAAACACTCCAGCTTTTCTTTCTTGGTTTTCTTGGACATAAAAATTATTTCTGGACATAGTCCACGCCGCCTAAATTTTCTATAACTATACATGACAAAATATGCAAACAGCGTAAGTTTGTGGCTTGTCCTTCAACTCTTTTTTCTTCAGTTTCTAACTAAAATCTCAATAATGATGCCTAATATTTCTAAAGTTGTCATATTCAACAACCTCAGTTGATTTGCCTACTTCAGTTAACTTCAACGTCTATTTAGTATTTATTGCCCAGGCAACATCAAACAGCAAACAATTTCCATTTTGTTTTTTTCCCTTTGTCAGTAAAAGCCTAAAACTCAAACAGCGTGCATTTGAAATGTATCCAGCTGAAAAAACAGGATAGTGGTCCCCCCCAATTGTGAGTAGGAAAATCTGAAAATGATTAAGAAGGACAATGCTACTATTGACACTTGAGGATTTTTCCCCCCCACAAATCACGCAAAAACCCAGAATTTGAATTTGACCGAAGAAATATAAGTAAAGTTACTTGAACTCAGCCAAATCATCTGTTTATGCACAACTAATTGTGAAAAAAAATCCTTTCTAAGTAGCATCACTCAGACGAGAAAAATGATACTATTAAGTACAAAGAAAAGCTTTATCATCATATAGCACATTTACACAAAATATCAGAAGTCATAGGACATTTTAGGAAGTCTACATTTAATTTTATAAAAGTAAAAAAAATCGGGCGATAAAATTTTAAGCAGAAAATAGTAATCAAGTAGATGTTGACTCTAACGACACCAGTCCTAAGGATCTTGTGAAATCTCAAGGCCTCCGCTTCTTTGCGCAAAGTTCCTAACTCACAAGGAATCAGCAGAAATCACTTCAATTTAGAATTCCCTCTTTCAAGCACATTGCTATAACGTGCTTCAATTGCAGCAGTTTTCCCCTCGCCAACTGCGATCAATTAGGAGGATAAAATCAGTACTACAAGACAAAAAGCTTTGCCTCCATTTACAATGATAGTTTTCAATATTGTGCAGAAAGGAAAATCCACAGGGAAAAGAAAAACTAAAAAAAACAAACGCCTAATGCCAGCTGGATCGACAAGATTTCAGATCTTAAGTTCAATAAACAATGCAAGGGAATCAAGAAGAGGCTAGTGCCAAGAAAATTTGACATGTAAACTTGTAAGTTTACGGCATCTTTGCAACGCCTAACAAGTGCAACCAAATGATTGGCTATCCTCAATCAATATGAATATATGCATTAAGCAGGCTTCAGTGCGGTTAGTCTTGTGGGCAGTGACTCAGTATAATTTAACGCAATGGTATGGCACAGTGTATTGTACACTTGTAAAACCAGAATCAAGCGATTACTTGATGACTAACCACCAACTCATTCAGATAAAATCATGAAAAAGCAGTGAAAACCTACAGCACCATCGCATACAGCTAGTACGTATTACAAATACTTGCCTCCTGGGTGGCTGTGATTTTTCTTTGAGCATCATTGAGTTGGACCTCCACTGCTTCTTCAACTTGCGATAGAAGCTTCCTATGTGCTGCTCCTGTTATAGTACAATATATATTCAAAATGTGGTCATCACCTACATAATAATTATCCATAATGCCACTAAGTGATAATCTTCTCTTTTGTTTAACAAGAGATTAAACCTAACAACTCTGCCCAACACTAATCCCTTGAGATGAAGAAGAAGTTGCTGCTAACCAAAATTTTATAAAGAAAACTGTTTGAATTTTCTTTTCCAAACAAATTTAATAGCCATTTCAACATCACATAAGAATTTGTCATGGATTTTTGCTGCATTACATTGCAACCAAGCTACAAACACACTATCTTTTAGTAACTCAGCCTTCTAAAATATTGTAATTAAGAGAAATGATACACATGCTGACATGAATGGTGCAACTTGTGTCACCGGCTCTAGAGTTGAAAGAATATACTTTTATTTGCCAACAAACACAAACTTTAACAGGTTATTTAGGCTTTCCTCTGAACTACTAATTCATAAAGGGATTCAAGAAAATTTATTTTAAGAGTAAAAAATTTAGTATTCTAACAGTTTTACAGTATAATCTTTTTTTTTTTTTGGGCACACATGGAGGGACTAAGCTATAATCTTTCTTGTTAAGTAAAACTAAAACGCAATAATACCACTGAACTGATATTTTAAAGATCTACATCCAAAAGACAGAAGTTTTAATACTTTGCTTTTCCAGGGCTCCCTTGATCTCTATCTGGTCTGCCTCGAGACCATCAACAGTACTTCTGCAATCCTTTAGATGCAGATTAACCTCTTCCCTGAATTTATTGAAGATCAACTTCAACTGTTCCTGTTGGTCTACATTTTTGTTAGGAGGAAGAGGAGGTGAGTAAAGATACAAAAGGGGGGAAAGGAAAAAACATCTTCTGTGAAATCAGGCACAAACATAATCATCTATGACAAGAAAGTGTCATCAAGAAAAGAAAATAAGAAGAAAACAATGTGCATGAAATTCAGCGGTTCATATATATTTTATATAGAGTATGCAACTTACACAGTACAGTAGTACTTAATGTTGAATCAGCAAAGCAAATTGTAGAAATACTAATTGGAAGATCCAATGCAAGGACGTTTATGATGGAACCATTCAAATTCTTTTGTCTCCCTTCCTTCTTCATTTTCCTTCCTTATGACAAGTATTTTTATGACTTTCATCATAACCGTTGCTCTGATATATTCTGACAACTAAATATCTGTTTGTCAAACTTTTATTTTGAACTTAAAAACGCTGTCGAGAAGTGGTTGTTTTTATGGCTTTACAACAAGAATATCATATTTCATTGAAACTTAGTATTTCTACCAAACCAAGACAGATATGAGTTATTTGAATTTGTCTCAATTTACAAGAACATTTTGTATTCTATCAACTTCTAAATTGTGATTATCTAGAAAAATTAGGATGAACACTAATGTTAGCATATATACAAGATAAATTTTGCAACTATTAATATTTGGATCCTAATATTTTACATGAAACCAAAGAGAACAGTAAGAAAACACCAAAACGGGGGGAAAAATAATATTACATGCAATTGTTTCATGAAGTGAGAAACATTAGTGCTGGAGCTGGACAACGATTATAGTGTTAATTTCTCTATTTAGACAGAAAGTTTTGGAAGTTGAATTTGAAAGAAAGATATATCCAGCAACTAGATCAGTTAAATCATAATTATATTCAAGTAAACACTGAGCTAGAAATTCTGCTACCTTCAAATCTTGTTTCTAGCCGTTTTCTCTTTGATTTACTGAGACTGGTAAGCTTCCCTCTGAAAATTTTTTTTGCAAACGCATAAAAAGATGAGATATCATAAGCTTAAAATTCATCAGTCTTATATACCTACTTGTCTGTTTGAATCTGGGAATGGACATTCTGCAGCTGCAGATGTATCTCTTCAGCAACAGACTTCAGAATTTCTGAGGATTTCTGACTTGCCACTGACTTAAGTTTGCTCTTAAGTTTTCCTAATTCCAAGGCAAACAGTTCAACAGCCCTAACAAATTGTCAAGAATCATACAATTAAAATTATGATAATATGAGTAGTATTTTGTATTTTGCATGATTCTTCAAAAAATTCATCGTGGAAAAAGAGAAAACACCTTACAAATCCATCTTGATTCTGCTCAGAAGCTTCATGGATCCAATCACTATCTCCTGTCCCTAATCATTTGAGTAGAAATACGAATTATAATATAAAGATTGCATACATCAGAATAGCATATTTGGAAATAAAATATCAGGTACAAAGTGAAGTTATGCCTTTGGAAGACAGTGAAGCTGGACTGCCATCATTAAATTTAATGCCTTTATTCCTGCACAGTCTTTTGATTGGATGAAGCATAAAATTTTTCCTCTCAGCAGTATGTCTTACTCTTGAACCTACACTGACACAATTTAGATACTACTAAGAGAATGACTCCGCCTTGAAAAAACACAATAGAATATAGGAAAAAAATACAATATCTGATAAATAGATAGTGCAGCTAAAGTAAAACCATCAAATGCATCAAATAACTAACACAGGGATTTTGGAAGAGCATGCCAGGCCACATTCCCTACTACTATTAAGATAGCAATATATATGATTAATTTTCAGTATTCCTGGTCCACCAGGTTCAATGGTGCATGTTCCATCCATCACAATTGTCATCAATCTACTGGAGGTGTCATAAAACAATTCCACTGAGATAGCGCTGGTAATAGAAAGACACAGTCTCTCTTTATACATAAAATTATCTGTCTTGACAGAGTTATATATACATCTCAGTCTCAGATCAGAGGTTATTAAGGACTAGGTACATGCCACATACTATAAAGACCTGTGGCAGTTACCAAAATAATATAATCCTTTACCAAGTGAGCGATGTCCAAGAATGCGTTACATAAAGAACCAATCATCCCACCTTCAGAAGAAGTGAGACTTATTAAAATCTTCTATTCTTTGGAATTTCTCCTATGAAAACACACTTACTAGTAAAATGACTAAATCTAAATTTTGCATCAAAAATAGGATTGACGTGGAAAAAGAACAAATGGGAGAGAAATTATCCCTGAAAGCCACATGCTTATTACTTCCTGTGGTTAGTGTGTGCTTAAACTGAGAGTATACATTAAGATTCTTTTAGCTTTAGGTGTGACACTTTCGATAGACACAAAATCTTTTAAGCATTTTCAGTTTGAACTTTGTAGAGAAAGCCAAAAGTAAAATACCTCTTTGGCTTAGTTTTAAGATGCAGTTTATACTAAAATCAGTAAATCACTGCTTAAAAGAAGTACAGCACATTCTGTGAGATGCATCTATTGCAAACTTAATTAAGAGTCTCCAAGTGAATGCATATATCCTTCCTTGATGAAAGGCAAACCTTCTTGAGATTCCCGAAAGTTCCTTTCTTCAGAAGATGAATCAGATGAACCATCCTGCTCTTCTTTCTCGTTCACAAAAGATGCTGCTTTATTGGGAATAGAAGAATACTTGAGCTCCTCCATATCCTGAAGTCTAATAAGGAATAGCAAAAGGCAGAAACACGATATGCCTAGTTTAAGACCAGAAGACACAAAAATTATCAACTTGAGACCCTCAGAGTGATAGGGATACAGAAGATTGCCTTTGTGCCCTTAGCCCGTTAAAGTCAGGTTCCAAAGTCTGGAAAGTCCTTAAATTACGAATGGTTCCCAGAGAAAATCTTCTCTCATTTGATGCTGGACTGCTAACATCATTTTCCTTTTGGTCTGTTTTTGGCGTTGAGGTAGGGGAAGGACTTAAAGTAGGTGTCTTAAGTTGAAATGTAGGACTTTGAAAAATTATCTTGTGATTTAGCAACATTCTGTACTACTGGATTACTTCCATATGCTTGCTGGTTTCCATTTTCTGAACCCTCAAGTTCTCCTTGCTGATCTGTATGGTTTGCTGTTGGTGACTGGTAAAATTCTTTTTCTTGGTTTATTTTCTGTGTCTGATGGCACTTACTCTGATGATCAGGTAAACAACCATTAGATCCTCCCATTTTAATCCCAGGTGAAAATGTTGTCCCATCTTGCAGTGGTAGATCAGTCTTCGAAGTGTCTCGATAAAGTTTATCTGCGGTATCATTTCCAGGGAAGCAAATCTTATCTGGCCCAAATCTGGAATTCTTTCCCCAACTCTTTTTCCTCAATGACATTGAGGAGCCATCATTTAGAAATGCGTCTCGCCTCCCGGTCCATTTTTCTTCAGAAGAGAAGATACTTTTTTCTCGATGATTCTGTGTGTCCTTTGAAGATGGGCCACTTCTACCTTTTGCTGGTTGCTTTTTGGCAGACGCTCTCTTTCTGCTCCAAGAACGAGTTACTGGCCTCTTATGAGTATGATCAAGATTTTCTGAATCAGTTTCTATAGTATCCGAATTTTGTCTGGTTTTAACAAATTTGTCATCCTTCTGGTTCAAACACTGCTCAAGCGGCAAACTTTCCTCATTAATGATACGAGTGAGAGAACCTGAACGCTGAGCCTTAGGGGAAGAAGTGGTCCCCAATATTTGCCAAAGCTTCATCCTCAAATTTTCAGTTCTGTCCTCTGTTCTGTTTATTTTCTCTTCTGGCTTAGTTTTAACAGACTCGAAGACTTTCTGTGCAGTGGTGAGTGTAAATTCCTCTACCCTTTCAGCGGTCCCATCCTTCCTTCCCTTCCTTTTCCTGGTGTCCCCATCAAACTTCTTCTGGTTGCTGGAAGAAAAAATTGAAGTCTGATTTGAGAAAAGCTGAACCGAATTTTTCGCAGGTGCACACGCAATTCCATCAGGCTTCTCCCGCCCCCCGGTAGAGAGTAGTAAATTTGAGGCTTGGTTCGCTTGAAGAATGGTCTCAGAAATGGGTGTTCTTTGGTGAAAGGATTTAGTGATCGAAGAACACTTCAACTCTTCTGGAAAACCGATTTGCTTTATGTTGAATGAAGTTGTCACTCCTTCAACCTTGCTTTTTTCTCCGATGAAATTTCTCACATTAGAGATTATCCCTTCTGTATTTGCCATAACTCCTATGGAAATTTTCCTTGACTGGATAGACGGATGAATATTACTGTCAGAACTCCGACAATCACTCGTTTGCCCCTGAATATATAGTTCAAATCAATGAATATCTTAATTTCCTTTCACTCAGTAATAGAAATTCTGTAACTCAAATCATAATGGATCATAGCCTGTAATATCAGAGAAGGGCACTGGAAAATAAAACCCGTTTCAATTTTTTATATACTTTGTTTCAAAATGAATGCTCAAATTGCATTGTAATCAGAATGAGTGTCAACAGCAAATTAATATCTGCCAAACACGATTCACAGGAGCAACATTATTCACAGTGATCACTAAACCTAATCATTTACAACAAATTGTATGATTATTATAAATAAAACATTTAAGAGCGCACTTATAGTGACCAAACTAATTCAGATTCAGAAAAAGTCGCCAGAGCAAGGTTGCCGCTTCTTACATCATGCAAATTTTGATGCGCTTCAACATCCATTGTTAGTGGCAGTTTCAGCTAAGCACGGGTACCATTAAATGACCTGAAAAAGAAACAACCGACTTTTATAAAGAAAATTTAATGTAAAAAGAAAAAAATCCACACATATCCCACTTTAATTGCTCAGAAAATATGGGAGAAATTCATTGCTCGTGACCCAACGGGACAAAGCCTCCGTTCAAGTCAAGTCAGCATAACGCGACCATTTCTCCCGGTGGATTATTAAATTTTAAGCAGAGCCTTTAATACCGTTAGATTCGGAAATCGGAAGTTTCTTCTCATCCTTGTCTTTCTCCACAGCCAAACAGAGTGCAAATAGCAATCTGACAATTTTAAAAGAAAATTTACATACGGATATTCGAAGGGACTAATAACACGAACACGAAAATCAAAACAAAATTTCAAAAGTGACCTGAAGTACCCCAAATAAATTAAGAAAAAGAACTCACGAGAAAGAGGAATTTAAGACTTCAGAAACGACGCAGAAGAATCTGCACCGACATAGAATTGATTTCAACACTTCAAACCAATCCCAGGCTACAATCTTAATTTGATCTCAAACATGATAGGAAGAGAAAATCTCAGAATCAAAACCACGTTGGAAGAGCGAGCGAGATTGATGAGAGATTTTCCAGAAGAAGAAAAAAAAAAAAAAACCTTACGGCGTTACTCCGCTCCGATCGTCGTAAAACTCCGCTTTCGAAATTGCGATGAAAGTTGAAATGAACAAACCGCGGTAGAAAGAGACAGAGGGAGATGGAGTCATGTAAATGGAATAATGATTTCTGTTCGGTGATCGCCAAATATTTGCATTGCTTGCTGCAACGCGAAACGGAAAACAAAAAAAGGCGGGAATGAGAAATGTGAGGCCGAATGCCCTCGGAGTTATACTGTCAACGCAATGCGCATGACTTTGCGTCGTGTGGACGACAACACCCTTGCATTTGAATAAAATATTACGGGGAATTGCTAACTTTTTTTTTTATGCCGGTGAATGTTAACAAGTTTAATTTTTTTTATGTGAATAATAATGTCATATTTTTTTATTTTTTAAAATAAAAATATTTAAATTTTTTATTAATTATTTTAATCATTATCTCTTTTTTCTTTATCGTATATTATTTTATTAATTTTTTAACTCATTTTTTTACTTTCGCACTAAATTAAAAAAAATAAAAAAAAATGATGGTTGAAATAAAAAAAAATAAAAAGTGTAAGGTTAATAAAATATTTTAAATATATTTAAATTTTTTATTTTTAAAAATAAAAAATAAAACATTATTGTTTAAATAAAAATATAAAATTTACAAATATTCATTAACATAAAAAATAATAAGAAAATGTTAACAATTTTCAACATTAAATATAGCATATCAAGTTAAAGTAATAGTTTACTATAATAATATAAAGAGTAAATATTAATTATTAGATTTTGTATAAATAGTTAAGATTAAAATATAAAATTATATAATTTTTTTAAATAGTCATATAATATTTAAATAAAATTTAATTTAAATTATTTATATATATTTTAATAGTTAAAATTTATTTTTTTTATTTAAGAAAGACTCAATCTACTTAGCATGTACTGTATCTCAACTCTTAAGATGTGCTGAGATTAGTAAGGGAATATGACTAATTGAATAATTTTTTGAACCAATTTTGATAATTAAATTCATAGTCAAATTTAATTTTGAACCCATCAAAATTAAACAAAAATAAAATCATTTAAATTAGTTGATTAAATCACTTAAATCGGTTATTAATTTTTTAAAAATTAATATTTTCATATTTTATAAATATTTTTATATATTTTATATTATTACATATAAATTATCTTTATCATATTATCAGTTTTGACTATCAATTAAATGATTAAATTAATTAAATTTTAACTAAAGTCTCACTTATTCATTATATAGTATAATTTTTACATGATTAGTTCTCAGAGAAACGAGAACTAAAAGATTCTTTTACAGAAAAAAAAAAATTGATTGAGGGGCATGGTACTTTAAATAACACTTTATAGTAGACATGGTAAATATATTTCAATCTGTGGGTACTCAATTCACGCTCATTCCAATGCGTAGCGGGATGGGTTAGGTTTCATTTTACTTGCGGGGCAGGAGCAGGTTTGAATTTGAAACGATACACTCCGCCCCGCACTTGTAATATTTGAATTTTTTTACTTTTCTTTCATTTTCATAGATCATATTACAATTAATAAGAGTAAGAAGAAAATGATGAATAGTTGACTGCATGATGAAAAATTATGTAAGAGTAAGTGCTGAACTTTATTTTGTTTATTGACTTCATATCAAATATTTTAATTTCTATGACTTTATTATATTTAGAATTTATCATGTTATTGTATCAAAAAATAAATGATTATGTTATTAACTTGTTTAATTTATGATTTGTTAGAGTTTGTATTCTTCTTAAAATATATATTTTAGTTTATATCATATTATAGTTATTTTTTTATATTTTAATTTATTATTTTATAAATTTATAGTTAGAATGATCATAAGTACGGATAAGGTACGGATTATCTATTTATATTGCAAGACGAGTTCAAATTTTTTCATTCAAAACTTACAGAAGTAAACAGAGACAGATTTTCACAAAAAATAAAAAGTGCGAGACAGAGTCAGATGAAAGAAAACCCACTCCTACCAGGCCATTGCCATGCCTACTTTACAGTAAAAGTAATTTTTTAAAAAATCTTTTAGACAATGAATACAGGTATTCTATAAATATTATGTGTTTGAATCTTTCTTTTTTTTAATTTTTTCTGTATTTGCATGTCTTAATTTGCATTTCAAGTATTGCTGTATGTGATTTAAAAAAAAGAAATCTCTTTCTAATGCTTGAAAGGCACGTGCTTGCTTCAGCTAACACTTGCGTAGTTTTTTTTTTTTTTTTGGTGTTTTTCTTAATATGGTTGCTTGATTGATGTTCTCTTTGGGTTGGGTTTTTTTTTTTTTTTACTGATTGGGTTGAGTTTGTTTGTTTTGCATGTTTAGTAAAATTTAATTTTTTTAAAAAAATCTTATTTTTAATTTTTTAAATTAAAATTTTAATTATAAAATATTTTAAATACAAAATAAAATTAAATCAATCATGTATTGATAAAAGATTTTGACAAGAAAAAATTACCTACTAAAAAATAATCCATCTTTATAATATATATATATATATATATATATATATATATTATTTATTTATTTTCTAATTACATAAGAGTTGCAAATTGCAATCTCGAGTTTATTTATATTAATTGAGATTTATTTATTTATTTATTTTTAGCTGCCATGCCATGTAGACTAGTAGCAAGCGGGCACTAGCCTTGGAGAATTCTGCTTGAAGTTAAAGATAACGAAGTTGGTCGTTACTGTCTCTCTGTGTCTGTTCTTCCCCGCCATGGTTACCCTTCTCAACGACATCTCACCAACGCAAACCCTTCTCCCCCCGTTCCCCTCCTCCATCAATTCTGGAGCCTCTTTCTTCTGCCCGCTTACCCCTTTCTCCTCACGTTCTCTGCCAAATCGAAAATTTGCTTGCATTCGCTCTAACCCTAATGTACGGTGCTCCATTGCCGAGGAGTCCACGGCATCTCCGGCAAAAACTAGCGCGCAACCCAATGTCACCGCCAAGGACTCTAGCCTGATGGACTGCGTGGTCGTTGGCGGCGGCATCAGCGGCCTCTGTATCGCCCAGTCCCTTTCCACCAAGCACGCGAATGCCAATGTGAATGTGATTGTCACTGAGGCCAGAGACCGCGTTGGCGGTAATATCACCACTGTTGAGAGGGATGGCTATCTTTGGGAAGAGGGTCCTAACAGTTTTCAGCCCTCTGATCCCATGCTCACCATGGTGGTGCGTGCCTTGTTAACCTTTCTTTTACGGTTCGATTCCCATTTCATTTTGTGTAACCTTTACGCGATTTTGGCAATTGGAATTGCCAAGTTCTATGTTAGCATTGCCATTGACTCGTTGAGTAATGCTCTGTGATTAACTTTTTCATTAATTAGGCAAACTTTTGAACGAGGATGTTGTGGTATATTGATGAAGCTGAGTGAATTTTATGCACATGCCACTATGATTTTGTGGCGTATAATTCAATGTCTCTGGTTGAATTGTTGATTTTTACTGGCTGCATTTGGCAGGTGGACAGTGGTTTAAAGGATGAACTTGTTCTTGGTGATCCTAATGCTCCTCGATTTGTATTATGGAATGGAAAATTGAGGCCGGTACCATCGAAGCCAACTGATTTGCCTTTATTTGACTTGATGAGTTTCGGTGGCAAGCTCAGGGCTGGCTTTGGTGCACTTGGCCTTCGGCCTCCTCCTTCAGTTTGTCCTCTTGATCTCTTTCTTTGTTTAATTGGGTCAAGTCATATACAATATTCAGAAGGATCAATGACTTGGGTTCTTAAGTTGATTTTCTCATATAATAATATTGACGAAGGTGACAGGGCCATGAGGAATCAGTTGAAGAATTTGTGCGTCGTAACCTTGGTGATGAGGTTTTTGAACGCTTGATAGAACCTTTTTGTTCAGGTGAGAGCCAACAATCTTTATCATTGACCTATGTTCTCTATTTTTCTATTCTTGTCAACCTTTTTAACCAATCTCCTATTATTAAGTGCAGATAGAGTTTCTACATTCTTTTGGACCCAATAATATCCAGTTTTTGGCCAATCAAATGTCATCCATCATGATAACTGATTTTTAGCCTTATAGAATAAGAAGTTTTGTGGACTCCTGAAAGAATATTTCATATCCACCCGTCATCTTTAAAGTTTGAGATAGAAAAACTTTTCTTAATTTCTAGCTATGTTTCTTTGTTCATATTATCATATGGCTCTTTAAATATAAGTGGCTAGACTTTTTAGGGCTCTTCACTATCATTCTGATTATTATGTTATGATCCTTTAAGCCACCACATAAAACTGAACTTTATACATGATTTTCTTGTTTGTGAGATTGTTGGGGCCAGGGTAAAGGGGAATACACTTTTCAAGAAACAAGTCCATTCTTTTCTAATCGGTCCATTACAATTCATAGCGTATGGTAGTTTGACATTTAATAACACTTAAACTTGACATACAACATCAACTCAATGCATGTACCATTTTTCTTTCTTCCCCTTTTTTTTTCTCTTTTAAATGTGATTGAAGTAGATGTAAAAATAAAAAATTGGACAAGCACTTACTGCAAAGATTCTACTAGTCAGCTATAATGTCCCATGAAAGACTTGAGCGCATCCTATACTTTTTTTGTGCTTAATTGGTGATGAGCTTACTTCATCTAGCTTTTCTCTCTGATAGACATCCACATATTATAAGGATGCATTCTAGGACAGTGGTAGGAGAGTAAGCAGGGAATCTATCCCTTGCAATCACATGGTTAGAAAGGAAAGCATGAGTCAGCAAGGGAAGGAAGGGAATTCTAATGCTGACCACATGTCCATGTGGCAGGTTGTGGATGGGCAAGGAATGCATTCTGTTAGGAAGAGTGAGATAAAAAGGTGTGGGGGGGGTAGCAGCGAGGAGACAATTATTCAGTGAGGAAATTGGGGCCTTTTGGCTGGGGAGGCACAGACCCTCGAAGTCTGTGGTTTTATCCTTATATTTTCTTCTTATTTTTGAGTGTTTTTCTTAGTTTTCTGTGAGTGTGAAAGCCTGAACACCTTGCTGTAACCGGGATTATTCCCAATTTTCAGTTATCAAGTATTTGGTTTCTATCACTCTCCCATTATGAATTTTCTATTGTTCATGTCAAGCATTGTTTTGGCTGAAAATCCTATTGATAAACTGAATTTTGTCATAAACAGGTGTCTATGCTGGTGATCCTTCAAAATTAAGTATGAAAGCAGCATTTGGGAAAGTTTGGAGGTTGGAACAAAATGGTGGTAGCATTATTGGTGGCACTTTCAAAGCATTACAAGAGAGAAATGGAGCTTCAAAACCACCTCGAGATCCGTAATAATATCTTTGCTCTGGAGTTTCTGAATTTTTGTGATAATTTATGGGCCGTGTCACTAACTCAAGTAATCATGTAGGCGTCTGCCAAAACCCAAGGGCCAAAGTGTTGGATCTTTCCGGAAGGGGCTTACCATGTTGCCAGATGCAATTTCTGCAAGGTACTCTATGTTGCCTTATACTGGTGTTCTAGTTGATTTACCAGTTACCACTATTCTCAGGATTGATGATCTTAGTGAAATGTGTTCCTGTTGGCAGGTTAGGTAACAAAGTGAAGTTATCTTGGAAGCTTTTGAGTATTGGTAAACTGGATAGTGGAGAGTACAGTTTGACATATGAAACACCAGAAGGAGTGGTTTCTTTGCAGAGCAAAACTGTTGTTATGACCATTCCTTCTTATGTTGCTAGTACATTGCTGCGTCCTCTATCTGTAAGTTTCTTTCTCAAATGAGGATTATATTGATTCTTTATGATATGACTGTTTTATCTGTGAAATCTTTGAACTTGGGCCATATGACTTTCAATTATGTGGTGTGTGAAAGCATGCATGTTTTACTACCTAATTGCAGGTCTTTAGTATTTTTTTGGTAATATAATTGCAGGTCTTTAGTTTTGTTTAGCTGCATGGCTTTGAATGTTAGTGTGTGTGTATGCATGCACATGCTTGTGTGTGTGCTTGTTTCCCTGTGGTTGCACGTCTTTCTTTATCATCCTCTGAATTTTATAGAAACAGGATTGATTTCATATGCAACTTTTTTTTATATTTATTTTGTGGGTAAGTACACTTTATCAAACCCAGATATTCTTTTTCTAGGCAATGATTTTTATATCATAGGAGCTATCATATTTCAAAAAACTTATATTTTCATTTGGAAATTCACAAATATGGATAGTTTAGTGCTTTTTTCTTCATTAATTATCAAATTCTCAGTTGGACATGTCTGATGGACATTTTTCTGAATTAAACTAGAGCAATACACAAGCTTAGTCACATGCTGCGGGTATTAGTGAAATATCTTTTTGTTGATAAGGCTGAACAAACCTGTGTTCTCATATCAAAGTTCTGTGTTTCTCTGTGCCTGAGTGTGAAAATTTGAGATAGAAAGGGGTATATAATTTACGAGTTTTTTCTTCCCTTACATTGATTTTTGTACATTTTGTTTAGGTATATTACTATTTATTGATACACATAAAAAGCCTTATAAACTTTATAGGATATGGTATAGCAGTGGTCTACTTCTAAAGCCAGAGCTTTTTGGACATCCCATGCGAGACATGCTTTTGCTTGAGTCTAATAACAAGAATGCTTGATTGCTTGTCAACAAATAAGTTATTTGATGAATGGACAATTTGTGGCATGATAGCCCCCATTTTATACATTGAGAGCAGTTATTCCTGACAATCTTTTAATCTTTCTTGCAGACTGCTGCTGCAGATGCACTTTCAAAGTTTTATTACCCTCCAGTTGCTGCAGTTTCCATATCCTATCCGAAAGAAGCTATTCGAACAGAATGCTTGATAGATGGTGAATTGAAGGGATTCGGTCAATTGCATCCACGCACCCAAGGAGTGGAAACATTAGGTAAATATTTAATGTTATAAATCAAAAGCATAGGCTTATAGCACTTTTCTAAGTTTTCAATATGCTTTTTTAATTACCATACAAGTTTGAATTGGGGACTGTGGAACGCATTGTAGTTTTTTGGCAGGTTTGATAATGAGGAAAATAACACATTATGACACATTTAACACATTTATGGGTTTGACAGGAACTATATACAGCTCTTCACTTTTCGCTGACCGGGCTCCACTTGGAAGGGTTCTACTATTAAATTACATTGGAGGGGCTACCAATCCTGGAATCTTATCAAAGGTTTGACAACATTTATATCAAACATGTAAATTTGTTGATATAGATGCAATTGTTTGAGCTGTTATGGTGGGAAATTGGGTGAACATGGACTAGTTTTTCTGGGAAACTTGGAGCATGGTGCAAAGAACACCATTCATCATGTTCACCATTGGGCTGTTTGAAACAACTCCAGTCTCACAGTCTTGTTTTAAATGTTTATGTCTTGATCATTAGTGGTTCTGGGTTTTGGGCATCATCTCTGTTATTTGACTCCATATGCTTGGATCCATAGCTGTTATGAAATTTTACATATATGCATTAATTACTCTATTATATTGGAACTAGATTCATTTCTCTGTCTGTTAATATTAGATTTGTTTCTTTTTTCTTCTACTTCCTCCTAAAGTCTCTTGTTTGATGACAGACGGATAGTGAACTTGTTGAAGCAGTTGATCGAGATTTGAGAAAAATCCTTATAAACCCGAATGCCCTGGATCCATTTGTGTTGGGGGTGAGACTGTGGCCTCAAGCTATTCCACAGTTCTTAATTGGCCATTTTGATCTCCTAGATGTTGCTAAAGCTGCTCTCAAAGATACTGGGTTTGAGGGGCTGTTCCTTGGGGGCAACTATGTGTCTGGTGTTGCCTTGGGACGATGTGTTGAGGGAGCCTATGAGGTAGCAGCTGAAGTAAATGATTTCCTCTCAAAGAGAGTGTACAAATAGTTGCAATATTTTTTAAGTTTTAGGAAATGGATGGGACTCTGTGTTCCATTGAATTGTAACAACAAAGTTCCTCAAATTTGTCACTTCGGGTTCTTGGTGGCTTCTGTTGCAGATAGATGTAAATCCTTTCTATATTTTATTCATCATCTATTTCACATGTAATCAGTAAGGTAGCTTTCACTTCCGCACTCTTCTTCTATTCTTCCCCTTTCATAGGCTTCATTGATTTTGACATGTTATAAATGTAAATCCGGGCAATGTTATGAAACAATTGCATGAGTTGCATGATTATAAGGTTTGTGTCTGACTCTGTATGTTGTTTGGATATTAGTTTTCTAGTTCATTTTGCTGTCCTAATCCTCGTATGGCTTCCCATTAACCCACATAAAAGGAAGGCCTAAAGCAGGAGGCTCTCACCATAGTAGGGTCAGGGAGCGGTCAGATGTATAGTCTTACCCCCATAATCATGTAGGTTGATTTTTCGATTAGGACCTGTACTCATCAGGTCACTAGATTGCAACCTAATCGTTGCGCTAAGGGTCACCCCCTCCCATATGGGGTTCATGTAGTTACACACAATGATGCGCATATTTATTAAGCCGCTTGTGCAAAATTCTTTTGGAATGACGTCGCAAGCAAACGAAAACAGAGGCTTTGAATCGGGAGTTAAGGAGCCTAGATTTGGAGGGCAAAAAGTTTGAGGCTTACATAAAGTGAGCAACGAAGAATTCCCGCAGGGCAACTAGGGGGAGAATTTTTTAGGCAAATAATAATAAACAATGATAGAATATTAGAACGTAAAAGTGGGTCAAGCCGCCCATAAGTGTTCAACTATTTGGTCTTGCGTGGGGACATTCTTACATGGGAGATTTCAAAAAAAATCTAGAAAGTTTGACCAGTGAATGAAACAAAAAATTTCAAAAGGGGTAGACAATGATGACGGAGATGCCAAGCGATGGAAAACAAGTTGGTAGAAGAACAGAAACGACAAAGAAATTGGACGATTTGGTCTTAATATCTCAGGACACATCTACTGGGGCTATTGAAGAAAAAGCGTATGTGGGTTACACCTTGCTTTTGTAAGGTTCAACACAAGTACTGTGTTGGAGACCAAATGACAGGTTGATGGCTAATCGAAGCAACCTTATGGTTGGGGTTGGGGTGGTGGGGAACATTTCACTCTTTTTCTTTTTCCCTCCTTTGAAAATTTACTCTCAAATCTTCTTTTTTAGCTAACATTCGCCATTTCTTTAGATCCAAGCAAATGCGTTCTCGTTCCCTCTTCAATTTGTTGATGAACATGGAAACCAAATTCAACATGTGACCAGGGTGAAGAAATTTGCGTTAGACACGTGAAGTGTACACGTGGGGAACGAGATGTTGAACGGTGAATAAATTAATAAAGCAATATGTAGCAGTAGCACTTTAGTGTCTTTTCTCTGTTCGGCTCTTTTCCTTGTGTTACCAAATAGAGTTCATTGCCTGTCCCCATGACAGGAGCTCGTGTATCATTTTGCCATTTAAAAAAGTCATTAGAAGATTCACTACTTATTTATTATTGCAAAATTGCTTCAAATTCAGATATTTCTTACCCTGAAAATCACTCAGGCATAACACAACCAAAAAGGAGAGTGAAACCACAGGGAAATGAAGAAAGCGATTGTAAACTTTGTGATTTGTGTAGTGTAGCTGACTCTTGAAAAGGAAAAGGGGGGACACTTGTCTCATGGTGAATTCGGTTCAGTGAAGTTGTAATGAATGCACACTTCTTCTCTTCATAAGTATGTTCTCATATCTTAACATTGTTTTTCTGCCGTTCATGGAGCGTTCCAAGGAAGAATGTCAATATGTTTCTTGGTATACATAATACATAGCAGTATTTGGAGCCTCACTTTTACCAATGCCTTTATACATTTGGTCTCTGCAACCAAGGTCCCTCATGCGCAACGCGATGATTATATCCATTGAGCATGGATTTCATGGATATTACCTGTGTGTACAAGGTTTCAGATATATGTGTCCTCTTGTCCACCTGAATTTTGCCCATGAATTGTCTACCGTCTAGGTTCACTCCCTCATCCGCTAAGCAGACTCAGTATGCCAGCACCGCGCACGCGCTTTGTCTAACTACTGTCTCTATAGTAAGTTAGCAACTGCCAATATTGTATTCAAATCCCTAAAATTGAAGTGTTTTAAGTAACTACTGAACCTCTAATTTGATCCTTCAAAAATTCTGTTAATATCACTTTAATCTTTTAAAGAATGTCAATATCAATTTAGTCGTTAAATCATGAAAAGTAATATCATTTTGGTCTTTTAAAAAATTTGACATCAATTTAGTTCCTTAATAATCAAAAATATTATCAATTTAATCCCTCAATTATATAAAATTGACATCAATTTAGTTATTCAATCATAAAAATTATATGAATTTAGTCTTTATTTATATATAGAAAGACAATGTTGATGTCATCTTATATAATTTAAGGTTTAAATTGATATTGACATTTTTTAAAGAAATAAAATGATATCGACACAATCTTTAAAGGATCAAATTAAGAATTTATTCTTTAACTAATCATGAAAATTTTGAACTCAAGTTACGTGCGCCATATACGTATAAGATCATCTAATTGTAATTAACTTTTTTTTGACATGTCTAATCGCAATTAACTGATAACTGTATATGAAGAAGAACCCTGAATTAAATTTTCCAATGAAACGAAAAACATGTCATTATAATAGCATAGATTCCAAGTTGGTTTTTACTAATTGACACGTGTAGTTGTCGGCTACCATGACAACATTTCAGGTCTACCAATTACATGGGAGAAAGAAAAAGAGGGGGGAGGTGGCCAACAGGGGTGGCGCAGCAGCTGAGGAAGTCTTGTTCATAGTGCAAGTCATGATCTCTCTCTCTGCTGTTTATTTAAAAGCCTTAAAGTGGCGGCTTGGTCCGTCATCTAGCTAGTTCCACAATGGACAAAGCCTCTAGTTCTTCCTCCTCGTCTATCAGCAGCAGCAGCAGCAGCCACCACCCTCCTGTTATCTCAACTGCATCCCCTCTCACACAGCTCAATACTGAAGACCTTCCTACGGATCTTAGGCTTGGACTGAGCATTTCTGCCACTCAGCATGTTGGCCCTTCTGTTTCAAGGTTTGTATGCAAAACATGCATGAATTGTCAATTCCAACCCATAATTATATTGAATCATGAACCTTGAATACTTATTTTATCCCATATGGGTTTATTTTGTAGCTCTAGCTTGTCATTTTCCTCAAATAAATTTGTGTCATTCTCATATTAGGGGGCATTGGCAACCAATCCAGCCACTTGTGAGCAGTTCAGAAGCTGCTGAAGTAAATGATTGCAGCGACCACCCCAGCTTCTTTGTGAAGGTGTACATGGAAGGCATTCCGATTGGCAGAAAACTCAATCTACTAGCTCATGATGGCTACCATGAGTTAGTAAAGACTCTTGAACACATGTTCGATACTACCATTCTCTGTAAAGTCTACTGCTATGCCCTCACCTCACATTTTGCTCTGATTTTGAGCAGCTAGTATTTCTTTGTTTCAGTTCCTCATCGGTAAGATAACAATGAATCTGGTGTGTTTTGGAACAGGGGGGACTGAGATGGACGGATCAGTGCAACCAGAGAGTTGCCATGTGCTGACTTATGAAGACGAAGAAGGGGACTTGATTATGGTTGGGGATGTCCCTTGGGAGTAAGTTAACTACTCTGGCTTTCTCTCACCACACATGCTGTTCCATTTTTGGTTTTTGAGCATTGAAGAGGTACTTGCTCTTTTGGTTATGTTATGTAGGGTGTTCTTAGCCGCTGTGAAGAGGTTGAAGATCACCAGGCTCGACACATTCGGGTGTTAAAATGGCGCACGACACAAGGCTCTTTTTCCTGTGATTTCAAATTGTGTCCCTAGCAGACTCAGTGATCACTAATCACCCATCAGAAAATGGTACTCTTTATGTCTGGACGTTGGGAATGAAAAGAAATGAGTGAAATCAGTTGAAAAAAAAAAGGGAAGGAAAGAGAAGAGAATCATGATTTTAAATAGATTATGCTTTCTTTTGTTTTAATGTTTAAAATTCTCTTAAGTGAGATAATTTTGAAATGTATATAAAAGTCAATAAACTAGAGTTTAGGAGAATCACATAAATATCACTTAGAACGAAAGTTTACCTAAAATCTTTCCTTTTTTTTGTATTTTTCTATCCAAACATGCCTTAAATATAAACAAGTTGTTATAGATTTATAAGGACAGCACACTTTAATCTTTTTTTTGACAAAAATGAAAAAGAAAAGTTCTGTAGATTCACATGTGGCTTTATTTTTATTTCTAGAAGTAAACTTCTAACCAATAGCTTTTTTCTCATTGGCGACATAATTTCCCCAATTGTTAAGACCCGGTTCCTCCGCATTCCCACAAAGGAAACCAATTCAACTAAGAAAAAGCGCACAGAAACATATAGAGACAGGAAAGTAAGGCTGAAACTTGAAACAAGTAAGGACCAAAGAAGGGACAGGCACATTAAAATATCGAGCAAACGGAATAGATTAATGTTACACATCGTGCATAATTACAACTGTACAATGTAATTTTGATTTGTGTATAGTTGCATGGCTCCAACAAATCAAGTCCATGGGTGATCCTAAGATATCTTAAATTTTTTCTTTTAGAATATTGGTACCTAAATAATTTATCAAACGTGTCTTAGTTGTTATTTCTTGCAAAAAATGTTGAAATCTAAAAATCAAAAATAAAACTAACTACTAATAAATATGTGATGACTAATCAGAGTATTGATACAAAAAAAAATGTGAATACCGAAATAATCTTTGTATAGAATTTTTTTTTGGTTTTTTTGGCTGAGAGACATGTATGCAATTGTAATTACATAATATAGAGACCCTCATAGATTGGTATTAGAAAAGGCCCAAACCTGTACTCACCCTCTCCATGGCAAATACTTGTCAGTTAACCCAAATTATTCTCAAAGTTAGATATTGCTGGCCCAGCAATATGTCAAAGCAGCCCAAAACAAATAAGGGCCAAATAAGAGAAAAAGGGCAAATTTATATTTAAAAAAAATGCACTTTTTTATCATACCTTTTTGAGAGGTGAAACACTCATATATCTTTTTATAATTAATTCTTATTTTATTAAAAAATTATATTATTATCACTTTTAATTTAAAAAAATTTAATTTATAAAATAATTTAAATAAATTAAATTCTATAAAAATATTTTTAATTTACATCATATAAAATGATTACTAAAAGATGTGAATACATAAATATAAATTTTAAAATCATTTTGTTGAATAGAGATAAATACAAATTTTATTATATATAGATACACATTATAAATTATAAAATTAACTAGTTATATTCAAAAATCTTTTTATCTTTTTCTATTTAATAAGACACCCTAATTAGTTCGCTGACAAGAAACGATCCGGATTCTGTCGTTTTTTCGTTGTTATCCTTTTAATTTTTGGTCATTTTGCTGTGTTCAGCGTTTTGACAATATCCTCTAATAAGGAGTAACGGGAGCACGTCAGGATCAGTAGCATCATAAAAACTTTCTATTGATCAACTTCTAATGACAGACTACAAACAGAAAATGCCACGAACTAGGCATGCGGTTTCAGTACATTATTGAAACTTTGCCAGAGAAAAGAAAAGAAAATATTGCACTCAAAAAACAAAACTGTGAGAGTTAGAAGGATTTCTGATATGCGCAATCCAAGTTAGGTCCTGTATCCACGTTAAACAACGCAGCATATCTTTTGAAGTATCCAATCCGATCATTCACACCTGCATGATCAGGAATTCCACATTCCAGTCCACCATTGACTATGTTGGTCACCAAGCCATACCCAGCAGTTCGATTAGCTGCTATGTCAGCCTCTGTTGCCACATATTTTCCAACCATCACGTTGTGGCAAGAAGGCTTTGGCTTTTGCGTTGTCATCCAAAACCACAGAGCTGTTTTGAAGGCAATCAACGAATTGTTTGACACAATCTCTGGGTTCCTCAGCCCATCAAATCCCAAGGCCTTCCCTGCTTGCCCATAGTTGTAGTTCCTGCACAAAAATTTGACTCCCATTAATCAATATTCAAATTGCCTTGCATGTGAAAAAAAAAAATTAAACAAGCAAGAATTGGTAATGACTAATATGTGTGTATATATACCAAGAAAGTTGAATGGGTCCTCTGCCTTTGTAACTTTTGCCTGGGTAACAAGGCCATTCTTTGCTGGTGGAATCGCAGTACTCGCTTTGAGGACTAACTTCTTCCTTGAAGCACAAGCCCCATGCATATGGTCCATCTGGTGCAGTAGCCCACCCACCCGTGGTTTCATGGGAAATTTGGCCAAGAAATGCAGCAATCTCACGCTTGCGTGTGGCTAAACTACCGGTGGTGCCAAATCCAGGGAAGTATTTTGGATGCCTGAATGAAGGACTCGTAGGTGTAGAAGTCTTTGGCGGGGCATGCATTGTCATCTTTGTGTAGAAAAATGGCATCAAAAAGGTTTTTGCTAATGAGAGAAGAGATGGGTGTAATGGGCGAGCCCCGAGCTTCTGCTCCCAAAGATGCAGAGTAGAGCAGAGCAGTAAAGCATAATAAGAAGCTAGAGAGGAAGACACCAACAGAGGAGAATATTGAGAATGCCATTTTCTAAATGTTGCTAACAATTGGTATATGTTTTGGGAATAGGAACAAGCCAGAAGGCTTTTATAGACACACATCTGAAGAGGGAAATGTCAGAACACACGACGGGTTCAGCAAATTGGATTTTGCATATTAAAAGGTAAGGGGGCGGGGGGGGGCGGGGGGCGGGGGAGGGTCAAAGGTCAAAGGGGACAAAGGCTTTTGTGTCATTCTACACACCAGTGCATCTTGCGTTCGATTGGCATGTGGAAAAGTCTTAAACAATTGCTTGCTGACTAGTTCTGGGCAGTAGATGAAGCATTTGTTAAGGTGGAACGTTGACATAAGCCATGGGGCCCATGAATTAGATACGAGTATCGACCTCCGGGGCTTTGATCACGAGTGACGCCGACAGAATGATAAGGTCAACCATTTCTTTTCATATTAAATAACTAGAGGCAAATACGACATAATTTAGAGGTGAGTGAAAATTAATACTATTATCTATAAATAATCGTGTTTGTGTAAATAGATTGTCCATGTTCTTTTTTTATATCACTAACTAGCAGATACAATCAAAGGTTCCTTATGATTTTTTTTATATCACTAATTCATTAAATGTTAACACAACGAAAATAAAATATATCTTTATACATAAAAATTATAATTTAATTTTTAAAAATTATATTTTATAAAAAATATAAAAAAATTAAATTCATATTACGATTAAAATGAATCGAATGTTGTTAAAATATTTTACACCAAAAATATGGGATCGGTGGCGGGACTAACAACGGAACGCGTCTAGGCCAGGCCAGTGCATTTTGGGTCATCAGTGCCCCTGCGCACCAAATCCAAATGGGAAAAACATTGATGATTTAAAAATGGGTTGACTTGACTTGAGAAACACACCCCCACGATGCATCCCAACACTTTGATTTTCTGATGCCAACTCTTTGCTGCGGAGTGCAATTCTGATTAATTTCTGAGTTGTGTTGTGGCTGGCTGCCGTTGGCCAGGTAAGCAACCACTGAGACAATCGGAACATCTTATCTCTCCCATTAATGATACCCCACTTTAACATGTAACTTGCAAAATCATTTACAAATTGAAGAGATCGTTAATTTTAAAGACAAATTAACACTAAGTAGATAAACACAATCAGTTAATCAAATTTAAAACTACATGTTTAAATGAACGTTTGCATAGTTTAAATAAATTTTTATTCATTTTGCATGTGTTTGTTTTGATATTAGTCTTATTTTTAAAAAGTAATTATGATTTTAAAAACTTATTTAATCTCAATTAAATTAAATAATTTTACTCAAATTTATTTTTAATTAAACATTAAATTTATAAAATTAAGATTATTTAAAAATTAAATTTATAAAATTTAATCGAAACAAATATTAACTTATGTGGTATCCATCACCGTGTGACTGATCTCGTGGGTTTTTTTTATTTGTTTTATGTATTTTTATTTTATTTTTACTTGCAGCTACAACAAGTTTGTATACTTTGTCATATTAATCCACCACAATAACTAATAATTGTTTTTTATTTTCATAATGACAATGTAGAATTTTAAATCAAATATTTTCTTTTTAGAAATTACTTAAATTATTAATTGTTTGATTTGGTGATCCCAAATATGGAACGGATCGACTTGAGAGAAAGGGCACTCGATATGACTGAGTCAATTCGGCAGTCACGTCGGTTCCTACCGAGTCTAACTCTCCCACCAACCAAAAAAAAAATTTTTTTATAAAAATTTAATTATAAATTATTTTAATTATAAAATAAATTAATTCAAATATGACTTAAGTAACAACAAATTGTCAAATTCTGTTCTCTTCTCGTGAGCAAACTAAACTTATTTAGATATATGGCGGAACTAGCGCCATGCCTTGGAAAGAAGACTCAAACTCAAACCATCCTTCGTGAATTTTGCAGGCTCTCCAGAGTGTTTCTAAGCTTGTCCAGTTTTTGTGGTCTCCCAGAGAATGTAATACTGTGGCCCATGAGACTGTAAATAGGTTTCTTTATAATTATTATATCTTAGGGATTAGGGAGAGGTTTTGGTGGTTTTCTCCCTGAACTCCCACGCATTTTTTCTGCACTCTCTTATACGAATTGTGTAGAGAGGATTTAGTTAGTTAACAAACTATTTGATTTGTGACAAATAAATTTTAAGAATTATTTTTAATTTAAATAAAATTATTGTAAAATTATTTCACTGATAAAGAATGAATCTATATCACTCTCTATGGGGACCTATCAGCTCTTTGCAAATCAATGAATTATAGTCTTTAAGGGATATGATAGCTTTACCCCTTCAATTGGCAGATATCTCTGCCCTAAAAAGAAGGGAAAATATCTGATGATCACTCGTCACATCAACGCAAGAGAAATATTACTTTCCTTTTTGACAGAGTCCCTCAAATAGAAGAGTGAATGGGCCTAATATGAAAAAGAGGGTAAGGCCCAATCATGGCCCGCAATCCCTGCCATACACACTCCTATGTATGTAGGGAAGAGTCAACGTAAAGTATAATTATTGGTCGACCAAAAAAAAGGTATAATTATTGAATTATTGAAAGTGAAGTGAGTCGGTGGTCGCGGATGGTAAAAAACTAAAACTAGCCAAAGAATATTCATTTTGAATAAATTTGTTATGATCGAGTTGAATCAGTACGTTCTTCTTTCTCACTTTTTTTTTTTTACAATTCTTCTTTATTACTATTACGGTTGTATTAAAGTAATTACACTCAAATAAATAAATAATAATATTTCTAACTAACTAATTAAACTTTTGTTTCATTTTTAATAAATATTTTGATCTAGGAGTCCTTTTCAAAAAAAAATTTGAAAGTACAGTGTGGTTCTATATTCGGCAAGAACTTATGGGCCTGTTTCGAATTGTTTTTATTCTTTTGTTTTTGAAAAAGTTGTTTTCTGAACAAAAACAATTATTTTGGACAAAAAAAAAAGAACAAAAACAATTATTTCCGATATAATGTATTTAAAGCATTAAAAAATATAACATGCACAAAAATCAAATTTGTACCACTAAATTAATTTCAAAATAAAATTTTAACTGTTTAATAGAGCTCTTTTCATTCGTCCCATTCATCGAAGATTGCTGTTGATTACCGATCCCTTTATAGTTTCAAGACAACCAAACCATTTCTTGCAGCCATTTGTCTATCTTAATTATTTATAATTAAAAACTAAGAAATAAATCACCTTAACTTAGTGCATGTTTGAAATTATTATTTTTTTAAATTCGCTCAATTAAATTTTAATTATAAATTATTTTAATCATAAAATAAGTTAGTCCAAATACTTACTTAGTTTCCACAAAAAATGAACTCTTTCCCGTTGTGTTTTCCTTTGCATGCTCACTTCCATATTAACGAAAGCATAGTAGCCCCCAACTTTCAGCTTTTAGGACTCTTTCGCAACTTTACATATGGAGTTTTGTCCAAAGTATATACTTTTAGCTTGTTATAGTATATTATACATGTATCAACCACAAACATAAAACGCGCCTTGCTCAACTGTAATTAATACAAGAGCTATATATCTCTTTAGACATTTTTTATGTTATTATTATATATCTTTTAATAAAGATATATCTTTATCAATTAAAACCAATTCTTAAGACCAGCATATTGCTAGCCGATAATATTATATAGTAATTAGTAAGGTTGACAGGCTTTTAATACAGGATTTAGAGAGGCTGGATGAAAGCACCAAGAAAAATAAAGAAAGAGAGACGTTGATTTGTAGTCATAAACGTCCTTTTCTTCTAGTACTTGCATGGAATAAAGAAAGCGGTCAAAGGTGCATTCAAAGCGAAAGAATAAGACACCACTTTTGATTTGATGAAAAAGAAAAAGTCCTCTCTATACTCTACGGTTGAAATTGGGCGATGCCTTCTGAACTTTCTCTTTCTCATTGGGGTACATATCTCACCCTTTTCCAGTTTTTTACGATGAGGTTTTTTTAATTGATAGAAAAATTTCTATATACTCGAAAAATATTATGCTAATTAATTAAGTTAAAACATAACATGTGAGGAATATATGTGATTAGTTTAAATTTATAATATTAGATAATAAAATTTTAATAAAATCTAAAAAGCTTTGAGAGTATTACTTTCATTATTACTTTAAGTATTCCTTTAATGATTTAATTTTAATTTATTCTTAATATTGTAAAAAAAATTTATATTATCAGTTAATTACATATTATTAATTATTTAATTTTTTAAATAATTATTATATTAATTAAATTTTTTTAATAATTTAATAATTCATAATTAAATTACAATTTTACACTAAATTAAAATTAAATTTTTTTAATTGATGGGTACAACTTATCGGCCCCCTGCGTGCAAACCGTGACTTTTAGGTTAAAAGCCGCCGCCCTATTGGCTATGGCAAAGTAATATAATGTATAAAAAATAGGCAGAAAATGATAAAAGAGTTGAATTAAGGTTATATTAAAATGACAATGAAAAGCATTCCCTTGTCGGGTTTCTACGACCATGACTCCATGAGAATGGATTTAACCCGAAGTCAGATTACAACACTAGTCTTACGTGTCTAGCATTTTTTCTTTTGCTAACCTTTATCATCCTATTTGTTAAATTTCTTTATCTCACACGCATATATTAAATAACGATGATTGAGATAGATTAGTCAGCCTTTTCTTTTTCATTCTATTTTCTCTTGCTGCATGTATATGCTTATCCAAAACCTTTGCCGACTCTTACCACTTCTCCCGTATCCTCTGAATACTAATGGTCAAAACGAAGTCCCTCTCTCCAAATATTACGCCGATTACAGAGTTGACAGACGTCAGAATTGAAAAGAACTCTACAAATTTACAGAGAGAAACATTGTTGTTATTAATATATGTGGTTGTAGTCCCAAATCTAATTAATGCTTAATAATGGGAGTCTAATATCTATAGAGGGGGTGTAGGGAGAAAGAAATAGAAGCTACTTACACACACACGTGAAGCTTGGGTTGTGACTTTGGTGCTTTTCTTTTCGAACGTCCAAGCAAAAGTTGGATAATCGGTGGGGTCTCCCCTGAGACCTATATTAGCTGCTATTCTATTTCCCAATTCCAGGATGTTATAAATAAATTTTTTTTTGTATAAGTAAGTGTTTAAATAAATATTTAAATAAATATTTAATATCTATAATTAATTTTTTAAAATAAATTATTTATTTATAATATAATTTATAAATTTTATATATATTAAATAATAATTTAAGTAACTATATAAGTAAGTGTTTATTTAAGAATTTCTTTTCTAATATAATACCTATACTCCTTTCCTTCCACTTGACTAGCTCTTTGGCCCCCACTGCAGCTGCATGCGAGCGTGCGGGTTGCAGCTATGGCTGGTTCTGCATGCGTTATGTGCGGGGAGAATTTTCTAATTTTATGATAGTAGTAAAAAAAAATAAATCTTAACAACTATTTATTTATTTTCTAAATTTTAACATTTAATTCATCTATATCTTAGATATTATTTATTTATTTGTCAAAAAGAATAAAAAAGAGTACCCAGGCACTAATTGATAACCTATTGTGCGTTATTGAGCTTCAAACTATAAACTGTAATTTATATATTCCTAGAAAAAATAAGCCACTGGATTAATTGGGATCACAACTTCATGGTTAGTTGTATACTTATAGTCTATGGAATGCCATCTTTGTCAAAGTTATCGACAGAGAAAGAAGAAGAATTTAAAAGAAACTTGTATAACCTGGCATTGACTTGAAGATATATATATGCATATATATGCTTCTTATTTACATGGTAGGTGAGATTTGGGTTTAATTTCTTAAAATAATAGGTTAATCATAATCTGCCATTGCACGTATAACATGCTTGAATTATATATACGGTTATTTACCAGTCCACGAGGAGAGCAGTGCCCAACTAGATATTTTATCAAGCTGTGTATTGAACTCAAAAACTTAAGTTATTAGGTAGAAATTCTTAAATGATTTTATGTCTAACATACTTTTAATTCTAACACAAGATTCTTTAGGGTTTAACTATAAAGAATAAAGGCAACAAAGCTGAAACTCTTACCCAATTGGTAACCCTAATAACATGCTAAAGATCAATTTTCTTAAAAATTTCAGTTATTAGATAAAAGAACATTCAAAGCCATGGAGTCACTGACTTAATTTTCCACAGCTTGACCAATTAAACTGAGATTTTATGTTTTTTAATTAATTTATTAATATTTTTTTTAAACCTGGTTAACTACGAATGAGGCATGCGATGGTTATTGCCCTCTTTCCCGAAGATTTTGCACCTAGGCTCCAGAACGTTTTGATAGTACGCGAAGTGGGAATTTCATTACTTTGGTATCAAAATTAAGTGAGGCCAGGGAAATCCAAAGGAAAAAAATTAGAAATTAAAGGTGAAGGCTATAATAATTGCAATTAAAACCTTTATCCCTTTTCATATGTTACACAATTTATTTTATTTTATTTTATTTTGGTAAGACACAATTTAATTTTTAATTTGATGTTTATCTAACAATTTGTAATTATTAATAAGTGTGAAAGATTAAAAAAATATAGTATTTGGATATAATTACTTTTGGGCCCTGCATTGTACTCCAATTAATTTTTCAGATATTTATACCTGAACCCTTGAACAATTTTCTTTTTGGCGGTAGTTTTTAATTTTTCCCTTCTTCAATTTAATCACGCTTTGAATGAATGGAAAATAAATTCACCATTCATTTTCTTTTCCATATATGAATTCTTTTGGCCTAAGGCACCCCCCTTCGCCTCCTCTTGATCAAATATATAATATTTTTTCCGTTCATTTTTATTTATTGTGTAAAAAAAAATTCACTTAAAAATATTTATTATTTAAAAATATTAAAAAAATATTAATTAATTTTTTTAAATTTATTATTATATTTTAATAAAGAGAGAATTAGTAGAATAAATAAATTAAAAAAAATATTAATGAAGTGAGAGAAATGATAATTTAATTTTTTTAAATTATATTTTTATATAATTGAGACTATTTAATAAATTTCTTAATTTTTATATAAAAAATCTAAATAATAAATAAAAAAAATATACATAGGACAGGATCTTTAACTATTGAAGCTGTAATTTAACACGTGGCCTGAGATTGGGGCCATTGGGAAGTAGCACCAGGACATGCATTATTTCTACGAAAATGGGTCATTTATTCAAAGTATGTAAATCAAATTTTGGGGTCCCATCGAGGTCAATATTTTTTACTAATTCGGTTATTAATTATTTGTTGGATGTGTATAGATATTTCGTCGCCTTCATCACTTGGATAGTAGAATCAGCAAGATTCTAGACAAAACCATGGCGCTTAACTATACCACATCAGTTCTTTCTTAATTGAAATATGACACTATATGATAAGTTCAATAACTCGTTTTTTTTTCATGTATTGACATCATTATTTGTTCTGACTATGAAATTTTTTTTTATTATATATTGTATATGTCACCGTGTATTCTTCGATCACTAATTCAGTATTGGCCAGTGAGAAGAAATTGATTGCTAATTCCGGTTGCTTTGGCGTGCTTTGTGACTTCAAGTAGGTTAGCGGTGAGATGCTTACGAAAGATAATAAATTCAAACTTTTAACGCTGTATCGAAAATTGTTTGAACCCCGTAAAAAGAAAAAGAAAATTGTTTGAACGCTGATTTGTGTTTATTCAAAACAAACTAACTGTAGATGGTTACTTTAATGAAGAAAATTAAGATTCCGTAAATTGATATACGAGAGAAACATTAATGTAACAATAAACAAGCATTGTTTACACAAAATTATTTGGTTGATAGATTAGAGTGCGCGGCATGGCACTGCGGTTGTTGACGTGGATGCCTTCCAAGTTCAAAGTCAGTGGGATCAGGTTTGCCTTTCCAATCTAATGGGCCCCACACTCTCCTTCTAGCCACCGTCAGATAGAGCAGCGCCGTCACGTGGATTGCGATCCCGGATGCCGGTGTTTATCCCAGTGCATTGCTTCTTTCCCCTTCAGTGTTCGCCCTCACGTCACTCGCAATCAGACATTTGTGCCATTACTTGTAGTAAGTTAAGGGGGTATTTATATTAATTTATTTTGTAATTAAAATAAATTATAAATAAAATTTATTTTAATTTTTAGTTTTAAAATTTTTTATACTAATCTTTATGTAAAACAGTCTGGTGTAGTCAAATTTTAAAAAATAAGTCTTCAATTTTTACATCATTTTTTTAAGAAATAAAAAAATAAATATATTAAAGGGATTTTTAGTATTTTCTAACTTTTGATTGGTACATATTTCTTTAGTTGAAATCATCTCTTATTTAATAATAATTTAATTAAAAAGAGAAATAAATATATTTAAAGTGATAAATTTTTTACAGATGTCATATTTTTGTATTATTTCAAAATATAAGAGATTCATAAAGAAAAAAAATTCTAAAATTTTACTTCAAATAATTTTTTTTAGTGAAATACTTCAAATGATATTATAAATTGTGAAAAATAATAAAATAATTTAAATATATTTTTATTAAATAATACCTAATAAAATTAATGATAATTCTTCCACTTCCTCATTTTTTATTTTTTATTATATTCTTTCATTTTCTTTATCATCCCCGATACCAAACAAAACATCAAGGTGCGAGGAGCGAGAGTGTAGTACATTTAAACACTTACTTTGAAAGGGTAATTGCCAATTCCCCACTTTGTTACTCCTCCTTCTCTCTCACACTCTCTCTCCCGATTAGCAAACATGGAAGACCACCACCACCCCCAACTGCAACAACACCGCCGTGAATTGACCTTCTTAAGCTCCGGCGACTTCCTCCGCCAGAATCTTGATCGGACAACCGGCAACGTTCCTCCCATCCAAGAAATGGATTTCTTCTCACTGGGTTCACCAACCTGTAATAACAAAAATAATCATCATCATCGTCAGCTTGACCAGGATCAACACCACAACGATGGATCTTCAACTCTCCTCACTGATTTGCCTGTAAACGTAAGCTTTCAAATTAAATATGGATTTGTCGAATGACTCCATTCAATTTCAATTCTGAATCTGCGCCAAGTTTCATTATTCATTTTTTATGCTTTTTTATATACAGACCGGTCTAAATTTAACGTGCTCAGGTGCAACTGAAAATTCTAAAACTGAGGTTTGTATCATATATATATTTATCCACCTTAGAAGAAAAGAGCATCCATAATTAAGTTGGGTAATTACTTTTTAAAAGTTTCAGAAAAATATAAGCTGGAAATGATTTTTTTTTTCAGCTTCAAAGTGAATTACGAACATTACAAGAAGAGAATCGCAAGTTGAGAACTATGCTGGATCAGATCATCAAAAGCTATAGTCAACTACAAGCTCAGTTCACCGTTTTGCAGAGACAAAAACTTCTTCAGGTGGATTTATACATATATGTCCATCGCTTAATTATATGCCTTCTTCGTCAAGTTCTGTATTTCAGGGAGACATGGCCAATCTTCGCATGTTTAATTTTCATCCTCAAAATAAGATACAAAATTAAGGAATATTTTCCATCATCGGTTAAGTTCCTCAGTCTAATTATATTGTTTTAATAATATACTCGTAGCTATAGAGAGAATGACATGTTTTGGTCTGTTTGCTCTTTTCTCTTTTGTTGGTGCAATAACCTTCTTCTGGGTGCAAGATTCTCTCTTTTTTAAGTCGGTAAAGAAATAGGGTAACGTGCTTCTTTTAAATTGGAAAACATGCTTTGTTCATTCACTGTCTTACTCTTATATAAGTCACACTGTATATACGTATATAAAATATATCCTCCCAAACAATTTATGGTTTCAGTTTTACTAATTTTATCTTTAAAATCGCCTTCAGACTGAAACTACCTACTTAAACTGATGAGATTTATTTTTGATAATTAACAGTAACATGTACAAGCATGCACATGCCACAAAATTGACTTGGCCCTCACATATATATAAATGGATGCTGGTTGGCATATGAATGAAGACTTATCTGTCATGCAGTTTCTAGCATATAGCAGTAATGTATGGCTCGGAAGTTGGAAGACATGCAAGATAACTGTGTCAAATATATATATGCATATACTAGTGCATAAAGTTAAAATCCAAAGTACTGAACTGATATATTGTGCATCAGAAGGTGGAGACAAATGGGATGATGTCGGGCCAACAATTTGTGGACCCACGGCCATGCACCAAATTGGACGTCAATGGTGCATTGGTTTCTGATGATGATAAGACTGATGGAGAGGAATTGGTTTCTCACTCAAACTATGCGGAGGCAATGTCAAAGGAATGTAACCATCATTTGACTAAACCTAATATTGGAAAGCAGGCTTGTCCTGATCCTGCAGAAGATGTTCTTGACCAGTCGTCCTCTCAGAGTTGGGGGTCATCCAAGATCCCCCAGTTACAAGAATCCAAAACTGACGAACAGGTTGATTGTGAGCTTCCTTTCAGAAAAGCCAGGGTTTCCGTACGTGCAAGATCAGAAGCTCCCCTAGTAATTAAACTTTTATTTTATACGCACTAATTAATACTGTTGCATATTCTTCAATTTCATTGCTAGCTAATTAATGCAAACTTTACATGAATTAATTTCTAGATTGCGAACATGATGCATGCATGTGGAAATTAATTAAATGACCAATTAATTCTAGCTTATGTACACATGTACTGCGCGTTTTCAGATTAGCGATGGATGTCAGTGGAGGAAATACGGGCAAAAAATGGCCAAGGGTAACCCTTGTCCTCGTGCCTACTATCGCTGCACTATGGCTGTAGGATGCCCAGTTCGTAAGCAGGTAATTAAATTTACTTTTAATTAGCTTTAATTTTGTTTTGTTTTTCTCATGCCATGCATTTTGTTAAAATTCTGATCATATATATAATGGTATATATTTTGGTGTCAATAGGTGCAAAGATGGGCAGACGACAAGACAGTGCTGACAACAACTTACGAAGGCAATCACAACCACCCTCTCCCACCAGCAGCCGCTGCCATGGCCAATACCACATCGGCAGCCGCGGCCATGCTCCTATCAGGTTCAGGTTCAACAACGAGCAAGGAAGCACTGCTAAACTCTGAAGGATATTTCTCTTCAGTGCCCTACGCCTCAATGGCAACCCTATCAGCCTCTGCACCATTCCCCACCATCACCCTCGACTTGACCCAGAACCCCAACCACATGCAGCTGCACCAGGTGCCGTCCTCTGGTGTTACTCTCCCTCTGCTACTGCATGCAGCCTCATATCCGCAGCTACAAGGGCACCCCTCGTTCTTCCCCCTGAAGCAACCACCTGCAGCTATGCCCCTTCAACTAGGGCCACGACAACCTTCGTCTGTGATGGAGACGGTGACTGCAGCCATTGCTTCGGATCCAAACTTCAATGCGGTCCTGGCTGCAGCGATCTCATCAGTCATTGGAGCACGCAGAGGCAGTGATGGAAATAATAATAATATTAATAATAATGGCGGAAGTGCTATTCCCATTAATGGGATATCTGTGTTGCCTAGGTCCATGCAGCTTTCTCAATCATGCACTACGTTCTCCACCAACTAGTTACCTAGTATTGTGAATTTTGGGCCAGTCTAGACATATGTTTTTCAATGTACAGAAAGAGAAGATCATGAACGCGGTTTAGTTTTTTGTTTTTTAGTTTATATTTAAGGTAAAAGTCACTTCTGCCTAACTACAAATAATCGTTTGAAGCTTATCCTCAGCATATAGATATAGGTGTTGATCTTGGTGGAAGCTTTTCGGCTCTTTAGAAAAGTTTATTAAGCCATGAATATCATAGAATCAAGTTGTGATAAGAAACTTTTCGTTGTGAAAAGAAAAAACTGATCATATCTAAGGAGGTAGCTTGTATATTCTAATTAACATATAGTATAAGTGTCATAAAATTTAAATTTTGAATCTAATTAAAATAGAATTTCTTAATTATTCTATATATTTTTATGGAATGGAAAAGAAAAAAGAAAAAACCCTTCACTGACGGATTACATAAATCTGCACTGTTAAACTTAACAGAATTGAACACCCTGGTTGCCATTAAGTCGCAAGCTTAGAAGACTATCCAGACTTGAACAAGGATTTTGAAATTAAAGCCTTTCTTTGAATATGTGAATTCTATTGAGAAATCTTATGACAGTGAGAATCAGTGGAGGGGACCTCACCTGGGAGTACTAACGGTAATAATGCAAATTTATTCACCACATCACTTAATATGAATATAAATAAACCAAATTACCAAACTACGAAGTGTCTTAAAAAAAAATAAAAAAGAGAGAGAACAAAATATAAGAGAATAAAGAACTAGATAGCTGTCATTTCCAAAGTACAGATACATTTTCTGAAGTACAGTTATTACTATCAGTAACTTCATTTCCTTCATCAAGAATAATGAGTAATCAGCCAATTATCCGTGGCTGTTTTTTTTTTTTTTTTGGTCCTCAATCATCTGTGGTTGTTTGTTTATATGCTTTTTATGGTTTGGATAAAAATCTTCAGTTTTATCATGGTATGTCATGGTATGGAACAAGGTCTACCACGCATGTCTTCTGAGTCTACTTGAGTTTGTGTTGTTTTGAAGGAATCCAAGCCCGGTAAATGAGGTCCAGAGCCCAGCCTATAATGATGAGGCCCACCTGATCTTCCTGGTCCTGGAGCCTCCCTCAATTAAATTTCCCAGCATGCATGTGGGTCCCAGTCCCACAAACTTTGTCTTTTGCAAGCCAAAGCTACGAGTACTGATATCCGTTGGATCAGGGCAAAGGTAGATCTAACCCCATTGATTAGCATCGAGCGCCTTTCAGTTCAATTTTGAAAACCCGGACTACTCTACACTACAGAGTCAGCGTGTCGACCGTTGAGGAGCGAAGAAGCTGTTCTTCTTCACAAGACAACAAGAAGCTTTTCTAATTGCTGAGCTAAAACCCGCATTTCCTTTCAGATTCACACTTCATAGTTCATACACCATGAGACGCCATGGCTGGCAACGTCCTCTGCACCCTTTACAGGTAGGTACCCCCACGTTTTCCCCCATTCCAGTTCCATGGATTCTTTTGCTTTTTTTTTAATTTAAAATTTAAGTAAATGCCATACATCATTGATTTTTTGTTTCTTTCTTTTTTTGCTTATCATTGTTTTTAAAATTCTCGTTCCTTCCTTCATATACTTTCTGCTTGTCGAAGAAAAGGCCTCCCAGAAATGCAATTGCTTACTACATCTTCAGGGTTTTTTTTTTTTTCCCCAATCTTTCGCTGAAATGACAATGTGCTAAAGTAATTATTTTTTTCTTTTCAATTGTTCTGATTGAGTTACATTATCTTGAGTCTTGACCGAATGTTCCTACAAGTAACGAATCGTGAACTTGGGTTGTTGTTTGTGATTGGAAATTCGGCAGTTTGTGGGAATGGCGATCTACAGTTTTCTGATCGTGTCTTTCTACACTTTCCTGGGACTTTTCCTCGGAAACCGAACTGTGGAGATAATAGTGACAGTGACATTTTCACTTGTGGTAATTTATTCAGTCTGAACTCAAAATTTGGCATTCTTTTAGAAATCACCACTTTGTTGAACTCATTCTCTTCCCCCCTCCCCCTATTTTCTGCACAGGCAATCTCGGTTATGTTTCTCTTCATAAGGTGTACGGCTATTGATCCCACAGACAAAACCTGCTTCAGGAAGAAGAGAAGAGCCAAATCTAATGCAATTTCCAAGCTAAATTATGGGTTTATTCTTGGTCAGATTATCATGAGGTTTTTTAGGAGGGTAGAGAGGAAGATCCTTAGGACATTTATTAAGAGGAAGTACCTGGATCCGTGGAAGACAAGTGCCCAAATGGAGCCTTTGCTCCCATTTCCCCTCGTCATGAAAGATGATGCCGTTGCCCCCAATCTAAAAGAGGATGACATCTCATTTTGCACACTTTGTGATTTTGAGGTTCTTCAATAGCTTAGTATATTTTCATAGCTTTCCATGAGTCAGCAATTTCCATTAAATAAAACTCTTCTGATCTTTACCCAAAAAAAAAACAAAAAAAAAAAACTCTTCTGATCTTCTGTGAATTAGGTGAAAAAGCACAGTAAGCACTGCAGGACCTGCAATCGCTGCGTTGAAGGGTTTGACCACCATTGCAGGGTCAGTATTAAGCTAATCTGCTTTGTTCTGGCATTTATAAATTCTCTCTCTTCTTTGGTTATTGAGCTATAATTGGTTTCGTTTGTTTCAGTGGTTGAATAACTGTGTTGGGAAAAGGAACTACACAACATTCTTTCTTCTAATGATTTTTGTCCTGTTGATGGTCAGCAGTACAGTCTTTCACTTCCAAACCAAGAAAAAAAAATTGTGTTTCAACTTTCAATTAGATTAATTGAATCTTTTCCAACATTGTCTGTTACATGTACAGCTTATCATTGAAGGAGGGACTGCAATTGCTATATTTATCAGGTGCTTTGCGGATAAAAAAGGAATAGAAATGGAACTTCAGAGGAAGCTTTATGTAGAGTTTCCAAGAGGAGTTCTTGCCACCATATGTGTAATAGTTATCTGAAATTTTTTGGGCATTTTATGTATTCTGTGCCAGACTTGAATTTTGGATTTAACATCTCTTTCGATTTGCTTTGAACTTCCCGGATGCTACAGGTGTTGCTTCTTCTGTTGACAGCTTATAGTTCAGCAGCACTGGGACAACTTTTCTTCTTTCATTTGGTTCTGATACGAAAGGTGGTATTCTTTCCTGCTTTGAAACTGTGAACTATCATATACTACATCTGCTTTTGTTAAAAAATAGTCAAGTGAATCCATGGCTTGAAACCACTACTATTATGATTTTACTCTCAGTGGCCTCCTGAGATCCCTCTTCATTACACCAACCGGACCTATCCATACACTTTGTATATTGGTCGAGTTACCAAATGGGCCCAAATGATCCATTTACTATCGACTCCTTTAGTACAGCGTGTGTAGTGTAATAACAGAAAAGCATACACAAGTGCATTTAAACAAGACTCACCTGTCTGTTTGGAAAAACAAGAAGACATTCCATATTTTATCAGCAATAGTTACAAGATACTCACTTTATTCATTTTCACTCCAATGGATGCTCAATTTCAACTTTGCTGTCTATATGAATCATGCAATTTTAAAATCCCCCAACTTTGGGGGGATGGGGTTGATTCACTGTCAACTCCTTGTAATCCTGCTGGGATGATCCAATCATCCATGAAATTGAACTTTTAAATCACCTACTGGGCGACCTGGGCTTAGCTTAACTCAGGTGGTTGGGGATTTTCGTACCCAAAAAAAAACTTCTAAATCCTCTATTCTGTGGCATTTAGGAAGACATCTAATTCTAAAGTGTATCTTGATAACATTTCACACATGAAATTTCAGTGTCCCATTTTATCCAATGATGCTTGCATAACTCAATTCAATTTTAATATGCTATAGTTTTAATTCCTTTGTGCCAGCTAAGAAGTCTTATATTGTTTGTGTCTTTGTGATGGGTATTTAGACCTACAACTCATAAGTGTGATGATGATGATGGTAAAAATTATAATTTATTTAATAATATATAAGACAAGGGCATGCATTAATAATCAGTTTGTCAAAGTGCTTCAACCTTCAGTTTCTGGCCATCATATGGTCCGTGATACTACTATGCTTCTCATATGCTAAATTGATTTCATTGCCCTGTTATTCTTTTACTGTGTTGAAATTATAGGGTTTAGGTAGGGAGAAAGAAGAAGGAGAATAGAGAACAATGTGATAAATATATTATATGTGTTGATATAATACGACTCCAAAAATTGCTTCATCAATTAGTGCACTAATTGATTCCACAATATATTCCAAAGATCTTCTAAAGATATTCTAAATATATTCTAACACTCCCTTTCAAGTTAAAGCTTACTAAGCTTTAAGCTTGTTACAAATAAATACTTTAATTAAATAACATAAATATAAAGTGAACTCTAAAACTCAGGATGCTGGGAACGCCGGAGAGATGAACATTACTGGAAAGATAACTCAGAAGGAATGATCATCAACCTACGTGAGAAGAAATGATTCTAGGATTCTACTTAACCAGATGGAAGACCCAAAAGACCTGAGGAGAAATACCACAAGTATGATTCATTAGTGGGAAAGAAGTCACCATCGGAATGATCGTCTATGGGAAGAGAATAACATCACAAACACAAGTATTGAAAGAGATGTCACCACTGATATGAATCAAAAGTGGGAAAGAAGTCACCATCGAAATGATCGTCGATAGGAAGAGAATAACATGACAAACATTAGTATTAAAAGAGATGTCACCACTGATATGACTCATCAGTGGGAAAGAAATCACTATCAAAATGATCGTCGATGGGAAGATAATATCATGAACACTAGTATTAAAAAGTCACTACTATCATTATCACTCCCCCTCAATGCTATGCTAGCATTGGAAAAGAGTCAAATAGTAAAAAAAGTAGAGAAAATAGATGAGAGAATGGGTTGAGAAAACAATAAAGGAGAATTTACAAAGGAGTTATATAGAACTCGACACAGCGAAAAAGCGCATGGACACCCTTAAGGTAGATGGTACTGTTCTGATACCATGTTGAAATTATAGGATTTAGGTAGGGAGAAAGAAGAAAGGAGAATAGAGAACAATATGATAAATATATTAGATGTGTTGATATGATACGACTCCTAAAATCGCTTCATCAATTAGTACACTAATTGATTTCACAATATATTCTAAATATATTCTAACATATTGAAATATTCATTGCTATTGAATCGTTATTGTGTTTATTATTAATGCAGGGGATGAGAACCTATGACTATATCCTGGCAATGAAAGAAGAGAACCAAGCTATGGAAATGGAATCATTTGATGATTCTGATTTGTCTTCAGACGAGAGCATCGATTTTGACTCACCTGAAAAGCCAACACTAATGTCAAGGTTTCTATGCAAAGGACAGGCAAGAGTTAGAAAGACTGCATCATTTTATGCTGTAATTCTGCCTCAACCTTACAGTTTCGTTTGTTTTGAGTTTCAGAGCTCACCTGGGTTGTCCATTAGGATTGAAGGAGAAACTGAGCCTTCCCCCTTGATCAAGAAACAGAAGTTCCACGTAAGCATTAACCCGTGGAAACTCATAAAATTGACCAGAGAGAAAGCCCTACTGGCAGCTGAGAAGGCCAGGGAAAGGCTTGTGAAAGAAAAGCCAACGGGGGAACATAATTCATTGAAACCTCTTCCCCTGGAGACAAAATGTGGACCATTGATGAATGCAGATAGAAGTACGGGCAATGAGGGATCTAGCTCAACATCTTTTATGGCAAAAGGGAGACTTCCTGGATCACCAGGAAGGTTTTCAAGCCCAAGAAGAAGATTTTCTGGCTCACCAACAGTGTTCTCTAGTATACTGGCGTCTCCACAACACAAATATAGAAGCAGTTTCGACTTGAAGTTAACAGGTGTGTCCAGGGAGCTTGAAACACACATTTCAAGGCAGGTTCTATGTTCAGTTATCGGCAAAGATGGGAGTGAACCATCCCCAAGATAGGCAGTGTATTTTTAAAATTGAGATTCTCAACCTTAGAGAAAGATTTGTTGATATGTCCATTCTTCAGGTCCATCTCTCTATGTTACACTGATTCCTTATAATTTTATACATGGATGGTTCATCTCTATGTAACATGGATTTCTTTCTGGGGTAGTTCCAGTCAATGCATCTGTAAGCATGGTCCATCCGATTTTTTATTCTCATATAAAGGCAATCATGTTATTTTCTTAGGTTCAAATATTCGGCTACAACTTTCAGCTTTGTGCTAAGCATCGGCTTCATCTAATTACCTTATTTTTCCCTACAGAAAAAGCTTTTCCTCTTCGATTTTTTTCCCCCGGTTTTTGGAAAAATTTTGGCATGCCAATCGACTACATTAATGTTTATTTTACAGGAGACCAGCTGTAGAATGTCATTTAAACTAGGCTTTTATGTACTCATTTTACTTCCAAGCAAGATAAAAAGAAGAGGTATGAGATTGATTAGATTCCATCTTTCTGGGAACAAAATCAGAGTAACCATGTCAACAGCCAAAGACATTATTTTCCTTATATTGGTTTTGAAACAATGGAAGCATAAAATTTTCATTTTTCTTTTCCAAGGCCATATGCAGCTAGAAAAGCAAGACATGAAATCATTCAAATTCCTATTTCTTATAAATCACTCAATTATTTGTTACTGCACACAAATTACAAGAAACAATCATCTCTCAGTATCATTCTGCAGATTGACAAACCATAGATCAGCAACTCCAGTGTCAGGTAAAATTTGTCCTGTTGAAAAACGCACCAATCAAATCTCAGCTATAAGTAAACTTTGGTAGCATAATGCTATAAACTCCATAATTTACCAAGACAGCAACCAAGCACCTCTGTTTCGATTACTTGAACTCTTTAAGCAATTTGATAAATAGTAACACTCTGAACAATGCTCAGGGAATATTCTTTCCTTGAGAGGCTCACAAGCTTCTGGTACAACCAAGTCAGAGTATCCTTTCACGTAAGAGCAGTTCCATGGAAATCTTGAGCTCACATTAAGGCTGATGTTTGATAGGCAGATGTTGACAAAGTTGTCACCTTTTATACCCTCTATAAGGCCCGCATTTTTTATATTTTCTCCTATCACATCCTTGATAGTAATCTTTTCTATTACAGGTAGAGCACTTGGGTCATAAGCGTCATCTGGATGATCTCCATATAAACCAGTGAACCTAATAGCAACATCTACATTAGCCAAGGTCATGTTAGAGATATAGACATTTCTAACATAACCACCCCTGCCAGGAGAAGTTTTTATTCTGATTGCGTTATGTGAATCGAAAAAGTGAATATCTTCTGCATGAACTTCTGATACACCTCCAGACATCTCACTTCCAATAGCAATCCCTGCACTCGTATGAGTTTTCCCAATGAGCCTGTGGATGATAATGTTTGTGCTGGGACGACCAAATGAAATGCCATATTCATCCCACCCACTTTTGATGGCAACCAGATCATCACCAGTGCTTATATAACAGTCTTCAATGCATACATCTTCAGAAGAGTCTAGACACATTTAAAAGGTACATATAAGAATCTTTAATTTTATGAGTTTTTTAAAAGAAATAACAGTAAGGACATTGACACTGTTTTAATCAACTAGAGGGCAGAGCAGTTAACCTGGAAATGACAAAATCTAACTACTCTACTTTTAGAACAATTAACCTTGTCAAATTTTCTGAGCAATCAAGCAAGGCAATAAAGGAAATACTTTAAGAGATACATTGCTTTTACAACTAGGACATTTCCTTGCTACAATGCACATATATAGAATATTCTGTCTTCTTTTGATTCAAATGAAAATTCCCCTTTATAAAACAATTTATGAAAAGAACTTGATATTGCACCAAAACTACATCGAACATTAGGTTTTTAAAAATTAATCTAGAATACTTATCAATTGTGAATTACGCAAAGAGTCTGACTTTCCAGCCTAGGGGAGAAAACTCACCTGGATCAATCCCATCTGTGTTTGGTGAATAAAGAGGAGCAAGGATTGTGACATTCTGAACTGTAACTTGGCTGTTCATCCAGAAAAACAGTCTCAAATCTCCCCCTAATCAGGAAAGCTTCACTATTGCACAGTTCTAAAATGGTAATGGAAGTACTTAACGTTCAGCAAATAAGGAAGAAAACATAAACTCAATCCTTCTGTAGGGCACAAACCTGCAATATACAGGGTGAATATTCCAAAATGGTGAATTCAAGAAGGTTAAATTCGAAATAAGAACCCCAGTTGAATTCATCAACTCGACCAAATGGGGACGTGTATAGTCTAATGTTTTGTTCTGAAACCTGCTCCACCAGATACTCCCTTGACCATCTACCGTTCCATTATTACCTTCATTGAGACACCAATGGCATCAATAAATCAAAATGTAAGTATTGAAGATAATTCTTTATAGAATTTTACCAACCTGTTATGATAACATCAGTCAAATTGAGCCCATAAATGAGGCTTTTATGCCTTCCACCTCGTAACTCTCTTCCTCGACCATATGATGGTAGAGGATCAACAACTGGCCAATCGTCAGAGTTCTGTAACAAGCAGGATATGCCATTTGGTTCACACATTATATATCATAATTGAAACTGCAAGGTCCGAACAGATTAAACTTCCAAGTTTGTTGGACTCAAGCCCAGTGTATAAAATGCAAACATAACTTACAATATCGATTACTTAAGCGCCAAATTTAACAGTCAAAAATAATCCTTGTATGGTCAATTATCACATAAATCTCAGCAAGTACCTATTAGTTATTAACAAGCTAAAGTAAAACACTGCCACGTTGATTAATAATAGGCATAAGAAACTTAGCTTAGTAACCTTATATCTATGCTGAAAGTAACCTACTTTGGAATAACTGCAGACAAGCCAGTGAAGCAGACACAATTAGCAGATATACTAAACTTCCTTTTTGCTGCATTTTGCCATATTATTTACAAAGAGTGGCTTACCGTTGATCCAAGAATTACTGCATCCTTGTCCAACCACAAAGTTAGATGGCTGATAAGATCAAAACTTCCAGTTAACCACAGGCCAGCTGGGACAAAAAGCTTGGCTCCGCCTTTGTCTGCAAATGAATTTAGGTAGAAGATGGCATTCTGAAATGCTTTGTGTTGAGAGTGATCCCATCTCCAACTGCTCCAAATTCGGTAATACTGACACTGTGAGGTCGAACTTCCTCCAAGTTTGTCTGTTTGCAAAGCGTGAGCTGCTCCACACTGTCCATGGGCTACAACTGAACAATGCAAGTACCAGAAACACATCCACCAGCTGCAAGTGAAACGTTTCACCATCAGTTATTATCAAGACCAATCACTGATATGGGCCTATGTGTGACACTGTTTGAAGATTCCTCATCGTGGAATTTTATCAATTTTTATAAAGCCATGTACGGCGACCAACTAAAACAAGCATCGATATTATGAAATTCAAGATCAAGAAATAAGAACCAGACAGAAGTATTTCAAGTTGATGAGAAAAAAATGTACTCAGATCAGCTACATTTCGCCATACAGTTAAGAGAGCAAGAAGAGGTTTAAAATATCAAACAAGGAACAAACAAAGCTAGAAAACTAATCACAACCCAGTTCTCCTTTACCAACTCTTTAAGAATGAGTGGTAACAAGCAAGACAAATTATACTAAGGTAGAGAGTGGATGAGCCAATCGGTGTTGTTCTTGATCTGTGTAAAAAATTTTGCTTTTAGATCTTACTCCATCCATTACCAAGCTTGACTGGGAAAAAACTAACATTGGGTTGGGACCTTCCATGGAGAAAATCAGGAGGAGGATAGAGAAAGCAATTGTCGAAAACACAACTCACCGTTGAAGGTCTCTTCATATGACTGAGATCCGCCTTTCCCTTTTGGGCCAAGAACCTTACCACCAGAGGCAGAGCTTTCGAGCCACCTCCAATTAGAAATCCTCCTTGTGATGGAAAAAGACCCAGAGGCAAAAGAGAGCCTGAAAGGAGCAAAGGAGGAGGAGGAGGAGGTTTGGTTTATTGATCAAATTCCCCAGTAATAAGAAAGTGTGAAATTTGGATGGGTCATTGAGAGAGCCACCACCACCATCCCCACCCAAGTAAAATCATTGATATGACTGTCCTTGCCCGCCAAAAATTAAGCAGTAGGACCCCCTTGCTGCTTCAACCCCCTCACTATGTCCTTTCTCTATCATCCTCCAAACTCTCTCTCTCTCTCTCCCAGTCTGGGAGGAACCCGGAAAGCTCTCAAGGGTGAAGAATGATTTTGAAAGATGGGACTGGTTATGAACCCATCAGCAGAGGAATGGTGTCTGATTTTGCGTCTGTCACCGATTCTATGGCTAAAGCAGTGACACACTGACACTATACAGAGACACACACACAATTCCAGTGTGTCAAGGTAAGAGGTTTGCACAGAATTTAGCTTTGCATGGAGCACCACTATCTTATAACTGTTTAGTGCGTGTGAATCCCGTGACGATCTTTGTATCCCAAAACAATCTCTAGTTCGTATGTTCCGTCAAAGACTGACATCTATCTATCTAGCTTCAAACACTGCACGGCACTAATCATCTACCCTCTGTTTCTCTTATCCTACTCAACATAATCATGAATATTACAAAAAAAAAAAATAGGTTATAGATTTACATTCCGATTTGTAAATTGCAATTTGTAACTCAAGTGAAGAGACCAGAGGTGGAAGGAAGGAACGAACACTTGGAGAAAGACAAATTTTTGAGGCATAAAAAGCAAAATTGGTTTGTGAATTTGTAATAGTGAGTGTGGGGAAGTGTTGCTCAGCTGCTGTTGTCAATGTCAAGAAAGGGAACCCACACAACAATACAGTCCACCTTGGCAACGTCGTCGTCTGCTGGGATAAGTCAAGGCCAACACCGGACTTTCCTTCGTCTGTATCTTTTTAAGCTGTATCTTTTTTACTATAGTAATATTAATATTAATATTAATAATTTCCTCGAGTTTAATTATTGGTGAATATTAAGACTTGTAAGTTATAACATTGAGATAGTGAATTAAATCTTTTATTACTATTACTATTATATTGACAATAGAACAAGAGAAAAGCTCTTCTTTTCTTAATTACTGTAAATTTAGTTTTTAAGTCATATAAAATTGCGATTTATGCGTGATTGGACCGAAAAGAAGTTCGTCGTTTATTGGCCAACCAGAAAATAAGAAAATGTGGGTCGTCGTTTCTCGTCATCCCCATCTCAAGATGATAAATTGATACTTCTCCTATTTAATTTTATTTATTGTATAAAAGAATTTTTTTATTAAATAATATTTATTATTTATAAATATTAAAAAAATATTAATTTTTTTAATTACTATACTCTTATTTTTTAATAAAAAGAACTAGTGAAATAAATAAAATAAAAACATAAAATATTAATAAAATGAAACAAAAAATAATTTAATTATTTTAAATATATTTTTTATAATTAAAATTATTTCATAATTTTTTAAATTTTATATAAAAATTTTAAATGATAAATAAAAATAAATAAATAAATAAATATGCAGAATGCGGTTCATGAGCGGTTTGGTTACCTGTGCTGTGCCCACTGCATCCATCTCTCTCGTTCTCTTCTTTTTACTGTTACAGGCTTACAGCTTTGAGCTTCAGATGACAGAAGGGATCAGTTTTTAGCTGTTTGAATAATTTTTAAAGCGAACGCCTCAAACAACAAATTTTTCATGGTGAAAAAGGTTAAAAAATAACAGCATCTTGTCAAAACATCCATCAATAACTGAAGCTTTTTATGGGCTGGGATTAAGAAACAACTTTGATATTGGGATTTGTACATTTTATGTGGTCATCAAGAACAATCTGATTCAAGACTCATTTTGTTTAGATTTGTATATGATGACTGTGATGTTATACTAAAGACAGTGAAATGTAAATTCAAAAATTTAAGACTTGTAAAACCTTTTTTTTTACTAAAATTTGCCCTCTAAATAATATATACATGACATACATCAGCCCCAAAAAAATATAAATTAATGCAATCTTGATAATATTTTTTTTTGTTGTCATAGATAATAATATGTAAATACATTAAATTATTTGAATATTTACCAATTTTATTAAAATATAATACAAAACTAAATAAATTTAAACAAAATACACACTATACTTAAAGTAGTTTGAATATAAGCAGTTACTAAATTTCAAACTTCATTACCTAAAATCTTTTCCAATTTTAAAATAGGGTTCATAATTAGTAATTACTAGCCCAAGATATTTTTACCCCATGAAAAATATTATAAAATCAAAATTTTCTTATCAGAATTTTTGATAGAATGATTTGTCATTTTTTTAACATTTAAATTGGTAAATGGTTCCCATCACTTAATTTTATTCGAGAACTTTCATTTATTCTATCTAAATTATATAAAAAAATTGAATTATTTTTTTTAACTATGTAACATTCCTTTTATTTTATAAAATTCAACTTAATGTGAATACTATGAAATAAAAGTCTGGTCGTTTGTTATTTGTGTATCCTTTAAAAGTAAGGATTTCGATGCTAATACTTTTTAAGATAAAAGAATTTTATAAGCTAAGTTTATATGTATAACTATGTGTATATTTAAACTAGTTTATTTTGTATTTAAAAAATTATAAAAAAATTAAACATGTGCTAATCCCCTTATAATATTCAGTAAATTTCTTCATTTCTTGAGTGACTGAAGTTACAGTATATACGATTTTCATAACACTTTTTAAGAAATTATTATTCTTATCTAAATAATTTATAAACCTAAATCCTCTTATTTTACTTATAAATTTCTAGATATCAAAGATTAAATTAAAAAAAAAAACAACAACAACAACGTAACTATTTGCTTCAAACATATAAAATGCACATTAAACAGATAAATATGCTTTTTACTATATCTTACCTTAGTGAAAGAGAAAAGTAACTTAGTTGATAGTCGCAAGCCGACAGAATCGCAAAGCGAAGATGGAAAAAAGGAAAAAAGCTCAAAAACATGTGGTTAAGACTCTGCTTTAGAAAACTACAAGGTTCGATTCGATTGTGTTTGATTTTCCAGGGAAATATATTTCAACAACTAATGGTAATAAACATTAGTCTTAATCAATTTATTATAAAAATGGGTCCAGCAATAGGAGATATGGTCCAAGAATAGACATCAGAGAAACAAAGTTATCCCATAAATCTCATTCTCTGACGTGCGAGAAGTTAAGGTTTTCAATGCAAGAGGCCTATGTTCCATAAGAAATTCTTAAGTATACATTATTTACTTTAAATAATTAATTTAATAAATATATATATATATATATATATAATTTAATAAATTATGTTATAAATATATACTATTTTTTTAAAAAATTGATAACACATATTAATTTATAAATTGAATACCTAAAATAAATAATACCTAATTAAGAATTTATCTGCCCATCAACCAAACAGTAACTAAATATACACTATTCAGACACAGCAAAGCAGTTATGTATGAATAAATAAATGAGTGGTCTAATATTTATTTTATGTACTTGTAAATATCAATTTCATGCAGAGCTCATGAGCTGAGCACTCCTTGTTCCAGGGCAATTAAGAATTTTAGGTCTCAGTTTCTGTGATTTGATTGCAATTTTCATTTTCATTTTTTTCGCTAAGTTAGTTTTTTAACAGTTTTCTAAACGGTTGACTAGAGTATTTGCTTTATACGCGTTAGGAGGAAATAATTTCAGGGCAATCATAATGCCAACTTGTTCGTAAGGTGTTTTATTATTATTATTTTTGGGTTGTGAAACTTCTTCTAACTTTAAAATTTGTTTGACTTAATGCATGATTTATAATGATGATAATTATGCGTAAGAAATAATTAATATCTCATAAATAATAGTACGTCATTATCATAAATGGCGACAAGGCCTCATTCATAAGATGTGTATGTACTTGACAAAACGAAGCACAATACCTAACCCAATTTCATTCTGTCTCTATCCCACAAATTTTGCTGTGATTAAGATTATGCAAAGCAAAAAAAAAAATGACACTCAGCTACGAACCACTTTTCTCGTGCAACATCAATTATTAGTTTGCGTAGGTTATGACTTTTAGTGCACATTTCATGTTTTGACAGTCTAATTAATGACCAGAGAGCTCTCCTTAAAAAAATCACATAAATGTAATTGAGTGTGTGGGTCTTAACCATAAACTTTTATAAATATATTTAGAACGATAAATTTTAAGAGTTAATTTAATTTATAAATAAAATTTTATATTTTGAAAGTAATAAAATTATAATTAATTTGATTTATAAATTTATTAAATTTAATTTAAGTGTATTTAAAAATCCATTCAAATGATTTTAGTCTTTATTAATTTATTTATTTATCTAATTTAAGTAAAAGTAATAAAGTAAATTATTAAAATAAAATAAATCTCAATAATTTTTAAAGTGTTCCAAATATAAATTTTAATTTGCAGATCAGATCAAATAAAATCTTATTTTTTTTATAAAAAAATATAAATATATTTTAAAATCAAATCAAATTAAATCAATATCATTTTCAATGATTTCAAACATAATATATGTATTTTCATAATATTATGCTTAATTAATAAAAATATAATACTTATCATAATATTATAATATATGCTGTTAAATTAAATTTATAATTTTATTATTTATATAGTAAAATTTATATTTGAGTATAATACTTCCTTAGAATTTTCCCTTGGCAATATATATATGTTGAAATTATAAGAGAACGTGAATTATTCATATACGAGGTCTTTTTCATGACGCCCACTTTTAGAGGTTGGATGAGTCGGTGGGAATCGGGGGATTTGTTTGATTGATATTTATGAATTTAATGATTGAGATTTAACTTATATAAATAATTTTGAACTACCTTCAGCCCGAAAGTTTGAAACCGATACCAATTCTAACGTGTCACTATCGATTTGACATTTGCACATTAACCAAATCGTGCTTTGTTGTGTGTGCGTGTGTCTGTGTTTTTTTTTCTTTTTTTTCTTTTTCGGCCAAAGCCAAATCTTGCTTTTGCACTACAAAGGGTACAACACAGCACTTAGAACCTTCCCGAGTGATTCACTGTTGATAATTCGTACACTTTTTACAATGACCGAGGCTGTAAATCTGGTTCAAATTTATACATCACGGAGCTATTTATGATAAATTCACTTTTCTAATGTGTTGTGTGTTGTTGGGGTTAATTTAAATAATTTTCTCAGTTAAAAAGTAATAACAATAAGTTATCAGAAAACTCAATTATATATCAATTTACAAATTATATGGAACATATTAATAAAATTGATTAAAACTTAAAAGACCAAAATTAAACTCTTAATTGAAAAAATACATTATATATCTTAAGTGGAGTTAGTTTCCATATATTTGTACAGACTTTAACTTATAGATAAGACTACTATTATAGGTTTTATATCTAGAATTGAAACCTATTATACTTATAGTCTAATTTATTTTTAGTCTTATAAAGCCTGACTTATTTATAATACAAGTCAATTTTTTTAAAAAATATTTAATTATATAAATATGTCAAGTCTAAACTTTTAAAATTATTTATTTAGATTAATATATTGACTTATTTATTTATTTTATCTATAATTTTAAAATTATAATATTTATATAATTTATTATTATATATTTGTACGATTATTATTGTTATACATAATTTAAAACTTTAATTATAGACTTTGGCATATTTAAGATTTTGAAAATCTAAATTTATTAATTTAATTAAAAATTTTAATGTAATAGAAATTTTTAAATAAATTTATAAGTCAAGTTAAGTTTTTATATTATTATAAAAATATCAAACTAAACCTTTAAAAAAGTTTGTCACGTAATAGAGCAAATTCAAACTTAATATTTTATAAAAACATAATAAACTTATTTAAATAAAGACTTAGTTAAGTAAAGACTAATCCAGCCTCACTTATTTTCATCCTTATTAACATCATGTAACGATTCAACAAGGGAAAGCTGAACTTTTCATAGCTAGGCACAGGAAGTTTATTTATACATTAGAGTCGTTAATTCCGCTATCTGTATGTCAGCAGTTTTTTTATTTATGAGCATCTAATCTAACGAATACACAAACAATTCAAAATTGACTACTTTATATATGTGGGAACCGATGTATTTAGATGTAATATATAAGTAATTTTACTCTTAAAAATTATTATTTTGATAAATTATAGTAACGATAATGACTGGCTTGCTTGGGTACCAATGTATTATTGGCGTGGAAGGACCTTATGAGTTTCTTGTTTTGTACTTAACACCACGCGTCAGGTTTTAATTAAAGAAAAGTCGCTCCAATATATAAAAGACTGGTTCGCTACAAGAACGAACCAAGGGGAGGGAAACAAGTCATTTCAGCGAGACAAATTCGACATATTATTTTGGAAAAAATATAATTTAACCTTTAAAATTTATCTTAATATTAAATTATTTCTTTAATTTTTTTTTGTTTCAATAAAATTTTTTTAACTTTATTTTAACTTGAAATTTTTAATTTTTTTATTAAATAAAATAAAAGTTAACATTTAGTTTTAAGTTATACCAAACTTTACGAGAGTTTAATGAAAAAAATATTTTAGGGAGTAATTTAATATAAGGATAAAATTTAACAGTGTAAATTTTATTTTATACTATAAGATCTTTTAACTAAATGATCACATGATGTATACATGAATAACGTAGTGTGCATGTAGAGTTAATTTTTATTTCATTTAATAGTAAAATTAATATTTTTAAATCCAATCAAAGTTCAAATAAATTTAGTAAGTTAAAAAAAATTTAAGAAAATAATTTAATATTAAAATAAATTTTAAAAATAAAATAATATTTTATCTTCTTATTTTTAATATGATAAAACAAAGATTAAATATCAATAAGATATCCAAACAAGTAATATTTAGTTAACAAGGGAAGTGGCAATAAGGGCTAGTTAATTAGTTGGAAAATGATACATGTAAGCTATTTTCTTTTACTATACTTTCATACTTTTTTTATTAAAAAAATAAAAAAAATATATTAAAATACATATTTTTTTATTTTTTTATTTAAAAAAATACTGAAAGAGTAGTATAATAAAAATAATGTGTAAATAATATTGTTATTAAATCCAAAGGCTTTTGTCCTTCTCTCTTTATTATTATATCTTTCTTTTTTTTTTTTCTCCTCTGTTCGAGAAGTCACAAGCTCACAGCTAGCTTGATGGACCACACCACATTGCCCACACTACGGATCGGACAAGGCAAAGGCAACAAGTTGCCTTTAGTACATTGATAATTGACATTAATATTGAGTAAATGTCACTATCTCTCTCATTGGACAGAGAGTTTAGGAGTTTATCGACGTTTTCCATAAGATATTCGACATCTTGAATTATTGTACACGCGTTTTTGTCTATATATAGAAAACCCACTCTTCACCATCACCCACCAATAGAACAAAAGAAAAAAGAAGCCACCACGTCGTACTATTCAGGGTGCATCTCAACAGGTAGATGACTCCAAAGTGCCAAAGTGTTCTAAGGGGTGATGACATTTCCTTCTTTTTGTTGGCATGGTGCACTTTGTATTACATCTCATTATCTTCATTCCAACATACTGAATTTAACAAGGGGTTATTAAGCATCTCATTAAATTATTTCTCTTTTTTTATTATTAGAAGTCGGGGATACTCAATACCCAATTTGGCTTGGTGACTTAGCTTGAGTCCGACTTAATTGAGTCACCTAAGACTCAATTTCATTAAAAAGTCAACCAAAACCTAAGTTTAAAAAATGAACTTGATGCATTTTTGAGTTAGGACCCGTCTACCTTTTGGGTCAACTCAATTTGACTTAAGTTTAAATAATATTTATTTTTAAATAATATTTATTTTTTATTTATTATTGAGATTTATGTAAACATTATCACATTATTACTTAAATATTAAAAAAAATATTTTAAGTTTCTTATTTTTAAAAGCTAAAATTTTATGACTTAATTTATTAATTAGATATATTAAAATATAAATTATATTCAAATTTCAAGTCAACTTGATCTTATTTGAGCCACATATAAACTCTAGCATGATCATATCTATTCGGATTTAGGACCAGATGCAGGTTAAGAAAATTAATCTAATCAAAATATCAAATTAAATTCGGATCAAGTCAAATCTAATATAACTTGATCTATATGCACCCTTATCTGGAAGCACGTATTTTTGTTTTCACTCTCTTGACTAGCTGGAAGTGTTTTTTTTTAAAAAAAAAAATTGAAGCAACAGATCTTCGTGCTTACGAGAATACGAGTTGTTGTCGCTTGTAATTAAAGATCTCTGTTCAGAAAAAAAGAATGAAGGGAGGAACACAACAAATAAGGGTACTTCTTAGTCACCCATGGAAGAGATCTTTTTCTTCTCTTTGAAGGGCTAAATTTCTAGTTAGCTAGTAACAGCAGCAACAAGATTTTATAGGATCAATAATAGATTCAATACAATAATAAAACCCCTACCAAAAATACCAACTCCATGGTCAATCTATGCTTTACGGTATGAATTAGTCTGGAATTATTAGCCTTGCTTAATGCGTAAGAGTTGAATGAATGGATGAGGGTTAGTTGGATTTGTTACATGGCTATGCTTTGAAGATAACTATCTATCTATCTATACTATTTTATGTATTCTTCTTTAAATGTAGAAAATTGAGGATGTCTCTAGATAAAATTGTACAATTAACTATAATGATGAAAAGTACATAAAATGGTGAAAGGTTGAGATACAATAATTTGCCAAAATCAAAGCCTGCTTCTATTGGACCCTACCCTCTAATTTGTTAATCTATTCTTCTTCAGTACAATTTCCTACCACTTCAATTGGAGCTCAATGCAAATTGTTAATCTTCTAATATATTGAAAATATAATGGCCGGGATTAAAAAAAGACGCAGAGTTGTAAAATATAGAAATAAAAAACAATAGCATGAAAATTATATAATATGTAATTGTTATATCATATGTTTTTTATTCAGATAATAAATTATGCACACCTTGTTAATTGATCTTATATATATATATATATATATATATATATATATATATATATATATATATATATTATGTAGCCGACCATTCGATAATTATTCAGTCAAAAATGGTATATAAATTGAGAGTTAACAATTGAATGAATTAAAAGGATAGTAGAAAATTTAATGCTGAAATTCAGTTATAAATTATAATATGCATTTTGTAAAGTTGTTCCAATTAATTATACTATGAATAACAATTTAATATTTTTTTTGTCAATTTATATAGTAAATAATAATTTTACTTACGTACAAAGCCTTTTCTTTTCGCCACGAAAAAACTTTGATAAGGCAATGACTTTGAGTATTGTCTTGCACTTTCATTAAGCACATTAAAGCCAGTAACACAAAACAGATTGTTGATTCGTTATAATTACCAAAAGACATTATAATATACAACATGCATATCTTGCAATCTTATTCTTGGAATGGGCCCTTTCAGCTTGCTTTCCAAATGCCCAAACCTGCTTCGGAGTGTTTCGCTGAATTCATGCGACACACAAAATCTTACGAGCAATATGAAATGAATCACTATTTTAATTTGAAAAGATTAGAGTTATACGATGTATTAGCTAGAAAACCTCATGCTTTGGAAACCAGATGAACAAGTGATTATATATATTTTAGACTTAACTATCATTCTAGTCCTTTAAATATTCAATTGATATCAATTTAATCTTTCGAAGATATTTGACATCAATTTGATCCTTTAAAAATACATGACATTAAGTTAGTCCTCTAAAGATTTAAAGTGACATTAAAATAATTCTCCAAAATAATCTTTCGGAAGGACCACTTTGATATCATTTTAAATCTTTAGAGGACTAATTTAATATTACATATATTTGAATAACTATTTTGATGTCACTTTAAATTTTTAGATGACTAATTTAATATCACATATTTTTAAAGGACCAAATTGATATCATACAAATTTTTTAAAAATTAAAATAATAATTTAGTCTATATTTTATATATGGATAATATCGTATATACATATGTATTTTTTCACATTCATGATATATTTAACCAATCATCACCGTTTTTTATCCTTTTCCTTATTCGATTCTTCCTTTTCTTTTTTCTTATGTATGTATAAGTTTCATTTTCTAGACTATATTCCACAATAATCAAATAGCGAATTTTATGCAGGATTTCAAATTATCATTGATACATCCCTTTATCCTTCCTCATTGTTTCTGCAATGTTTTTCTACGACAACTTTCCAATTTATACATCCATAGATATTTTAGTGGTTAAATAGAGCAGGTTGGTCCAGAATTTCGCAAGACATTAATATGCTATGATGCTATGTACGTGCCATTTCCCTCCGCCCCCGCATCTTATTAATGTGGATCGAGCGTTCAACCCGATTTTGTTTTTTTTTTTTTTCCTTCTAAAAGAATCTGAATTTCCATTGAAAAAACGATGGTGTTTAAAAAATTTATCATATTATATATGTCTTTGGATCTAACAACTCTTCCACAGTGTTCCGATCCGAAAACAATAAGATTAAGAAACGCAGTACCAGGAGAAATCTATCTATTAATAAATGAAAACCTTCAGTTTACTATGATTTCATTAAAGAAGCGAAAGTTTTTAGGATTAAGAGGATTAGGACCACTCATTGTTTAGTTAAGCGTAGTATAACTTCAAATGTTTTATTAATTATAAAAGGTACAATATCTTTTCTCTTTCTATTTATTTTAGAATAAAAATTTATTTTTAATTTTTAAAAAATATATTATTTATCAATTTCATTATTTAAAAATTAATTTTATCAATTCAATATCTTAAATATTATGTTACTCATAAATTTTATCTTCTTATACTTTTATATTTTATCAATTTGATCTATCAAAATGACTAAATTATTATAAATTTAAAATTTAAAAAATTAAATCAATAAAATTTATTTTTAAAAAATCAAATCTCAAACATTAAAAATAAATTTTAAATCTTATTTTTAACTTCCCATAAGCCAATTTGTCTGAATGCGTTTTAGTAATCGTAGTATTTTTATGTGAAATGGCGCGTACATAGCATATTGAATACTTCTTTCTCTCCCACCTCTTTTTTCTTGGCGAAGTCTTCCATGCAATCCAGTATCAAGCCTGAGAGCAATAAATCTGAAGAATTCAAATGCAGCTTTAGCTTCATTGCAATTGTCAAAGGATACCATCGATGAGACACAGTTGATGCAAGGATGTAGTGATTGTTTAATTGGTTCAAATTTTTGAATTCACAAATTATGTAAAATTTAGTTTTAATGATGTTCCACGCAAATGAAAGTAGGGAATAAAATTGATTTTCAGATAAGATGAAGTGACAATTAATCTATAAGTAACATTGCAAAATTATTTTTAATTACAAACTGAAAATTCTAAATTTCATTATTTTAAACGAGTCAAAAATTTAAAAATAAAATTTTCTACATCAATTATTTTACAATCTACCTCACACAGTATAACTTCTTGCAACTAATTTACCCAAAGGCGGTAATTTTGCCAAAGTTAACTGAGATTGCAAGTTGTTTTCTATATTCTTCAAATCTTCAACTTAATGGGACCATAATCAAACGGTGATCATGTTGCCGAGAGTGCTTGGGGTATGCATAAACTTTATGCTATGTTTTGATGGGATTAGGAAATAAAAATTTTTAAATAATCACGTAAAACTCCCTTATTAATATTTTTGAATATTTTAAAATCTTTTTATTTGAATGATTCTAAAATATTTAAAATATATAAATAAAAAAAATTATTAACTAACTTTTCATTTTTTTCTATTTCCTTATCTTTTATTTTTTAAATTTTTTTTTCTTTTCTATCCTTCCTAATTTCCAAACATAGCTTTAGTGATTATTTTTTATGACTATGTTTGAATTAAAAGGAATAGGAAAAAGAAAATAAAAGAAAAAAATTATTTTAAACAATTTAAACTTAGTTTTTCTTTTTTTTTTCTCATCTATTCTCCTCCAATCTAAATGTATACGATGTCTTCTCTTGTTTTTGTTAATTTAATAATTAATTCAAGCAAATGATAATAAATAATAAACGGAAATGTGAAAAAAAATACCCCAGTTGTGCCACAAACAAAAATGAAAAGCTTGGGTTATGGCCATGGGAGAGGTCAAAAAGCTCACTCTTGTACCCGACGAGGCGACGACCCATACTCTCGATGTTCTTTTCCTTTTACTTTTTTAATGGGACCAGAACAAACACCGAATTTCCCTTTTCCATTAGCGCCCATTTTTCGTTGGCCACTCTATGTTCCCCATTTAAAGCCCAAATATGGTCCATTAGAGAATTCATGGGCTGCTTAAGAAGCCCAAATCAATATCCAACTCAAATACAATTATGCAAAGAAGATTGGAGCAAGAATACAAAAAAAAAAAAAAGATTGGAGCAACAAGAATAGAAGCTAGGGCTCTCTCCCGCTTTTCGATTCAACGTTCAACCTGTGATCAGAAGCATCGCCAGTTCAACTTCAAGCTCCTCTCTCTCCGCCCTCTGGTACTCTCTCTCTCTCTCCGTCTACGGTGGCTCTGCATGGCTCGTTTTTTCTTCTTGCACTCACTGTTGTTTTACTCATCGGCATCTTTGCTGCAAGTTTTGATATGATTCATTTGAGTGGGATATTAAAATTTTTTTGTTCTTTGACCTATCTTCCTTTTTTTTTTCCTTCACTTTTTTGGTTTTTGGGTTCTCTCTTCTTTCTGTCGGTTCTGTTCCTGTTGTCATCTCGATTTTGTAAACATCTTTGAAGAATTTATCGAATGCAGCGTGTTATTGTTTGAGCCGATTGAACATACTTTTTTGAGTTATTTGCTTTTTTTTTAACCACACATTCACACTCTGTTATATGAATTGTCAAATCATATTATTGTCGATTTTTTTTTTTGTTTTGGGTACACGAAAAAGTTTTTCCAATTTTGAAGGAAACACAACCTTGATGATTCAAGATGACAGATATTTACTGCATAAGCCATTCGAAATTGTTGCTATCTAATTTTTTTTCCTGTTTTCTAAGAATTTAGATGTAGTTTAATGATAAGTGTTTGCTACGGTACCTAGGAATTGGAGAAGTTCCTGTGTTTTCAAGAGTATTACGTCCAATTCACTAGAATTGTAACATTTGGAAAGTATAATTATTGATGTGGTTAGATTGAATATAAAATATTAAATAATAAAATTTAACTTAAATTTTAATTATTGAATGTAATATTTTGAAAGCACTTTAATATTTTTTTAGGAATTGGGTGGGTTTTAAATCCCATCTTAGGTGGCCCAATTAAAGGTTGACAATTGGTTTAGTTTTGCTAAGTTGGAAAGATGATGTGTAAATCTCATGTGGGAAATAAAACCAAGCTTTCCCAAATTGACCCTCCTCCATAACCTAGCAATCCTCACGACGATCGTCCTCACGCAGACTTCTCTACCACTGCCCGGTTGTTGTTCTTCCTCTTCTCTGTTTCACATTAGGCAGTGTTTGTCGCCATTCTTCAGTTCTTGCTCACTGTTCTTCAGCTCTTCTTCAGTTCTATCGATAGTGGCTCATTCCGTCAGGCATCACATAATGGTATTCCTCAATTCATTTTCTTCATAGAATTTTTCTTGGCCTCTATTTTACTTCTTGGATTTGTTGATTGTGGTCTACCTTCATGCCTGATGCCTCTATCGATTTGTGTATTGTAGGATTTACATGATTGAATTTTTTTGTTCTGACATAAACTTTAGATTTGTTGATACTGATTGGAAACGAAAATTTTGTATTTACACGGCAGCATTTTTTTTTTCCCATTCTAATGGCATAGTTAGTACGTACTGACCTGAAGTGGCCACTTTGTAAATAATTCTTTTCTGGGAATTAACATGGTTGGAATTGTTTGGCAATGTTTGCTAAAAGCAATCTTCAGCATTATGCAGCTATGAATGTGAAATTTGCATTTTCCAGATGGACAGACTTAAAGAAAAGAAAACCATACAATAAAGAATTACTTCATTAGCAAGTGAGTTTTCATACACATTAGATTCAATCTTTTTAAGTAACATATGAGAATAAACACTGAAAAAAGATGACCAAAAGAAGAGAAATCGGGGCTCTCTTCATCCGGTCATCCTTCTCACTAATTTTAACTTCATATCTTGGTATCTCTTTCAGACCAACAGAATCAGTAGCATGCGAAATGCGCACACCAATGAGTGCCCTTAACTGAAAGATTAGTCCTAATTATGTCAACATGTCATCTATTAGAATGTGTCCAGGGAAAGAGGTAGATCAAATTGTTAATTTTGAGTATAACATGTCAAATTACATTTAGGCAGGACATTGGTCCCCTCTCTCTTTCACAGAATTTTATTTTTGGGAAGAAAAGAAGAAAGCAAATAGTCTGCTGATTATCTGGGGTGTGAAGAATTGACATACATTTCCCCTCTGGATTCAAAAGTAGTTTAGACTTCCCTTGTTTTATATTTTAATATACCCCACCCTTTAAGTTAAGTTGTTGGCTGAAGATAAGACATTAAAAAAATGCCGATTTGATATCTGATGTTAATCTATATAATTCTAAAACAACCTTAGTACTTACAATAAATGACAATGGTATAAATCTGATTCTAAGCTAATACATTTGCACTTAGGCCTATATCATAAATAGCTGATAAGTAAGAATTTTGAAGCAAAAAAGCAAGATTAAGTTTGTAAATTTTATGCCATCTAATGTTCTCTTCATAGAACGGAGGTCTATCTTATTTTTTAAGCAAGAAAGGAGGAATATGTAGTTTCACCAATAGGGGAAGTCAATAAAGAAGTAAGTGGTTATAGTCAATAAAAAATTTGGAGGTTAAGTATTAACATTCAAGTTATGCAAAAAAATATAAAAAATCAAAAATCAATATCATAAGAAATGATGTTGGATTTAACACCTGTAACTTGACAAGTTTTTGTTATTTAAATTAGTGAGAACAATAAGCATGATTACCTCAGCTGTTACAAGGAAATAATCAAAGGAATAGATCAATCTATCAATCTAGCTTTGAAGATTACTTTTCTTTTGTACCTAGTGAGTTGAGCGTTTGATGAAACAGAGTTACTATTTTGGATTCACTATATCAGATAGTTTAGGTTATTTTTTCCCTTGTTTGTAGGCCATGACCAGATTGGCATGTAAATCAATGATATATTGATACATATGACTGGAGATCTTATAGGTGACTCATGCTAACAATAATCCAAGAGCAGGAGTCACTTTGTATAATAGTTTATTAGCTTTGTGCCTATACACATAGAAAGTCATATGCATGATGCATGAAACCATGTACAAAAACATTTATAACTTTTTTCCTTTTCATTTTTCAACTGCCAATATCTTATGAATAGCCCCTCTTGTTATAGGACAAGTATATAGAAAAGTGAAAGGTCAGCTCTACCAAAGGCAGCACACACCTTTTTTGGGACAGATTCATTCAACATAGTTAAGTAAGTAATTTACTTCAGTTATTCGTGCATGCTTCTTTCTGTAACATACACATTATTTTCATGAAATTTTCAAGGGATTTGTATTTGTGGAAAGATTAAGTTGTGATGTGTTTTATTGTCTTTGATTTATTTGATTTCTTGATTTTTAAGTTTCATGGTTAGTTATAAGTGGGTGCAAACGCCATAATAATTATGATTTTATGCTGTAGGCCAACTCAAGCTCGACCTGCCTCCATTGTCGCTCAAATCCCTGTCACTGCCGCTGATAACATGTCTCACCTAATCAATGGCACCAAAGGACTCTAAAAAATCATCTAGGGGTCAGAAAAATACCAATTTCAAGTCTAGGAAGCACAGCAAGAAGTCAACCCAACGCATTACCACTTGTAACTAAACTATTGCTGATGTTGTATTATTTAGAAATATAGGCTTGCGTTTCAACAAAAGCTTTGACAAACGGGAGTTGATAGTGTGACAAATGAGAGTTGAAATATAGGCTTCAGGGACTAATATGATTGACTTTTAAATCTTTTGGCGACTAACTTGAATGACATAATGATTTGTTAGGGATGACGGATGGGATTAAAATTTCTCAGGGACTAATGTGAAGTCGATAAAATCTTTCGATGACCAATTTGGTGATTTAATCGTTTCAAAACCCACAAGAATTAATAGGCACTGTGGAATTCACCTTAATGATATTGTTGAATTAACTATTGAGTATTGATGATGTCATGCTGATCTCATGGTTTAACCATGATCAAACCTCTAACCTGTGACCTGGTTCCTTCTCCAAGTCACTCAATGTGTTCGGTGTGCTTAGGTCTTCTGTTGAATCTGGCAACTGGGAGAGTAGACCATGCCTGGTAGAACTAGTGCGAAAACTCCAAAGAAGCATGGAAACAACTCAAACTCAAGCTTTGCTTCTCTAGTTAAGAAGTATGCAGCCCTTTATTTATGAGTTTCCTATTGTGTATAGTTCAACCTGTAAGTTGTAAATGGTTTCAGGATTTTTTTTTTCTTTTCATTTTTCTGTTATTATTACTGTTATTTTCTTATCCTATCACCATTTTCATGTGCTAAGTACTATTTAATCTTTGTTACAATCTGCAGCTGCTATGAAGGAGAATGTCTCACCAATCTGCTCCAATCGATCCGAAGGTAAAATATATATTTTTTCAAATGTGTTGCTTCGTATTTTAATTTAAAATTGCTATATTTATGTCATGTATGTAATTAATCTTCTGACGTGATTTGCTCAATAACGCTGTTTAATAAAGCTGAGGCTGTGAGGCCTTTGTGAAGAATTAGCATTTCAATGAGTAAACTATTGAACTACCCCATGTTCAGTAGTGGAACTAATACAAAATTTGTGCAATTTTTCATCTGATCTTATAAATGGTTATTCTGGTGAACAGGGAGATCGAATTAGCAAGACATTTAGATGGAAGTTCCTTACCAGAAAAGATATGGTTAAAGGTTTAACTTCTACTTGGTTTATGTGAACTCTAAAAAAACATATGGACATTTTGAGATTTATATGATCATATAACCTTCTTGTGATTCCTTGCAGCAACAGTTCTCTATTGGGATCAATGATGTAACTCGTGCCCTCGAGCGCATGACACCATGCACTGAGTTGGGAAGGTCTGCTCAACTCTGCCCTATAATCAGCAGCAATCATAAAGCATCTCCAGTTAAACTTCAGGTTCATTTCCTCTGTTATGCTATCTAGAATCTGTAAATCTTTAGATAATCATTTAAAGTTATTTAGTGCCTGCACTATTTTCTTATTAGTTCATCACATTAAACAAATGCTTCATCTTGCTCTTTTTCTGCTGTTTTAACCTTGACATTATGCTGTAAATAGCCAAGTACTACTAATAGTTTCTTTGGTTTTGGTTTTCACTGCTTACTAAAAATGCTAATAGTTGATAATACATATGGTAACCATATTGTTGTCTCTCATTGCTCAAACTTGATTAATTTTTTCTTTGTAACCTATGAGTAAGTTTATGACACAATAAAATGAATGAATTCATTGCTCATATTCAACCATCATTATGATAGTAGAAGTAATAAATGCCTTCTTCTGTTGTGGCTTTCTTTTATATAGTCCTAAAGAGACATTGTTTACATTGTATGCTTTGCAGGCTGTGCTTGTAGCTTCTGACTCTAATCCACGATGGCTGACCAAGCATCTGCCAAGTTTGGCTTCATCAAGGAGGGTGCCCCTGATCTTTGTTAGAGATAATAAACAAGGTTCTTTGAGATTAGGTGAACTTGTTAAATTGAAAACTGCAATTGCTATTGGCGTTAAGGTGAGGTCCTGGCTTCGCACTAGATTGAATAGTTTTTGTTCACATGATATAAATTATTTGGGGAAACTACAATAACCTCCCTCAAGGAATGGCCAAGTGATAGGGACTTCTCTCCTAGTTTTCAATTTCAATATTACAATCAACTCCCTTACTGATTAATGCTGCATAACAGATTCCTCTTATTGTTATCTGCTGCTATTTCCAAATATAGTTAAATTCTATATGCATTAAGTCTTTTGTCTATATTTGGGTACAATAGTTTCACTCAATTTTTTCTATCAAACTCGGAGTGATAAGGTGTTCCCACCATTTATATTAAAAATAAAGTTGTAATAATAGATAAAGAAAATTATAAGAAAAAAGAAGAAAAGATATTTTTTAGTACAACTGATGTCCCATAAATTATATTTGGTATTGCAAAGTTAACATTTAACGCCTTTTCTCTACAGTGGTTTATAATGTAATACGAAATAGTAAGGGAGCTTGTTGTAATATTGGAAACAAGGAGGGAGTTCTTGTTATTTGGCCATACATTGGGGATATGCTATAATTTTCCCTAAATTACGTTTGGGTTCTTCTCTTTTTTCGGTTGGATTTTTGGTTACCTAGTTATTCATATTTCAATGGATGCAGGCTAAAGAAAACAACATCAATAAACTTTTTGAGAATATTCTCCAAGGCGATGAAATAAAACTTGGACCTGATTGGCCAAATTCAGCGGGGATATTTGACGTGCAAAGTGATTTTCAAGACCCTGACAGAATAAGTGATATACCATCGTAGGTCTGGACAAATTCACGTTCAGAAAGGTCAAGAGAAACGCCAACTTTTACTCAGATTTTTCATCCTGGTATGGTACTTAGCAAGTTGTACTGCGAGATCAAATTGTAATCTTAATGAGTGCACGGCGTATATGAGTTGGATGAGCATTAGGAAATACTGTTAAGAAATTGTATCACATATCTTTGTCTATTTCAAGAGATGAATTTTATTTTTTTAATTATGTTTCATGGATCAGCAAAAAAGAAAATTGATGTTTCATGTTTAGTTCAACCGTTGTTTTAATGGAGCAACGATTTTCTCTATTTTAGAGGTTGAGGCGGGCAAAAATTTCAGTAAATTGAAACTAGTCACATGTTGGACCATTTAAGCACTATATTGTACATTTATACACTCTTGGCCTCGGTTTTTTTTTTGGGTAGAGCTTTATAGCTTACCTGTTAAAATTTAATTTGTAAGTTTACACACAGCTTGAGCATTAGAGTTCTACTTTTACATTAAATCGACTACATGCATGTAGGATCAACTGAAGGTTTCCAAGTTGTTCCTCCCCGTTGAATGTCTTTCTGCAACTCTGGATCATGTGCTGGCTTAGGAACTAGCACTTGATGTTGAAGGCTCAACAGTGCCAACTGGATCCGGATTGGTATCACCCCGACTGCGTGCATTACGTTTTCCTGATTTCTGATTCCCCGTTTTATCCTGATCTTGCTTTACCAGCACAGGCTGGAACTGCCAGAAGTTCAAATGCGATGAAAAAGCAGGGTTAATTACGGATAGGAATTTTATTCAGCCACAACAAAAACTGTAACAGATAAGATAGATAATTTAGGAACTTAAAATCTAGAGACCTGTAAAAACAGGCTAGCAAGTCCCATTCAGGTTGTGAAAAAATTCTTAAGTACTTTTAGAATACTACACCCATTGACATGTATTCAAATATTATTCATATATTATAATTTTAATATATTGAGTGTAGTATTCTAACAGTACATAAAAATTTGTAAGTGATGTGCTTAGTCAGCCCAACCTGATTTGACCAAAGGTGTAATTGCAAAAACTTGGCCCAGCCTGGCTATTTACAGGCCAAATTGTATAGAGAAATTGGTCTAGCCCAATTGGGTCATGCCTTTTGTTGGGCCGGGCTGGGCCCGTCGGGCCTGACAAAGGGTATCATTGGGATGATTGGGGGCAGCCCAATTTGACACGTCTAATCTAGATTAATACAAACCTGATATATAGAATATATGACATTTCTTCTTATTTGTGCCATCATCTCCAAGAAAAGGTTATAGCCTTCAAGCTTATATTCAATAAGTGGATCCCGCTGAGCATATCCCCGCAAACCTACAGCTTGCTGAACAAATTTTAGTGCTTGCAGATGTTCTTTCCACAGGCGGTCGATATTGCTCAAGATCAGGAACCGCTCAGCTTCTTTCATCAACCCTGGTGCTTGTTCCTCCACAATATCCTATGGCAGCATTTGAAGTAGTAATGAAAAAGAAGAAATCGTTGGGAAGAAAATTATGTTCACAATCAAAGCCGCTGAAAAGCAGTGCCAAAGATTTCTCAAGGCTGATACTATGCATAAGATTTTTTTCGACATGACACACAAGATGCACAGAGTCCAAGCATAAGACTTGAGAACAGTTATAATAAAAGTTTGATCATCAAATATTAACTGACCCGTTTCTGCAGATAGGCTTCATAACCACGAAGACGGAGATATTTTTGCAGTTCCTCATAATCCGAACACTTGCTCCTCAGCAAATCAGGGGTCAGATCATTCAACATGTAGCAATATCTGAAGAAATATCAAATATCTTCTGTTAGCAAAATTACTAGAGCCAGACTGAACACAGACATGCACTGGTCATCTCAACAATTAATATCAAGTAAAAAAAAAAGGAAATCACATAAAGGATAATCCATAAGCACACTGCACATAAGCAAATTTTTAAAATCCAGACCAGACAGTGAATTGGAAAGCCTGCCAAGACACCGTTTGAGCCATTCAATTGATTAAACTAATGGTCGAACTGGATATTCTTATTAGGATAAAAAAATTAAATTTATAATAAAAATATAATGCAATTTTTTTATTGCAATATGTTTATTACATTAATTATATAAATAAATTTGAAGATATTTTAAAATTTTATAAATTATCTAGTATTAATAAATACGGATAATACTTTTTTACACAGCGTTCAGTAACTTTAAACCAGTAAAGTAGTTGGTTTTCTTGGTTGGCTGTTGCACCATGTAACCTGAAAATCCAGGATTGAACCTCCATTTCTTGAGCAGAATTGCAGATATTTTTACTGAAGATGTGGCAACTTTAAAGACTGCCATGTCACCATAGTGAACTGCTGGCCCCAAACCAGTACCAGCTCAGCCAGTTTAATGGAAAACCACCTAGTTTTTGCCAATTCATGGCAATTGAATCCAGTCCTAAGTGGAAGATCAAGGCTCTGTACATAACCAAACAAGGCATCAAGCACAAGGATCAAAAGATTCCACTTACTGCTGAATCTTTGCAATTAATTTTTCAAGATCCCAGCTGTCTTTTGGAGCATCAGAACCAATGTTTGCCTGATTCGTCATAAGACTGCATTATTGTGTTACACAATGAAGGAAGGTACAATAAGAAACATAGTTTTAGCAAGGCTTACCTCTAAAATGTCATCCATTGTCAATTCAGCATATTCAATAAGAAGAGACTGAAGATTGTCGGATTCAAGGGCTCGTCTTCTCTCAGTATAAACACGATCTCTTTGGCTGTTAAGTACTTCATCATACTCAAACAATTGCTTCCGAATGTCAAAGAAATAGTTCTCCACTTTCCTTTGGGCTTCATCTAATGCTTTGGTCAGCATCTTGGACTCAATAGGTAGGTCTTCAACTCTGAAAGCACGCATCAAACCCTACACATCACAATATTAACAATGTTTTAGCAATCACATTCTAGGCTAGCAGGAACACCAAGAACAACAAATGCATTACCTGAATCCGGTCTCCACCAAAAATCCGAAAAATGTTATCTTCAAGACTTAAGAAAAAGCGTGAGCTTCCCGGATCCCCTTGTCTGCCACTTCGACCACGCAGCTTTATGGATACAAATTGAAGTTTCAAGCTCAAATAATTCCTTGACAGTACTTTTTTTTTAAAGCCTAAAAGGAGTGGTAGAAAGGGGCTACGATAACTGAGAATAACATAAGGTAGATATGCGGCTGTGCAAGGCCGCAAGTCATTCTGTCCCCCCTCCCCCTCCTCCTTTCAAGCCAACAAGGAAAAGGAGAGACGAGAAGAAAACCTGATTATCAATTCGCCGTGATTCATGACGCTCTGTACCCACCACATGTAGTCCACCAGCTGCCACAACCTGGAGTCATAATGATAATTAAAAATGTATCAACAGCAACAGATCAAGTGAAGTATTAGTCAAGGAACAAATTGACCTTCTTCCTCTCTTCCTCAGTGAAGACTTTATATTCCTTGCCAATTTCCAGAAAGGCATTTCGCAGCTTGGCAATGACTTCGTCTTGAGCAGGGCCCTGCATAAAAATACATAATAATGACAATTTGCCAATACAGGATGAAAAATTCACAGAAGTGACATCATCAAAGAAGAAAGCATCCCTTGTCTAAAGAATAAATTTCCCAAGTAATAATTCAAGCTTTCTAATTTCTAGCATTAGCTCCACTGAAAAGTCCTCATCATCAGACTGTAACCTTTTCACAAGAATAGGATAGGCGCTCCTCTGCTTCAAGCTCAGTTAATGATCTTTGGCCCCATGTTTTTACAGCTAATTGCACAGCCTTCTCAGCTAAGTCAGCATTTTCCTTTGATAGTTTGCATGGAAACAACTTCTCATTCACCTGGATAATGATATATGTTGAGTTTCAGAATAGTTATTGTAAAAATGTTATAGATTCTTCACCTATATAGATAGATAGATAGATTGCAAACCACAACTTTATTTACATGAAGTAATACTTTTAACAACAAGAACACCAAAATCCATACCTTCCATGTCTTTTTGGGAGGAGGTTTCTTTACTGACACAAAGACTCCCTCAGCTGGCTTAACGACTCTGCAATCATGTTCCCAGAAAGAATGAAATGCATGTTTGATAAGATGGCTTCAATAACTTGCAAGTTGTTTATATTGGAACTTTCAGTTCTAAGTTCTAATGCAAGACAGGCGCTAGCAATAGGAACATTTAAGGATGGGAGTAGTATCAATGACAAATGAATCCTGGAGACAGTAACCATTGTGCAAGCAGGGAATATTCATATGCAATTACAATAGGTTCTTCCCTGTAAATAAAGCCAACTCTCAGATAATAAAGAAAATAAAGATTAGACTAATAATATAAACATGGAGATTGACATACACTAGACTGAACGTGTGGCGTAATAAACTTATCATAAACAATACACTTTTGAGGTGGCTGCTTAAGGAATATGATTATGAGTCTATGACCATTTGTTCCTTGGTGATTTTCATCAATTGGCAAGTTATCACTTTCGTGCATCACATTTATTTCATCGGCATTTTCCCTAGGGGTGCCAAAGGAGGGTTGATGGTTGGCGGGCCACAAGGAAGACCAATTTAAGGTACCAATTTAACGTATTAATTGTTATTATGCCTGTCATGAACCAACTATCCTAAAAACTTAAGTTATTGGATGAAGACATATGAATAGTTTTATATCTCTAACACGCCCCCTTATGCAAGAGCCCTTTGGGCTTGAAGCGTAGATAATGTACAGGCCCACTTTACCTAATGCTAAATTCAACTTAATTATGAAGAAGGGAGGCGACAAGGATTGAACTTCTGACCACTTAGTGATAAAGGGTCTGATATCATGTCATGAACCAACTATCCCAAAAGCTTAAGCTATTGGGTGAAGACATATGAATGATTTTATATCTCTAACAGTACCTATGGTAACTCATGGCTATTATAGGTAATTTATATCATTTTTATACCCTTAGTTATTGGATCCTGTACCCTTGAGAAAGAAAGAATTACCCTAGGACATGCATCACATTTATATACTTTTGCATTAAGCATCACAAAGAGGTACTTTCACTATTTTGCACGTAAGCCATTCTTCTGAGACAAATGTGACCAAGGGTCCACAAGGCAAGCTTTCTGTTTCATCTATTAGCAGATAAGTCACATCAGACATGTAACCAAAGTACATCCACTCAACTCTCTTGGTCACTCTGGGGATTGAAGACCCTCAGCAAATCTACTATAACTACCTCTTTCGCTTTGGACACACATATTCTCTCACTCTCTAGACACATGCACAAACACAAACACACACACACTCCCGTTGAAGCATGTCTTTTCTACATGCAAAGAGCATCTCACTCACTAGAAACCCACCCATGGCAGTATCTCATTTTCAGCCTCGCCTCCTCCCACTGAACCTTCCCTCTTTTCCTCCCCAAGGTACAACTTGCCCTCTAAAAGAACACAGATAAAACACCATTTTAAATAATACTCAAAAGGCAACAAGAAGTACATGGAAGGGGGAAAGTCTCTAGAAAGAAACTTGTCAATTAAAGCTCCACAATACCTTGGCATCAGTATCTCACGAAGCTTCAACCGTGCCATAAATTCAGCATTACCACCAAGGATTATATCTGTCCCACGACCAGCCATATTGGTAGCAATTGTCACTGCCCCAACACGACCACTCTGTGCTACAATCTCTGCTTCTCTCTCAACATTTTCTGGTTTTGCATTAAGAACCTTAAAACAATACATATTTCATTATAATCATACTCAAGAAAAGAACATAGAATAAAAATCAAAAAACGGGTTATAAGATTAAGCTTTATTCTCATTCTTTCAAATGGAAGCGCTGTTGGTCTATATTAGCACTTAGCAGCACTTGGTCTATGCTAAGAATGAGCTACCCTTTTCAGGGGAAAAAAAAAAAAAACTAGCACATGTATCGTTAAGAAAATAACTTGTTCTCACATTCTGCCTGTTTCCCATAATGACAAGAGAGACTTCACCTCATGAGGAATTCCAGCTTCTTTCAATTGCTCTGACAAAGAATCACTCTGCTCAACACTGGTGGTGCCAACAAGCACTGGGCGACCAGTTTTGTGCATTCTAGAAATTTCCACTACAACTGCACGCCATTTCCCTGTAGTTGCCCTGAAAACTACATCAGATTCATCCTGAGAAAGAAATTAAAGACACCATTAGGAACTAGACTAATATCAAATAGTTTATAGAAGATGTTTTATCATGTACTAAATCTACTAAGATGGACAGTAAGGCTCCCAAACTTTAGGAGTGGATTACTTTTAATTGAAATAATCCACCCCACTCCCTCTTACGGAAATATAATAACTTACCCTTACATTGCGCATATAAACGTAGTAACTTAATCTATTTATTACCCATTCTCCCATTTGGGAATTGGAATCCAGGTTTCATATTGCAAAGCAATCACCAGTTCATTAAAGTGTTACATATGAATGACATGCAAGAAGAAACCTTTCTTATCATAGGTTTGTTTGTTGGCACGATTGTAACTTTAAGCTTGTAAATGCTCTCAAATTCTGTGCTTTCTGTTGCTGCAGTGCCAGTCATACCACAAAGTTTTGGGAACTGTAAAAGTGCAGATTTAAAAGTATCAAGGTAAGTTCTCAGGCAAATGAAATTATAAAATGATGATCCACTTAAGCAGGTTAGAAATAACATTTCCAACCTGCAGAAAGAAATTCTGGTAACTAATAGAAGCCAGTGTTACTGTTTCATTTTGAATTGGGAGCCCTTCCTTTGCTTCAACTGCTTGGTGAAGTCCATCACTCCACCTTCTCCCCTATCAGTAAAGAAAAAGTAAATAAAAACAAAGCGTGCCTTGAGATATCAAAAGAATTTACTCCCATCTAAGACATGAGCTATTCCCTTTTCATCTCAGTTTCATTATTTGTTCTTTAAGGAGAGGTGGTGACACATGAAATTTTGGTATTGGGTAGACAGGCACTATAACGATTAGATAGTAGTATTCACAAGCAGGAGCAAGTTAAAAATAATCCATATATATGCTCACTAGATGCTGTTTACAGATATGGACAGCATATAACAATTAGCTCAAGGATGGAATCTCCATTAACACCTAATTTGCATTTCGAGGAGGGAGGTAAACTATTGTTCAGGCATAGACAAATATAAAGTGGGGAACTTTCAACCCACCCAAATCTGGTGAATTTTCATTACAACTATTGTTACAGTATCAATAATGCCAGTTCAAGATTAGTTGTTTGCACAGATGATTTTTCTGAGCAGACATAGTTTTAACAATTAAATTATAGGAAAACTGTAATAACTTAGCCATTAGATAATGATGCATTAAGTCATAGTTTAACACTTTTGTCAGCCATAATCCACAGCAAAGCTTTGCCATAATCCAAACAGAGTTCCAGGTAATAAAAATCAGTACATGCAAAATGTTGAGATTATAATTATTATGAATTTCTGATAATTAAATCAAATGCTGTCCAAGAGAATGCTATAGGTGCTACTATATTTATTCTCTTTGCCTTCGCCAGTCAAATTGTTGATTGCGTAAGGTCAAGTAGAATCTCTAAATACCTGCATAACTCGACCAGTAAACTCATCCACAATTAGGACCTCTTTTCCACGAACTATGTAGTTTACATCTCGAAGAAATAGTTCTTTCGCTTTTATTGCGTTTAGGACATATGAAGCCCACTGTTCTCGTGGATCATATAAATCTTTGACAGCCAAAATTTCTTCAGCATCTTCATAACCCTGTTCAGTGAGTAGAACTGTCTTTTGTTTTTCGTCCACCTGCAATGACAATTTCAGTAAAAAGAATACGACTAAAAGATTCCCTTTAATTATAATAAAGTAAGCATCTACTCTAGTCAGCTGAGATAAACAAGTTATACTTGATGATAATTTAACTCAATGCTTGAGTCTCACTAATCAGCAACCATTCATAATGCATTGAAATCAAAGTTTCCATAATTTTTTTAGTTAATTCAACATATATTTTTTGTTTTTAATTTCATGCTTATTGGCATCATATCTTTAATCTATTCATATATGAAATCCCACAATAACCACCCAGCTGCCAGTCACAAGTGAACAACAGAAGTTCATTAGCATCACCAAGCAGACCAGGAAATAGAATCTAATTTAAAGACCAAATTTATTACTGTTAACACCACCATATAAGCATTCCACTCTACGTAATATTTATAAAGCATTTCCTAAAACTTCTTTATCTTCTCCCTCATACCTAGCGCTTCTACCCTTCTTGTTCCCTCTTCTTTTTATTTCAATTTTTTTTTTCTAAGAAAGGCATACATCTTTTAAAAAACATCAAAGGACCATCTCCTCTGTATAAAAGAAGGACAAATATCCCTACACCTAATTTTCACATTCTGCTTTTTGAATAATAGTAAGAACACATTCTCCATGCATTACAAACCTAACAAAAGGAGATCTCTTCTCTTCAAGTTTACTTCCAACAAGATGTCTTTCACCAGAGAACATCACTTCCCATTTTCATGTCCTCAATCAAGGGAAAAAATATTAATCAGTGACAAAGCAGTCCCCATCTCACTTTTTTTTACAAAATTCTAATGTAAGAATTATAAGCCCAACGGTAGATGCTGTCAGGAGATAAAATTACATCAGACAAAATTTCTTCTCAACTTATATATAAAATCAGCTGAATTCAAGGATTAGATCTAACCAAATTAATAAGTTTTTAACCCTAGCAAGCCTAAAACAGAAAACAGCCTTCTCTTTAGATACTAAAATTTGTTATCGGACACAACCTAAAAAGCGAGGTGAGAAATGAACAGAAAAAGAAACAGAGAATATAGCAACAATTAACAGAATAAATCGTCTGATAAACTTAACACTACATTAAATTTCCAAATGTAAACATAGTGTGACAGACTTACAGTGTAATGTATGTCTCGTTCAAAGGCTGCTGCTATCTTTGCAGCCCTATAATATCGATCACTGGGTTTCTCTGCAGGTCCTGATATAATGAGTGGAGTTCTAGCTTCGTCGATAAGGATTGAATCAACCTCATCAATGATACAGTAATCGAAACCCCTTATGACAAGCTCCTCAACACTCTGTACATTCCGCAGTTTGGAATTCAGTGTGATATTGAATGGATAGAAATTAACTATGAACAAGTATATACTAAATGTAAGCAATAAGTAAAGGAAGAATTACTTTCCGTGGCAAGATTGTCTCTTAAGTAATCAAATCCAAGCTCGCTATTGGTGACGTATGTTATGTCACATAAGTAATTTTCCTTTCTTTGCTCACTTGTCATATTCTCTGCCAGCGAAAGCAACATATGTTAGAGTGAAACAAAGGAATAGGTTTAAAATGTGATGCATATTTTAATGAAGCTCAGTTAACACTGAGAAAAGAAACAGAAAATCCCCAAACAAAACCCAAGGACATGTTACACCAAGGATGAATAGGCTTTTATTGAGAAATGAAAGTAGAGGCAGATGACGATGAAGCAAGACAGGAGCTTTACAAACAATCAACCCCCACCTGACTAAATAAATGGATATAGATTTAGATACAGAAATAGAATCAAAAAATTAAGGGGAGAGGGAGCAATGAAGCATGGGACATACGTTGGATAAGGCCAACCTTCAATCCAAGAAAGCGAGGAACTTGACCGACCCACTCACAGTCCCGCCGAGCCAGATAATCATTGACAGTAACAACATGAACTCCCTTCCCACTTAATGCATTCAAATAAGCTGGCAAAATGGCTACCAGTGTCTTCCCTTCTCCAGTCCTCATTTCAGCTATTTCTCCCTTATGAAGAACTATGCCACCTACATGACCAGAATTCAGAAAATTGATAAAATTTCCAGTTTATGCATATATACCAAACAGAGAACTGCATATCTTATCCATACCATGACTACAATATGATATGCACTGAGGTAAAAATTGTGCTTGAATGAGATGATAGCTACCTTCTCTCCCAAAATAAACAAATAAATATAAAATATGGGAGCAATTTTAAGCGTTTAGATGTGTTGCAGTGAATTCTTCCATGTCTTTAGGTAAGGGGTAAAGCTTGGACTAGACACATCAAATCAATATAGATAGTCTGACTCCGAAGTCTGAATATTAAAATATGAATTGTTGAGTGCAACCCATATAGCATTTGATAAAATGGCAACGATGTGGAGTGCAACCCATATAGCATTCTACTATTTTTGCTTCGAAATTGGAGTGTTTTGCACGTAAAAGCCCTTTGGCCTGTTGATTAACTTTTCTACTCCTGAAAAATATTTCTATAAAGGCTGCTTCCTTTGTAGTGGGTGAATTACTGTTTGAAACCTGGGTTTTGTGTCTGTTTAATTTAATTTGCAACTATTTTGGTTATTCGTGACCAACATATTATGAGGTGCATCCTTAGTGAAAACTCAGGAAGAGTTAAAAAGATTTATATATTATATCAAATACTAACATCTCAAAACATTTTGCAACAATAATTAAGAGGCAGCATGAGCTAGAGCTATGCTATGATATGTATAATATAACGTGAAAAATTCCAATTCCAACAAAACACACGGGAAAGATTTACCTATCAGTTGGACGTCAAACGGGCGAAGGCCCAGAACCCTCTTTGAAGCCTCTCTTACAACAGCAAACGCCTCCTGCAATAGACTTATTCCTTGGTCACATTCAAAAGCAACTTCATTTTAAATTATTGTCTACAGAACAACTGAGAATCTGTTAAAACTACTGCACGAGAAGGATTTTTGGTGGAGCATTGATTCATTACCATTTCCAGGAAATGGAGAAAGAAAGACAGGGATTACAAGCTTAACGAAACTACGTACACGCTGTATACATTAATTGTAGTATCGAATCAGAGTGCCAATAAGAATAAAAATTTTACACTCACAGGCAAGAGAGAATCTAAAGATTGGCCCTGTTGTGCCCGTTCTCTCAACGCAAAAGTCTTCTCCCGCAGCTCCGAATCTGACAATGCAGACATCTGCGCTTCCAATCCATTGATGACATTAACAGTTGCGGCATACTGTTGCCTCGTGGCTTCCCCGGTATCAGTACCTTTGAAAATTCCACCTAACAAGCCTCCGAGGGAGGCTACCGTACCCAATCGCCGCCTTCTGCCTCTCCATGTTTTGGCAGTAGAAACCACCATTGGACGAAGTAGAATTTCCCCGCCAGTTCCAAGAAAAGAGCAATCCGCTAGGGTTTCCTGGTGATAGCGTCTCTGAGCATTCAAAGTTTTGGAAGTAAAAGGTAGAGTGAGGTAGTAGTGCTTCACCAAAAGCGAATTACAGAGTGACGAAGCTGCCATGCTTTGTGCCACAAAATTGAAAGTGTGTTGAATTTGAAGAAATTATATACTGCAAAAGTTTTCAATTCGGAAGCTCCTGAAAATTTATTTTTTCTTGTGTATGTTTCATTTCATGCACTCTTCTGGCTTCTGCTTCTGAATTCTGAGGGACAGCATAAGCTACCAAGGCGAGAGATAAGATAACGTAAATCTCCTGTGTAGGCGAGTCTATAGACGACACATGCACCCGCACCGCATAATAATCATTCTTCGGGTTATGTGGACGGCGAGGGACGAACAAGTGTAGACTTTTGCATGCGTATTTTTTTTTTTCTTTCAAAATGGTCAAGGAAAAATTTGAACCTGCAATTTCTCAAATTACTCAAATATTCTTAATGACTTTTTCCATGCGTATCTATGAAAAGATTGTTTCTATAGAATTTTTACAATTTTAACTATTTTTACTACATTTAGAAGACAAAAAATAAAAAGTTTATAAACTTCACAATATTAAATTTTTTTCATTCCCTCCATTTTTTGCCCATTTTTAAAGGGAACAAAAGGAAAAATATTCTTTTATAACTCCTCGTTCCCTTGATTTTTTTTCTTTTATTATAATGCATCAAAGAAAAAAATTAGGCATGTATTTAAATTAAGTTATTTTATAGTTAAAATAATTTGTAATTAAAATTTTATTAAATAATTTTTAAAAAAATAATTTTTTTCCTTAAAAAAAACTGTTGTCAGACATTGGGTGTTTTGATTTGATTTTTAAGTCTCCAAATCATAATTTAAACAAAAGCTTATCTTAGCTATAATTTTGGAATTCTAAAAACTTTCATTCAAATTTTTCGATCCATTAATGTTCAATTGAGAGTGTAGTTTTATGGGGAAAAATAGCATCAGCAGGAAAACCAATATTTTCGCAAGCAATAATGTAACGCCGAAAGATCATAAACTATCATCAAAATCTAATACTCATCTTAAACAAAAATGTACCATATGATATAAATGATGTAAAACTATCAGTTGAAAAAAAAAAAAAAACAACCAAGAGAAAAATATAATATTTGTGTGGCCCACAAATCCAGACAAGGCACCATCGATGACAATCCAACTCCAGAAAATACCACCAACAGCAGCCAGTAATCTAGTAACTTCTACCCCAATATGACCACTTCTTAGAAGGCTTTCCTGATGCAAAGCACTTCGTACCTATATAAAATTAACCACGAGATCTTAATAAGTAAAAATAAAAACAACTCTAGCAATTTTTGAAATTTTCAAAAAAAAATTATGCTTAATAAATTTAATGGTCAATTTAAAGATTCAAACATAATGCATAAAAAAATTTTAAAAAAATCCATGCAACGTGGAACAAGCAAGAATTAGATACTTGATCCTTCATATATTACAGTGCAATAATTTGCAGTATTTGCAGCAAGGAATGAAATTAGATATCCATATCTAAATAGAGGTAAAATTTAGGGCAGCGCACCATTTTTCAAATATTGGACATCTTCAATCATTCAGTGCACCCAGTGTATGACACCATGGCTGCCTTCATGCAACCCCATTAATATTTTGACTTTTTTTTTTGGGAGGTAAATATTCAAACATAAAAAAGAATTTAAAATAAATTATAGAAATAAATATGGATCTCTATATTGCAAGTATTAAAAACTAAGTAATACTATAATGTATGTTTATAAATTATAATCTAATTGACATTATTAACATAGCTGAATTAAGAGGATGTTGCATTAGAGTTTGTATTATGGCAAATTAGTGGATAGTGATTGGTATACTTATGCATGATAACAATGTTATTAGAAGAGTCTGCCATTTACATTGAGGTTTTTTAGAAAAAAAAAAAAATTACCTTAGTAAGTTGCAAATCCAACTTACCCAATTTTTAAATTCATTATAAATTTGTCCCTAAATCCTAGATTCAAGATTAAAGAAATTGGTCCTTCAATTCACAAATTAGCAACCATGATTATAATTGATAACTAGTATTTTAAAATTGGTGAATCAAATTTTACATCCAATGTAAAGGATTGTTATTAGGGCCGGCCCAGCCCTTCAGGTCCATATTTTAAAATTACGGATTGCTATCTATGGAAATGGTGTAATACAGCAGGTGTACTAAATAATTTCTCCTAGGTTGGAGCATTGAAGTTAGCATAGGAGGCAAAGAAGGAATTTGAAGCAGCATCAATTTCAACAGGAACCCATAAAAATTACAGTATAAATTTTCATCATTTAGATTCAACAATAATAACACCCAGAATTGAATATAAAGGATGATACCTTCAGGGAGTTCTGGCTGATCAAAGGGACTACAAAGAGTCTTAGCTGCTCCCATCTCACCCTTTGTCCTTGCTTTCACATCTACTTCCACCGCCTGATGCATTACACATAAAAAAACTGTTACCAAGAAAAATAAAATTTTGATGAAAAATTACGATGATAATCACACAAATTGTACCTCCTCATCACACCAAGGAGCTAAGATCATTTTTCTTTGGTTCAACGCTTCCACAAACTCATCCCAAGTATGTATGACCTGAATGCAAGTATCTCGTTTTTGTTTTGCAACGTCATACAGGTTTTGTTGAATATTATGCAGCAACTCTTTGACATGCTCAACCAAATCAGCACTAGGGATGTCTATTTTTGCTGAATTATCACGTCGAACAGCACGAACCTGTGCATAATCTGAAGAGATTTATTTGGTGTTCACTGAAAAACTGTCACATAGAAGAAAGGTGACGCATGAGAATCAATATAACAATATGCGAAAGTTGGTGACCTGCTTATTTGCTAAATCCTTTGGCCCAATTTCAATCCTTAGAGGAACACCTTTCATTTCCCAGTGTGAATACTTCCAACCAGGAGAATAGTTATCTCTAAAATCTGACTCAGCACGAATACCTGCTTCACACAATGAATTCACAGTTGAAGAACAGGCATCAAATATTCCTTGAGTATCAGCATCTTTATAAGGCACAGGAATCACAATGACTTGGACTGCTGCTACTTTAGGTGGCAGAACCAATCCCTTATCATCACCATGAACCATCACCATCACCCCAATCTGTTAAAAAGAAAGAGAAATATAAACTCATGCTAATGTAGAGGAATCCTCAAATACAGGTATGTTCTAGAGATCAAAGCTTACAGTTCGAGTACTATAGGCCCATGAGTTCTGCCAGGCCATTGCTTTCTGTCTCTCCTCATTTTCGAAGTTTATCTCAAACATTTTAGCAAAATTTTGGCCCAGACAATGAGAAGTTGCACCTTGTATACCACGACCAGTGTTTGGAATAAATGCCTAGTGTAAGGCACATCACAATTGTATAAACAAACTTTCACCATTCAAACAACAGATCAATCTTCATGCAGGCATGTCAGACATGTACCTCAACACTGGTAGTGTAAAGCCCACCAGCAAACTTCTCCAGCTCACTTTTCTTACCCTTTATGACAGGAATTGCCAAATATTCTTCATATATACGCCTATACAATTCCAATATCTCAAGAACCTGAAACGGGAGTAGTTAAGAATACTTTGAAAACAAATATTCAAAAGGTGCTCCAGAAATTGGAATAACCATGTGGTTGGGTGGGTAAGTACTATAAGGTAGAAAATAAAAAATACATTCTTATCTTAAACAAAAAGGTAATGGAAGTAGGTTAAATGCAAGTTAAATTTATTTTTCCCTTCCCCTATATGTTGCTTGCAAGTCGCAACCTTGTTATTGTTAAATCTGTTATACTCATTTAGTGGATGCACAATTTCTTAAACCATGGCAATGTTCAAAAATATTCTTATCTTCAAAATCTTCAAAAGAACTATACAATATCTTGGCATAACAACTCTGGTTTCCAATTACCCCCACCAAAACTATTTGTATGGACTTAATTACACTCAAAATGTCCCACAAATACTGCTCAGTAATTGACCAGGCACAAAAATGATCAGAATATTATATTACAACTTAATGTTTCTCCAAAACTTATCTCAACATCTACTCTGTCCCAAACTTCATCACTAAACTCTCTAGATCAGACCAGATTCTCATTCAATATCATTGGCTTTAATGCAGAATTAACCTTCAATTTGGTCTCCATCAATTGTCCAATGATATCTACAGATAGCATGCAACAGATACAAAAAGGGAGTTCATAGCTAACCATAGTGCCATGTAACCACTAGAAAAGGGAAGGTAGAGATATATATATATTTTTGGTTAAAAAAATCAAAAAATTGTTGACAAAACACAAGATGAGAGAAAAATATTTTAAAATATCTGGGATTTAACACCTGTTCAAAACATGCAGAGACAAAAAAATGACAAAATTAAGTCAGCTATAAAAATGAGATGAAAGATAAATTCCTAAAATAACTATTTGATGCCAATGATATGGTACAAGCATCATACCTCTGCATCTGCCTCCTCCTTTGTTGCAAAAGCAGTATGCCCTTCCTGCCAAAGAAACTCACGACTCCTGCAATCAAATTATGCAAAAGAACCAAATATCAGACTATAAATAAGTTTCAACAACTCAAATAATAGCATAAACCAATCTGCATGATATCAACTATATCAGAAACTAAATTAATACATAAAATGTTAAATATCACAATTTTTATTCCTTATAAAATTAAAGATTTAGAAAAGATATGAACAAATAATTTGCAAACGCATTTCACTACAACCAATTCACCAGAATCACCACTATAAGAAGTAGGAACCTCCACTCATAAAGAAAACATGCATGATTGTAAGGCATTAGATAAGACAAATCATAAGAAGGGTTGACATTCCAAAATTTTAGGCATCTTATTTAAGTTTGAAAATGCTCATTACTTTCACGGCAGCCAACACATCATTACATCCCATCAAGAAACGAAAACAAGGTGTAATAGAAAAATATTTAATACCTGATGAAAGGTGTGGGATTGCTGAACTCCCATCTAACAACATTGCACCACTGATTAAGTTTCAAAGGTAAGTCACGATGCCCCCTTATCCACTTAGAGTAGTAGGGGTACATGACAGTCTCACTAGTTGGGCGAATAGCAATAGGAACTTCTAAACTGGTTTCCCCAGACTTTGTCACCCAAGCAACCTAGCAAAAGCCCAAGACATTAGAGGAAAAATACTAGTTTTTTTCCAAAAGAAAATGCACTTCCAGAAAGCAATGGAGGTATAGAAATTATATACTGCAAGTGATTTAAAAAAAAAAGTTACTCATTTTAACACATGAAACTTTGATTAGCTAAATGAAACACAAATGTTACTAACTAAATTATGTGTTGTACATTAGATCATCCAGAAAGCCCCCGAGGAGATGAAAACCTTCCCATAAAATTAAAAAAAAAGAAACGAAAAAAAGATAAACAAAAGCATCCCAATCTTAACCCAACTCTGTGATCAGTCTACATTACATTATCCATCAAATTCTCACCTCCGGAGCAAATCCCTCAACATGATCCTTCTCCTTTTGCAAAACTCCAGGAGACACAAATAAAGGGAAGTAGCAGTTCTTGACTTTCATTTTCTTAATTTCTGCATCAAAAAATGCCTGCACATTGTTTTTGAAATAATAATAGAATTTTAAGAAACTCTGAATAATGAAAAACATAATATCCTAGAAGAAATGCATTTCTACCTATGAGGAACCTGAGTTTCTTCAAAAGCTAAACCAATAATGGGACGGAGTGAAACTTATGAATTGACAGAACAGCTTATTGAGAGAAGTTTCAGTACCAAACAAGTAAACATTAATGCATATACCTACCTACTAGAAACAATCTTCAAATTACATGTGTACCTAATTTAAGATGTATCAAATGGACTCGAAAACAAATTTAGAAACTTACTTGCATAATCTCCCATACTGACATTGCCCATGGTCTCAGAATATAGCACCCAGAAATATCATAATACTCGATCATTTCCCCGTTAAACAACTACCTGTCACATCAAACGAAAACGAAACCAGTAAAGCCTGATTCTAGTCCAAAGATTTTAAGTATGAAAGCTGAAGTCAAACTACATAAACAAGAAATTTGTATTTCTTGCACTCCTATGCATCCCCTGCATTAAACATCTCTCTCACGAATATACTACTGATATAGAGATTGTCACTGAGCAACACACAGTGAAACAAGATCAGATCAGGATGAGCAATTTTGGCTCAAGTGAACACTGGGTCAAAAGAACAAATATAAACTAGAATAGATTATAATTGGAAGTAAATACCTCGGAATACCACTCCCCAAAGTTGTCAGCTTTCCGATTGGAAAGTCCTAAGCCAGTCTCTTTCTTCACCTCCTTCTTCTTCCCACCTGCAAAGCTTCGCCATTAGGAGCTAGAATGTGGAAAAGGGTCACGAAGTGAAATGCAGAAGACTAACCACCAGATTGGTTTGCGCCAGGCCTTTTTGCTTCACCCCCCGCCATCCCGAATGAACTCGCCTGTTGCAACAAAACCAGCAGCCAAATTGCAGATAAGAGAATTGCAATCGATGTTCGAATTGAAATGCAAGCGCCATCTCTGTTAGCGTACCGATTACGAAGATGCCGCAGGAGGAGCCAACGGTGGTCAACGAAACGCTCGATAGCAACTGTGGCGTCTCTGGGACTAGGGTTTTTTCGCTTTCAGCAGCTACCTTTTCTCTTTTTCCATTTAGTTTTTACAGTGACACCCTGTTCAGTTACTCACTCTCAGATCTGTTGAATTGTTTTTTTCTGTCGTTGGACATTAATTTCTGATCTCCATGTTCGATAGTCATTTGCTTTTATCTTTTGTTGTATCTTTTAAAAAATTTTATAATAATTAATTAAAAAAATATTAAATAAAAAATATATTTAATATCTTAAAAATATATAATACATTTAAAATTTACTTTATTTAATAATTAAAAAATTATTAAAATAATAAATTAAAAAGATATATAATTATTCTTATTTATTATTAATGTTAAATAGTTATTAATTGTTAATTATATTTTTATAATTTTAAATTAAATATTTATTAAGATAAATATAATTAAATAATATTTAATAATTTATCAAGGATGTTGTAACACTCTCTGCTCATAGTAATGAGAAATCAATTGCCAATGTGAATCCGTAAACAAAAACATGTTGACAACTTGACATCTTGCTTAAACTTAGGTACATATGCACATAAAAAATTTAACTTTTTCAAAACTAAATTAACTAATTCAAAACTTGTTTATAAACATTGTTTGGTTTAATATACAAGGTGTTGTTTATTTGTAATGAAGTTTAGAATTTTATTTAGTGTATGTTTGATATGAGAGTAAAAATAGAAGTAAATTCTTTATAAGATAAGTTTTGTATATAATTTTATATAAAAAATTCATTTTATAAAAATTTAATTTTATTTTATTTTTATACCAAATTAACTTTAAAGATTTTGTTTTATCAGGGACAACTTTAATATATTAGTTCAGTTTGATTATTTAATTAAAACAAAATTAAATTTAAAAATTAAATAAAATCGGATTTTTTTTTCTCAAAATCAATTTTAACCAAATCACCAACACCCCTAAATGTGAGTAGGGGAGACAGTGATCTTATCTTTCAATTTTAGGGAAAAGTTAGAAGTTTGTTTGTTGACCTTGCTTCCGCTAATCCTTCTAATTCTACCAGTGAGGAGCTTATCTCTTGGCAATTGTCGTAGGTGGGTTGAGCAAAAATCAACACGGATGGCTCGGTGATGGAATGAATTGCTAGCTGTGGCGGAGATATTAGGGATGCCTCTAGTGTGTGGTTTGTAGGATTTGTTTGGATATTTTATGGTGATTATAATGTAATAATATAAAATGAAATGAGAATGGAGGAAAATTTTCATTTATTTGCAGTAGAAATGAATGAAATGATAATAATTATAAATTGATTTCATTATTTACTCTCAAATTTAGGAAGAAGAAAAATGAGAGTATTGAGTAGAATTGAGTTTATTAAAATTTATTCTATTTTATCATATTTTTAAAAACTTAAACAATGACATCTCTTACTATCCCATTTCATGTCACTCATTTTTATTCTATGTCACCAATCTAAACAAGTGTGTAAGTTTCATGTACAGTCTTGGTGTTCTATAACCTTTCCTGAAATTTGAAAAAGTTTTTTATGGTCAAGATTTGGCTTGTAATATGGGTCATAAAGAGATAATTCTAAAAAAAGACTAACGGCATATTTAGATTGACTTTTTAAAATCCAAAAATCATGATTTAAGTTAAAGTAATTAGAGATATGTTTTATTTTCAAATTATAATTCGAAGACTTTCAAAAATTAATCCAAACATATTATACTTCAGTGCAATACAGCTTCTCCATCGCTCTTGAGATTGGCACCATCTTGCTTTCAGCATTATTAACGCTATTCGCAAGCTTACTTACAAAGATTTGTTTGTTCGCATCAGCCATACCTTCAGAGGAAGAAATATTTTTGCAGGCAGTCTTGCTAAGCTTGCTCTCAAAGAAGACTAGGGTTTCATCTCTTGGAACACTCCTCCAGTCCTCCTACATAAGTTTTAGGTCCCTTAAGGGATGATTATTAGTGTCTCCTTTTGAAGGGGATGCTAGCCCCTTTTTTTCTGCTTTTGTCTTGGGTTTGTGCCCCGAATTTCACAAAAAGAAAAAAACAAAAAGCTAATTTTACTTCATATGAAATTTCAGAAGTTTCAACGTGTCTTACTTTTTTTATTTTATTTATTTTAATAATTACGTTATTTTTTAAACATAATTTTAAATTAAATTTTTTTTAACATAAATTCACTTAAATTTAAATTTTATTAAAATTAAATTAAATTTATAATTTAATTTTTAAAAGTTATATTTTATTAAAAGAACTATATTATTATTATTTTTTCTATAAAAAATTTAAATTTATAAAATAATTTAAATTTTACGAATATATTCTTAATTTATAAAAAAAATCAAATTTATAAAATTCCGAAAAAAACTGTGAAAAATTCTCAAACACCCCGTTAGTATATTTTTCCCGCGATCGAGTCCATTGTCTTCTTAAAAACATATATAAGATAAAAAGGGTATGCCCGTCAAACTTGAAAAGAAAAAATACACGTTTCCAGACTGCGCCCTTTGTCTCTAGCTGGAGAAATGGAGTCATCAAATTTCCCAAATCAAGGTATGGTCATGCTTCCCTAAAACCCTAACTTTTCAATCCATTCAACAATGGACGGTGACCCTCGGAACGGCGCTGCCGAGGCTGCTGAATTCAACCACCGCACCCCAAAGAAACCAAGGCTGACTCGCCCCATTTCCGAATCCGAAATCCGCCGAGAGTTCTCTCACCACCAATCCGGCGTGGCCCGAATCAACAACGGCAGCTTCGGTAGCTGCCCTCGATCTGTTATCGCCTCTCAGAACAAGTGGCAACTCCGGTTCCTGCAGCAGCCCGACGATTTCTACTTCAACACGCTCCGAAAGGGAATTCTAGAGTCACGGGCTGTGATAAAAAACCTGATCAACGCTGATGACATCGACGATGTCTCCCTTGTCGACAATGCCACCACCTCCGCCGCCATCGTTCTCCAACAGGTCGGTCGTCGTTTTACCCAGGGCAAGTATCAGAGGAACGACGCCGTTATAATGTTTCACTGTGCTTTTCAAGCTATTAAGAAATCCATCCAAGCTTACGTTACCCCAGTTGGTGGCTCAGTAGTTGAGGTTCAGCTACCATTTCCGGTTCATTCCAACGGAGAGATTGTTGCAGAGTTCAAGAAAGGGCTTGAGCGAGGTAAAGCTAATGGCGGTAGAGTTAGGTTGGCGATAATTGATCACATTACGTCAATGCCTTCTATTGTTCTCCCAGTTCGTGAATTGATCAAAGTTTGCAGAGAGCAAGGAGTAGACCAGGTTTTCGTTGACGGTGCTCACGCTATTGGAAGCTTGCACGTTGACGTTAAAGAAATTGGGGCTGATTTTTATGTCAGTAATTTGTATAAGTGGTTCTTTTCTCCACTTTCGGTCGCTTTTTTGTACTGTAAAAATTCGAGTACTTTGTGTGATGTGCATCACCCAGTGGTTTCGCATGAATATGGGAATGGATTACCGATTGAAAGTGCATGGGTTGGTGCACGGGACTATAGCCCCCAGCTTGTGGTGCCCGTCGATTTTGGATTTCGTGAATCGGTTTGAAGGTGGAATTGAGGGGATTATGAAGAGGAACCATGATGGAGTTGTTAAAATGGGGAGTATGTTGGCAGAATCTTGGGGGACAATTCTAGGGTCACCTCCTGAAATGTGCGCGAGCATGATTATGGTGGGATTGCCCTCTAGACTTTGTGTGATGAGTGATGATGATGCCCTGAGGTTAAGGTCACACTTGAGGGTATATCATGGTATCGAAGTTCCTATATATTACCAGGCTTGGAGACATGGTGACAGAGAACCCAGGGACAAGGATGGTTATATAACTGGTTATGTCCGGATTTCTCATCAAGTTTATAACACAGTTGAAGATTATCATAAGCTTAAGAGTGCAATTAATCAACTTGTGGAGGATGGAAAAATTTGCAACCGGCTTCCTAAGGAGTGAAAAAAAGGTACTGATTTTCCTCACTTCTTTGAATTAGCATTAGCGTCAGTAGCACATTTTATGACTATGCCCATGTTTGTTTGTTATGCGTCCTAAAGGTTTAGTAAAATAAGCATAGTCAGAATTTTAAAGAGTATTTCTGCTCTTAGTTGCTTTGAGATCTAACATCCTAGTACATTTCAATAACTTTGATCTCTATATGACTGTAATTGATTCTACCTACAATGCGCAGGAAGGGTATGCTTTATTAGTATATTTACTTAAGATCTTATATTACTTATGAAATTATTATATAAATGGCCGCAAAATGCCAAATGATAGGCAGAGTTTTATGGTGCATATATTTCATGTTTCAAGTCCGGTCTCTTTAATTTAGGCTACGACTTTGCTACTATAAGTGATATTTATACTTTATATTTTTTATCTTGGGGAGGTATTGGCTGACTTTTGACCTCATGGTTGACATGTTCCTGGTATTTCTTTCTCTTTTTCCTATATATTGTCCATTGGTTTTAGAACTTCATATAAGTCTGGTTACTAATTCTGATCAACTTACATATAACTACCTCAAATATTGATGTATTTAATCACTTCACTAAGAAATAGTAATTCTTCGGAGCTGTAGTTTTATAAAAGTAATCATCTCAATTTGTCGATTAATAGAACTTGTTGCTCCTTTAAGTGTCAGTTTGTCTTTGTCTGGGAATTGTAAAGGATTTTTAAGAGCTGTTATATTTACAGGAAAGAAACATTTGTGTTGTTCTGGTATTATTTTGTAAACCTTTATTTAATTTTCTGTGGTGAGAATATTGTCTACCTCTACTCTAAGTCTTATGTATTACTAATCAGTACAGACTTTGGAGTAAGCCACTAGGAGTGGGCTAGTGGTGAGAGATTTGGGTAGTTTGCAGGAGGTTATAGGTTCAAACCTCTGTGCTACTATTGTACCCAGAAAAAAAGTACAGACTTTGGAGTTTAAGAGTAGATTAGTAATAGTGTGTTTCCATTCCCATTTCCCATGCATCAAATGGGTTTTGAAACACATATTTCTAGTAACCAGAAGGTCAAAGAGAGGGGACGATCAGGCTGAGTATAGACCTTTATACAATCGCACAAATAAATTAGATTATTTTGTCAGATGACTCATATCTCCAACATCTATTGTTTAATCTATGGGCCCCTTATAAGTGGAGATTGGATTGGATTCTTAGTACCTACACTTCGAAAAAATTCCTGCTATCGAGATGGCAATGCCACTGCTGTCAAATGTCAATTGGTTAAATGACTAAGCTGCAGATTTGATTTAACTTCTGAGTGTTAAGCTAACAACATAAGTGGAAAAATAATATTTGTTGAATGTTTAGTTCTGTGATTAACTATAATTGGATGTTAGCCATATGAGATACTTAGGTTATTCTGTTTCTCAAAAATGTTGATGTCTGGGTGTAAAGAATGTTGGAGGATGCTAGGATCTTCTAGCTAGAACCTAAACAATGTAGAACTGTGGGCGTTTATGTACAATGATTTTGAGTGTGTAAATTGATAACTAAATGGTCAAAGTTCAGCATATTTATTTCAGTCAGAGACTCCAAGTATCCAAGTCAACTTTGTTAATGCATTCTTTTAGTTCCTAGATTCTAGTTATCCGCTTAGCTGAGAGAGCTGTAGGCATTGTGAACAAGGAATAATTACTTTCTTTCATTCAACAATGTTACTCCTTTATGATGTTATTCCAAGAAAAAGAAAACGTGAAAATTTTCAACCTTAAAATATATGAAATTTGGTTTGTCCTTGGGAGTGGATATCTCCCACATATACCCTTCCCACTGACAAGTCCAGCCATAACTTATCTTACCCCTTTCTTTATTCATTCTCTTGCCGGAAGACTTTTAAGTTCACCGTAGAAGAATCTGCTTTCCTTGTCATATTTCTGTTTCTAACTTAACATTTCTGTAGCCTCAATCATGGCCACAAATAAGTTGAGACACAGAGTGGATAATTTTCAAGCCTGACAATTTGAACTTTCGGGATAAAGTCAACTGCAGTTCTTAGGGAATAGGAAGTGGAGATGGTTCATATATTATTAACAAATTCAAAAAACAGTGGTAGATGGTACATTAGTGAGCAGAACATGATGTCCATGGCTGAGGCATATGATATGATGCAGAACGGGTTTTGTATTATATTTTTCTTTATAAAGCGGAAGCCAATATCCATTCAAAACCTAGGTTGGGTCTTTACGTTGTCACTCTGGAATTACTGCCTCTGTGATAGAGTCACACATTGAAAGTGGGGGATCCCGAAAGGGGGTTTATAAGGCCATGGGCTCTCCACACTCATAAGCTAGCTTTTGTGGTGTGGCTCTCCCGTGGTCTTGCAAGCTTCTATCAATGGTATCAGAGCTGGATGTCGGTGCTGAGGGGGGTTAGGCCTTCTCGGAGAGGGCTACCTTCTGGGATTGAGGGAGGTACTCCGGGGGGTATTAGAAAATTGGAACTGGGACCCGCCGGGGGCCTACCCAGGAGAGTGCAGCCGCCGAGGACGTCGGCTGTCCAGGGGCGGTGCTTTGATAGAGTCCCACATTGAAAGTGGGGGATCCCGAAAGGGGGTTTATAAGGCCATGGGCTCTCCACACTCATAAGCTAGCTTTTGTGGTGTGGCTCTCCCGTGGTCTTGCAAGCTTCTATCACCCTGCAAACATGATTCTGAGCAGTCTCTGTTGTCAGTGAGCTTATTTACCCATTTTTTGTGTTTTCATTTTTTTAATGGAAGGGGTTTAATTCTTGTAAATATCAATGCTAAAAGGTGTAATCTATGATTGCTTGCAATTATATCCTACCCAAGCGGCAGTTTATCTTTGAATCCTGGAATTAGCTTTATCATTAGCTCAACTTGTATGAACATAATTCTAGTGCTGAAGCCTTTTCCATTGACTCTGTGTTATGGATTTCGCAAGTAACTGAAAACTTTGTGCTATTAATCTGACAGGCAATTGAAAATGTTAAACTGTTGGAGCCCTCATGGAATAACCTATACAAGGTTAACTGTGTATGCTGTGTCTCATAATTATTGAAGAATAAAAGGGGATCTTACCGGATGCAGCTATGGAGCTCAGTAAGAATTCTGACATTTACATAATGAAATTGAGAGAGCTGATGTTTGTGAAGCATTATTTCTGCTTCTGGTTATTGGGACCATGAGAATATAAATATCAGCATTCTTAAGTTCTTCTAATTGTCTTCAACTGAGTGTCATTCTTCTGTTTGTTACCTGCCACTCAGTCCTTGGCAAGGGATTTGTATATTGAGGGTTGCTTCTTGATAAGTTTCAGGCAAAGCATATTTGAATCCGGCCTTGGCTGCGGAAGACCAAAATTGGGTGATGATTTTGTAATGAAAGTCTTAAGATATTGTTCTAGCCTTATTTGTTTACTAATCAACCTGGGGAATTCAGAAATGAGTATTGCAGATATTTGTAACATTTAAATCAATTGATTCTTCTTAATGTGGTTGTGTGCTAGTGTATTAATCATTTGTAAACCCATAGAATATATCCCATGTACTTAAATGTAGTCTCAGGAGTTTCCACTTTCCAGTGCATGAGGAGGAAAAGAATTGCCAGTCCAACATTGTGTATGAACTTAAGGAAAGAGCTCCTCCACCTGTGATCCAGGTTGGTTTCAGTGAATTTTATCGCATCATTACCAATTTTTGTGCTGTAAGGGTGTAATAATGTGTACATTTCCTTCTTTTATCCAAAAAAAAATAAAAATTAATGTGTACATTGCCGTACAATGATGCCTTAGTTGCTCCTGATTTCCTGACTTCCTGACTTCTTCAAAAACCTCTTTCTGCATAATGGGCCAATCGTGAGGTCTATTATCTACTGAATAAAATCTTGGAATTTCATTCTTACATAATAAGAACAGTTTACCTAGAAATAGGTTGTTTCTGTTTCATTATCTAATTCAGATTGATGGAAACGGTATAATTGTGGTTTTTGTGAAGTTGCTGAATGCTCTGATGTATTGCATTTCTGGGTTTTGCCGCATGAACCCGAGCCAGAAATACCCAATGAGTATTCAGCTACGAGGTGGTGCGAAATGAAGGAAGAAAACTGATGGTGGCTGCATCTTTTTCATTTTTGAGCAGAATGTTCTATAGCTTAGTTACATTTTTGGAAACCACTAAATTAAAAACTGTTTTCATTCATAAATTCTGCGTTTCCTCCATGGCCTTGTTGGTTTTCCATCCTGCTTGGTTGATTCTGCTACCAACACCAACCAATTGTTTTCCGCTTTGCCACTGATTAATTTCCCAGCCGAAGTCCTGATTCTTTGCTGTAAGACTTAAGAGTCACTGGTAGTTCGTATGTACTGCTGCTGAATGCAAGAAAATTTGAAGATATTTTTGTTTGTCAAACCCAAATGCCAATGAGTCAGGAGATAAAATCCATTTCACTTGTAAATATTTGTTGAATATTGTGTTTCAATAGGATTGTTCTTCAGCAATATTAACTCAGAAGTGAGAACATACGATTCTGTGGTGATTGATGAATCTGAATTTGCTAGGCCTTGCATGTAAAACTTTATCAGTTTGTCTGCATTTAATTTGAGGTTAATTTTGATCTATTATAAAAATAAAAAATTTTATATTATTATTTAATTATATAATATTAAATTATTAAAAAAATTAATTATAATAATTATAATTTAAACATTTTTAATAATATAATAAAATATAGTTAAATAATAATATAAAAAATTTTATATTTATAATATATCAAAATTAAATTCATTTAATTTCTTTATCCGTTCTTGGCAATTTGCGCGTCAGTTATAGTTGAGAACTCTGCTATTTTCATGCTTGTCACACTACCACTTCTCTTGCAGGAAGAAAAGTCTGCTGGAAAGAATCATCCGGCCACCTGTCCATTAGGCGTGGTTATAAAAGTCAAGCCCTAAGCTAAAAAGAAGGCTAAGGTGGATGAAAAGTGCTGTAGAAGCTCAAGAAAATTGCACAGAGGCACTGCTCCTGACATTGATAAGCGTTAAGTCTTTAGAGCAAGTGCAATCATTGAATGGGGAAGCTGACAAGTGACATAAGCCCAGTGAGGTTGCTCAAAGTGGCCTTGTTTCTTACAGTGATGAAAGTGATCAAGACTTGTAGTTTGATGATTGCATTTCGAGAAGTTACATTATTTCGAATACTTTTCTCATATAGCCTTTATTTTCTTTTTGTATAGCACCCACGAATCTCCATGCATGTATTCACGATGGCGGAAGCCACCACGTTTAGTGTGGCACTGAAAGAAGGTAATCACATCGAAATTGATTATACGCATGCTTCTCTAACGTACAACATTGAGCTTAGCAATTTGACAAAGGGTGGTGCGATTGGTCACCAGCCACAAAACATCATAAATTTGGATTTTCAAAGTGGAATTCCCACAAATTTGAAGGGTGGCTAAAACACAAGTTGGAGTGCATAAGCATTCAATCGAGCACGTAAATGTTGCAATGCTTGAGTTTTTATTAAAATTCTTCAGTCTTTTAAATAAAAAAGTACTTTTTCAATTGGGGCATTGTAATTCCTGAATAATAGGAATTAAAGGACTCAAATTATCTGCCTTATATCTTTTAAGAATAAATTACTCTTATTTTCTTTTTATTTATTTATTTTTTTTATTTTTAAGATTTATACATATCTTCTAAGTATTTTTAAAAATATATACACACTTAAATATTTACAAAGATTTTTTTTATATTTTTAAAATATGCAACATATAAATTTATGAAAAAGAAAGTTTGTGTAGGTTTTGAAAAGTAGAGAGGGATTTGTAAAAAAAAATTAAATTAATAGAATAGAGATTGAAATAATTTATTTTTTTTTATTCACAGTATTTTATTAGAAAATAAAATTAAGGACAAAGGATTTATATTCAAAATGACTTTTCATATTAAGATCTTATAAAGTGTACGTATTTATCACTATTGATAAAAAATTAATGATTTAAGATATAATAAAATATAAATATATGAATAACATAATTACAAATTATGAATTTATTAAAATTATCTCTTTTAATTTTTCTATAAATGATTATCTACTTACATTTTAATATCTAAAATATATTATACAAGGATTTAAATTCTTACTTTTTTTAATGAGTGAAAAGATATTTAAGAAACAAAAATTCTTACTTTTTCTCTGATAAATAGTAATAGCTTGAGATGGGTATATGAATGGTAATAATAATTTTTTAAAAAAATAATAATAAAATAATAAAATTATTTTATAAAAAAAAATTTTAAAAAATTTTGACTGTTCAATATTTTTCTTTGAAATGATTCCCTCCCACGTCCAATATTGTTGCTGGGCAGTTCGCGGGGCCATTCCTTAGAGAAGCATCACAATCTCAGACAACAAGGTCAACAATGCCAATTTCAAATTTTCAATGCAGGAAATAGGGAAATGTATGAAAGATTGAAAAATAAAAAATAGTTTTCACACACATATGCTTTGTCTTATTTCCGTCTGTCATATTTATTTTCTTTGTTTCTGGTCGTATGAGCTAACTTTTGGTTTAATGAACTTCAAAGCAACACATTAGGCTCATTTTGTTTTCTCGTTCGTTCGTTATTGAACTGATAGAAATTGATTTTGATTAGATTCCAAACAAAGCTGGTATCATTGTCTTCTGGAATTTAATTTAACTCATTGGTACATATTTTTAGGTGCTGCTCCACTGGATTTGTCTTAATCCAAGGGTTGGTACAAGTCACAGACTAATCCCATTATTTTGAAGCTTCTCTTCTTTCAATGAACTGTTCGGCGAGCGGCAAGCAGTGAGGCTACGTAGCAACAGGTAACATTTGGTAGGTTACTTTCCACCTTTTTTAATTATTATAATAATGATGATACGACTTCGTCATGCATGACGTTCGCACTTGAATTGTTTATTCTTCATCTTTATCCTTCTCGATCACTGAGAAAGCTGAGCTATTTTTATATTATTTTTTATTGACTCACATGATCACCTATATAATAAAGTGTTACATTTAATTAGACTCTTTTATTTTTTAAAATATTAATTCAAATTGTACAACTTAGATTCTTTCACACTATTTGTACAAGTTAGATTCTTTCGCACTATTTAATGTATTGAATGATTTGCAACTATACTTGTCTTTTTGAAGAGAAGGAAAGTCAATTTTGACAATTGCGCGACACCTTTACAAGATACTTTTCCTTTTTCATTTGTCGTCACATTGAACCCAAACTTTAAAAGTAAAGGAACTGATGAATAGCCTATTTGGTGAACGTTGAAAAAACGCCAACCTGCAGAAAAAGTAATTGTTTCTTCTAAATGCTTTTAGTGTGTCCCAGGTATAAATTGTCAAATAGGCATTGATAACAATCTAAATCTAAATCAAATAGGACATACAATAACGAAATCATCAAATACCAAATTTGCTGTAAAGATACTTGTGTCACAATTTTTTATATCTTTAACAGGCTCGTGTAGGCAATTTCATCGTTTTTCACTTTTTCTTAGTCATCCATCGAGAATTACACAACGAAAACATGACTGAATTTTCTTATATGAAAATTGAAATGGGAAAAAAAGGTTAAGCATTACACTTCTATTGAACTACTCAAAATTAAGTAAAAGGAAGAAAAAAAATATATATAAAAGGAAGAATAGAGTACAACTTAGTGGCGAAACTCATACTGTTGAAGCACTTGTGTGAAGTTGGACTAGAGAAGCATAAAATCCATCCTTGATGTTAATGAGTGTTTCATGTCTTCCTTTCTCTACTATAACTCCATTTTTAACTACCGCAATCACATCAGCATTTTTAATTGTAGATAGGCGATGTGCCACAACTACAGTAGTCCTGTTCACCATCACTTTGTCTAATGCATCTTGAACAACCCTCTCTGACTCAGCGTCTAATGCACTTGTGGCCTCATCCAGCAGCAATATCTTTGGACTTTTAATTATAGCTCGTGCAATGGCTACCCGTTGCTTTTGCCCTCCAGATAATTGGGTTCCCCTCTCTCCCACTACAGTATCATAACCCTGTTATATGAGGAAAACATGAAGTTAAGCACAATACCAGAAGTGAATATTTCACCCAAAAAATAGAAGTCTACTTGAAACTACTGCAAAGAAATGTAAAAAGGAAGTCTAAAAAAATGTTTCACAACGTTTTCTTTTCACCTGTTGTAAGCCACTAATGAACCTATGGGCATTGGCCAGTTCTGCTGCAGCTACGATTTCAGCTTCAGTTGCATTGCCTTCCTTTCCATAGGCAATATTGGCACGAATAGTGTCATTGAACAATACTGGCTCTTGACTTACAAGCCCCATCTGTTGCCTTAACCACTTGAGTTGTAACTCCCGAATTTCTACCCCATCAAGTGTAATTTCACCAGAATCAGGATCATAAAATCTTTGTAACAAGGCAATAACTGTGGATTTCCCACTTCCACTTTCACCAACCAGGGCCACCGTCTGTAACAGCAAATTTGATTGGAACCATTAGTTACAAGAAGCATATTTCAGGTTTTACATCTACTTTTTGAAATGAAATGGAGTTTAAAAATAGAACTCAAACTTTACCTTGCCAGAATGTATAGTCAAGCTGAGGTCTCGGAAAATCTGTATATCTGGCCTAGATGGATAATTGAAGCTTACATGACGAAGCTCAATTTCTCCCTTAACACGGTCTAGTCTGGTACCAGACTCATCACTCGGATCTATCTTTGACTTCTTATCAATTATTCCAAATATGGAAGCAGCAGCTATCTTGGCTTTGCTAGAGTCAGGAGCAAAGGAGCTTGATTGGGTAACTCCAATAGCTGCCATAGTTAATGCAAAGAAAACCTGCAAAACATGAAAAATATGTACATTTTTAAGAAGGAAAAATAAATAGTTGGAATTCAATACTCTTATGCTTTCTCCACAAGTTGACAACGATTGTTGGACAAGTATGAAAGAGTTAGTACCCGGAAAACATCTGAGAATGATGTCTTGCCAGCTTCCACAAGTCTAGCTCCGGCATAGAAACTGGTTGCATAGACACAAAAGAGTAGGAAAAATGAAACCCCAAATCCTGTTCCACTAATCAAGCCTTGTCGTATCCCTGTTTTCATGGGGCCTTCACATTTCTTCCTATATAGTTCCATAACCTTATCTTCAGCACAGAAAGAAGCTACCGTTCTTATGCTTCCAACCGCATCATTAGCAACTTGGCTTGCTTCCTCGTACATACATCATCTACAGCAATTTGTATTATCATATTGAGAATTTGTCACAAAATATAAATTATACAGTCACCTATATAGTTATATGGTAAACAAGCTCACTTTTGCATCTGCGCTGAATCCTTTCATGAATTTCATTTGAACATACCCATTTACTCCAATCAAGGGAATCAAGACAAGAATAATAAGCGCCAACTGCCAGCTTGCAACGAAAGCAATAATCAAACCTGCCAATGCTGATGCTATATTTTGAATCAATTGCCCCAACGCATCACCAACAAGGGCACGCACAGATGCAGCGTCTGCTGAGAGCCTTGCACCAATTGCACCACTTGAGTGCTCAGGCTCATCAAACCAACCAACCTCCATGTTGACTACTTTCTCAAAACAAATTAGCCTGATACGTTGGATTAACTTACTGCCAGCCACAGAAAAAAAGTATCCTCGGGCTGGAATTACCAATAAAGATGCAAGACCAAGGGTCAAAAACATTACTGACCAAAACTTGGAATCTTTTTTCATCTCATTAAATGGTTCATAAAATGTTTTGATGACGCTGGAAATCAGCAGACCAAATATTGGAAGTATAACACCATTTGCTATGGCAGCTACACTTCCAATCAGAAGCACTGGAATCTCTGGCTTGTTGAGGGTAGCAAGGCGTCGGAGTGGAACCTCTGGTGATTTTTCTTTAGCAGGTGAATTTCCAAGTTCAGGATCAGAGATGTTAACTCCTGTAGGTAAACCGAACGAAACCGAAAATGAGTGGCGGCTACTATTCCCTGCAGATGATCCCCGACTAATAGACCTTTGAAGTGACCTCATTTGACTTGATTGTCTAAACGATTCTACGGAAAGTTCACTCTTATTTTGATGGTCTGTAGTTTCTTCTGATTCCTTGTTCACTTCTTGTAACCGTATAAGTTGAGAGTAAGCTCCCTCAGGATCCTTGAGTAATTCTAAGTGTGTTCCTGATCAATCAACAAAGTTATAGTGAGATATATGCAAACAAAACTGTGATAATTTGAATTCTGATCTCTATTTGTAGCCTGGAGAAGTTTTAGGATACAACAAAGGCAACAATTCTTGAGAATTCACTAAGAAGTTACTGAAATGCTTAAACTATATTATGATATAGATAACATGTTAAAAAGAATACCAGAAATTAGGTATCATTGATTTTTTAGTGACAAAGCTAATTACTAAGTGCAACACATATTTATGATTAACAGATGAATCAATAAAAAGAATCCATATTTTCACTATACTTGTGTGGTACCTTTCTCAACCATCTTCCCTCTATGAATTACAGCAATCATATCAGCATTCCTTACAGTGCTTAGGCGATGTGCTACAACAACAGTAGTTCGGTTGACCATGATCCTGTCTAGAGCCTCTTGTACTATCCTTTCAGACTCAGCATCAAGTGCACTTGTAGCTTCATCTAGAAGTAGAATTCTTGGATCTTTCAGGATTGCTCTTGCAATGGCAATGCGCTGCTTTTGTCCCCCAGACAACTGAGTTCCATGCTCACCAACCATTGTGTCCAATCCCTGGATGCAAACATAAAACGCTTGAGGTTACTTAACAAATTACAAGATCACAAATCCAAAAATAGCTTTAAAATTGTAGTAAATTGACTAGAACCTAGAACCTGTGGCAGTTTATCAATGAATTTAGAGGCATTTGCAAGTTCAGCTGCAGCTCTTATTTCTTCAATTGTTGCTCCCTCCTTTCCATATGCAATGTTATCCTTAATGCTAGATGCAAACAACACCGGCTCCTGGCTGACAAGGCCAATTTTTCTTCTGATCCATCTAAGTTGAAATTCTTTCAGGTTAATGCCATCAATAAGAACTTCACCTGCCTGTGGATCATAGAATCTTTCTACCAAACTAATAACAGTAGACTTTCCACTTCCACTTTGTCCGACTAAAGCTGCAGTTGTACCGCTAGGTACATGAAGAGAGAATCCATTAAATATCAGCTCTTCAGGTCTGGCTGGATAACTGAAATAGACATCCCTTAACTCTATTTCACCATGAATATCCTCTAGTATTTTTCCGTTTGGATCAGAAGCATCTATATCTGGCTTCCTCTCAATTGTCTGAAACATTTTATAAGCTGCAGCTTGACCCGCAGCAAAAGCACTCATGCTAGGGGATGCCTGGCCAAGAGACCTAAGATATATATCCATATGAAAAAAATATATATATAAATAAGTTGAAGTATGCATCTATTTATCTCTATACAAGTGTGTGGTTGTGTTTGGTTTTGACAAAGAAGCAAGGAACACATGAAATATATAAAATTGAATCAACTTACATGGAAGCAGTTAATACAGCAATAATCACATTAATCACTGTGCCCCCATTATATCCATTTTCCATTATCAACTTTGCGCCAAACCATACAGCCAAAGCATAACCACAGAATATAACAAACATTACTGTGCCTAGACCCATTCCAGCTACGAAACCTTCATTAACTCCTGCTTTGTAAGCATCTACAAGAAATTTGCTATAACTTGATACGGCTTGCTTTTCCCCAGTAAAGGATGCAACCTGAAAATATACACAGGGATAGAAAATAATGAAAATCATAACACTGTCAAAAGTAAGCAGCAAGAAGAAAGCACATTTTACTGAGAAATTATAGAATTTCCCAGATATCTATTTAGGTTCAACAACAACATACAGTTCTTATTGAGCCAATTGTCTGTTCAACTACATGTGCAGCTTTTGCATAAGCACCTTGACCTTGGGAAGCCATCCTGCCTATGGTGAAGGCCATAGCAGCACCAGACATAACAAGAAGTGGAAGAGTGGACAACATGACAACGGTAAGAAGCCACCCTTTGACAAATGCTATCACAAAGCCCCCAATGAATGTTGCTATTAGTTGCAGGAATTTCCCAACCTGTTTAAACAAGCAAGGGTTCAGTAAATGGGCACTCTGGGAAAGCTGCAGTAACAAAATTCAAAGTGGCTTCTGCCCCTAATTAGCATTCAAGTCTTTAATGTAACTGTAGCAGCATATTATACCTTCTCACCCATGGCATCTTGTATGAGAACTGTGTCACCTGACATTCTCCCTATCACCTCCCCTGTGTTTGTTTCTTTATCAAAGAAAGCAACATCCTGTCTTAGTATAGTTTTCAAATACAAGCCCCTTATTCGCGCAGCCTGTCTCTCCCCCGTGACCATCCAGCAAGCCACCTCTGAAATATTAGATGGTTTTCTCATGTTCAGTGTATGTTCTTCATGTCTAAAAAACTCTAGCTATTTAAGATATTATGGTACGGAAAACTGCAGTGATCTTAATTACAGAATACACTTACGGAGGAATGCTGCCGCACCAGATCCTGCTGCCAAGTACACAAATTTCAGAGCGACCTGCAATTTTTATCATGTAACTGAACCATGTCATTCGCACAACTAAAGATTACCATAACTGAGGAATTCTAAACAGAGGTTCGAACAGATATTTATAAATTGCAATATTGGAAGTGGTATCTCGACTCTGCTGTCTGCTACCTCAGAAATGTCACAAAACAGAGCCAAATTTCAGCTGCATCTATTAACCTCACTAGGTAATTAAAACGTGTTCATTATAAGTCCGTTCCCCGGTTTTACCTTGGAAACTTGATCCACTATGTCGGAGCTTGTCTGGTTACTTCCGAAGCTATCAATCATTTCCCCGAACAGTAATGTCATGAGAGGCAAACCCATACCATTTCCAATGGCGCCAATGGTCCCAACAAGCATCAACAGAATGTCAGTGGAGTCAGCAAATGAGAACAGCCTGTGAAATGGAACTGTGTCAGTTTTTTCTTTTTGTTTGTTCTTTTCTCCCTTCTCCCCGTTTGTGCTGGTTTCTGCAGGATTCTCTGATGTGGTTGCCTCATCATGTTCATTCAATTCGCCATCCTTGCCATTCTCGGCCCCCATATCAGATCAGTGCCTTGTGTACTCCACCTATGCAAAACGATACACAGAATTAGCAACTCAGAAAACCAACCCAAAAGGTCGAATCAGATTCAGCAGGCCTAACCAACATTAACACCTCCAAGGATCACAAACTAGAAAACATATACAGATTACAGAAGCAGGGTCAGGTTGAAGCAGAGCCAGACACAGCCCAGACCCAGTGAAAAGATTTTCTGGGCCTTTTCCTTCTTGAATGAAAATTTAATTCGGATTGAAAAAGGGAATTGGTACGAGTTGTCTTAAAGCTAATCAAGTTCCAGGACCCAGTTGACATTTCGATGATTGACCAAACGTGAAGCAACAAAAAGCAGACAGAAAAACCGCAACGGGTGCTTCACTGGGCCTCCCAAGGCAGATTCGTTCACGACCATCCTTTGAAGCGAAGGGCTAAGATTTCTGTCTTGGCAATTAGATTTATCCCACAGGATTGCGAAACAGAGCAACAAATATAAATAGATGTGTGTTATGTTCATCGTTGATGTAAAATTCTAGCGAAATACATTACTTCTTGAAGGTGCTGCTTTTATGGAGAAACAAGAGCACGCGCTTGATTAGCTGATCCAGGCAAGAATGGAAGAAAGGTAAATGTTTTTCATTTTCTCACCAACCAACGGCAGAAAGAAAGAACAAAGGAAGAAAAAGGAATAGCTAATCGCTCTTTTATTATCAAGAGTTCAAGATAATAGTAACAACTCGTTGGAAAAATGCTGCACTTTAACATGAAGAGTCAAACCAGAGGTTTAGAAAAAAAGAGAAACCAAAAAAGAAAGTTCTCTGTTCTTGACAGAATTAGATACCAGCAACTTTGTGGAACCCATCACAGAGAGAACTTCTACAAAACCATCATTGACATCCATATGATCATCACATCGACGTGGACATAACCATCAATAATGAACAAACCCGCGTACTAAAGCACCGAAAGAAAGAGTATCAAGACACAGAAAGAGAGAAAGCTTTTGAGAAAGATTCATCTAACCAAGAGAGAATATGAAAAATGGAAGAGAGATGCACAGAAGATATTTTGTTTTGGAAAAGGATGGAAGAAAAGGGTACCCGAAACTGAAAGGCTGAAAGGCTGAAACCACCAGTTTCTAGGATCTCCCTCTGAGAGTAAGGGCGTTGAACTCAGTTACTGTTTCTAGGATCTGGGTTGGATACTGGTTCTGTTGAGCAGTTCACACAGCATTATATGCACTTTGTTATTGCTTAAAGTGCAAGCATCTTCTTCCGTGATGACTGACTTATTATAATAAAAATAACAATATAATGCTGGTGGACCCTGCCTGCCATAGCTCTTCCTTTGGTCATGCCAAATTTTAGTCAAAGCAATCAACAATTTTTTATTGATTACCATTCTGCAATTTTCTTCCTTGTTTTATTAAAAAATATTAAAAGTTCAGTTGGTACGTGCGTATCTTCTTGCTGCTGCACCACCTGAATTTATTTCTGCCAAAGAAAAAAATATAGAAAAGGCAACTTCGAGGTGGATTCTTTTAGCTTGACCGCCAAGTTTCACTGACCGGGGTTTCTCCTTCACCAGGAAATAGAAGATAAATGACACACTGAAACTTGTTTGTTTTTGCTTCTTGTACTTTCTTGGAGCAATGCAATATATTTCAGAATGTTTAAATTTGAGACCTTTTCAATTTATGGTTGCCTCCTGAAGCAATTTGAACCAAGTTATAGTCACTCCATTAATGGAAACACCACATCACATTTGTTTGCTTTTTTCTTTTTTGGGCCTTTACATTTATTTGCGCATACGACATTTTTTTTGGGTACATAACAATAGGCTTCAGATATTGAAATGAAAATGGGCCATCCTTAGAGGAGAAAGGTTCTTAAAGAACAGACAACATATCAGATCAAAAGAAGCCAATATATAAAATTTCAATTAAAAAATTTCCTATTTCACAGTTCATAATCTTTTTCTTTTCTCATTTGGAATTTTTTAAAATTTTCTTTAAGAAGTTTGACTATACCGTCAAGCAATTATTTTATACTCAAGATATATTTAGTGTACCATATTAAGGCACATAAACATGCTGTAATGCCTAACTCCAAAAGTCCAAATTCCATCTTCTAATAAAGAAAGCTAGAGCCACCATACTAACATAAATAAGATTCATAAATGACAAGTATTCAATGTGACTACCACATTTCTTTCTTTCACCAACTCTGATTACTTTCAAGCTAAAAAAATACAGGCACGAGACTACTGATTGCAAGATCAAATTTAAAGTGCTTAATTAAAACTGAATATATTTGAATTCAAATACAAGTCTTATTTTAAAGTATAAATGTTTCATAGATGAAAGATTAATAACAAAAAGATTTCAAATAATTCTGTTGTCTCAAACGAAAACATAAGATTAATTTGGGCCACTAAAAAATGGAGTTTTTTTTTTCAAATTACACTGAATATTTAAAAAAAAAGCATGGACTCTATAAATGCAAATTGACTGTTAAATTTAATAAAATGTGTTAAATATATAAAATTATTCGTATATTTTTATTTAAAAAAATAATAATGAACTCATGATATGGGATTAAACTTTTAGCTGAAGACTGTTATATCTCTAACAAAACGTGATAAGACTTTTGATGAATATAAAGAAGATTCCGTTGATGTTCTGACTTCTCAGCTAAAAGGGAACTTCTTTTGCTGAGCATTTGAACATTATAAAAGGTTTGCTGCCCACTATTGAAACATTAGCAGCTGTTTTCAATTAGTTGTAAATAGAAGAGTAAATTATTTATTTGACCTTCATTACGTTGAAATTATTTTAATCATTTAAAAAATATTAATATTAATTTAATTTTTAAAATTATAAAAAGTGATATTAAAATTATTTTTTGTGTATAAAAAAATTAAATTAATATAATTTTTATGATTGAAGAAGTAAATTAAAATAAATTTTATATAATTTAATGATTAAATTAATGATATTTTTTGATAATTAAAAAATTAAATTTATATTAATTTTTAAAAAAATTAAAATAATTTTTTATAAAATTTAATAATTAAATTAATATTAATATTTTTAAAAAAATCAAACTAATGTTAATATAATATTTAAAAGATTAAATTAACCGTATAATCTAAATTGAATGTAAATCTCTTCTTTTATAAAATAAAAAAATAAAAAAGGTAAAAGTAAAAAAAGTGGGGAAAATGGGGTATGCAATCACGTGGGTGAATAGTGACTGCCATGGTTCTCGGTGGGTGGAACTTAGATAGTGCGATTCTGCCGACTTCTGTTGCGGTGCGTGTGAGAATGATACGCGACGCTACTAGTGGTGCTTAACAGTTACACACTCGTGGGTTATGGCGAAAAATCGAGAAAAACAAAAATGGACGCAATTGTCACAAGTTATAAAAATCACACACTCTACTATATTATTTTCATATTTACATATATGATAATAATTTAATTATATTTAAATTAGATTTGGTTGTGTGAAGTTTTTTACTCACCGTACACTAAAATAATTTCTCATCTATATTAATATTTATTGCATGTTTATATTAGTTTATTTTTTATTTAAAATAATTTATAATTAAATTTTTATTAAAAGAATTTTTAAAAAATACCAAACATGTACTTAATAGTAAAACTTGATTTTTAGTGTTTGAAATTTTTTTCACCTTGCAAACTTTGTTTCCAAATACAAGAAGTTGTAGTTGATAAAATAAGTTCTCTTACTTTTTTTTTTTAAATAAATAATTATTTTAATAAAATATAACAACAAATTGAGTGTCAAGATGCTAAATTTCTATAATAATTAATTGTTTATTTACACTTTTTAAATTACAAATAACTTTTTAAAAAATATTAAAATAAATGATACCTTTTTCAATTAAATAATTAGCCTTCAGTTATATATTCACACTATCAACTAGTCTGATTGCATACTTTCAGTAACCTGATTCATATTTTTCGTAGAATTTTTTTGTATAATTATAAAATAATCTCTGTTTCTAGTTTCATTGTTCTAAATCAAAATATTGGTTCGACTATGATAATGTTAAATAGATTACAAGCATCCGTAGTAGTACAATATTCAACAGTTTTTGCAAAATTTAAGAATTAGTATGATATAAAATATCATAATATATAATAATTTAAATATATAATTTTACATATGTAATTAAGACAAACAAATTAAGTAGGGATAATTAATAAGCAGTTCCTTAAATTATTAAATTGAAGCCCCATAAGGCAAAAAGCTTATAGCTTTTTTCTTGACGACCCCACTTTCGTCTTATTATTTTTTTTTTGGGGTAAATTTTCGTCTTCTTATTTTGTCAACACAGGTGTGCACAATGGAGGCATATGGGAAAGGAACTATATTGAATGCAAAAGGCCTAAAACGACGTAACATCATAAATTTCATTCCGAAGGATAATGATATTACAAGACAAACTATCATTTTCACTTCCCTACGTACTCATTACCCAATACAAAATCAAACCCTTAAATTATTTCGAAAGGCAGTTAATTGACGAGTAGGAAACAGTATGAAATACTATACGATTAAAATTGAAAAAAAAAAGTTTGACTTTGAGGTATGATAGTGATACTATTCTTTTCTATTTCAAAAAAATTAAAATTGGAAGAATGTATTAGAGATTCATGTATTAAAGAAAATTAAAGAATGAATAAGAGATTCATGTATAAGAGATTAATAAATTAAGATTAATTTTTTCTTTATACTATTCTTTTCTTTTGCTTTGTTTTTTCGTTCCTCTTCATTAAATGTATAAGAGATTCATGTAATAAAGAAAAAAAATAGATTAGTTTTGAAAGAAAAAAAATAGGTTTTATTTGTATAAAAATAAGACAATTTGGATATATATATATATATATATATATAAAATTTTGAGTAGAAAATAGTGAATCTAATTAAGTAGATACCTATGAAATAGGTGGTGCGATGCAAGTTGGAACATGGAAGTTCAATAATTGATGCAAAAACCAACCGATCCTTTGTTTGTTTCATAAATCTTACTATGTTTGCGGCTTCCTCCGTTCTCACATTATTTATGGCTTCGTTCCAATTATTTCAAACATCAAACCCTACTCGGCCGGATTTGCCCCCACGTTCGTTCATTTTACCTTGTGTGTTTTTCCATTTGACTTGTCTTTCTTGTCTTCTACTATTTTCTGTCCACTTCCAACCTGAGAATATAATTATAGATAAAATGGTTAGTACTAAAAATGAGAAAGAATTGGTTTCGTGAGGTGATCATCAACTTTAATGGGAGCTGCCAAAATCAAAATCTTTAGTTGTTTATCTTGTACTAACTTTTATTGTTTAGCTCTTGTTTTACTGCTAATGGTTTTGTTCATCTTTCGGCAACCTGAAAGCTAGCGTATTTGTCTACGATGAAAATAAATAAATCAGCAATGTTATATGTTCCGAAAACCATTTTACATAATTGTTTGCGAAAATGACGTTTGAGTAAGTAAATATCTTGGATAATAATAACACAAATCCTCCGAATACAAGTTGGGGGTAAAAAATTAAATGAATGAGATTTATTCTAACACATTTCGTAAATAACCCTCCGTGATGTATCATTTTCCTAAAGTCAAAAAGATAAAGCTATACGTCTGGAGGATCATGTGAGAGAACCATTACATGACGTAAGCTAGCGGTATATACTCGGTCTAAGGTTTGAAATCTTTTATTTTTTATTATTATTTTCAATGTACTTTTACTCTCGATATGCCTTTTTGGCTAGTAATTAGAAAGCAATAATATGTAGGAATTGTGTGTGAAGATGGTGGAGATTCTCAAGAAGTTAAATACATTCATGTATATTAAGCGCAATCATAATTATACACCTTTGTAACCATCATTTTCTTTTTCTTTTTTTCTATATAACAGAGAAGATTCTAAGAATTGGCGAGACGACACGTAAAAGTTGATTATGGGTTGGATCTGTTATTAAATATTTTTTGATAAATTGTGTTATTTAATTACAAGGTTATTGGCATATCACTGTCAACTCTTCAATACTCGTTTGTTTTTCCAAAGAAAAACAAGATTGGTAATTTTTTTTTTAAGCGGTGTTATGTGTCCTTCTGCTTCCCTCTTGGCTTTTTGTTACTTATACGCCAGTGATCAAGTATGCTTAATTATAGCAAGTAAAACAATAAATCAGCAGCCATATTTGTGCTTACGCTCAAACCCATGAAAGATTATTAAGAATAGTTAATGGAGACAGCAAATGAAACAAAAATGGGGCGAAAATGAAAGCTGATCATCTCCCATTAATGAGGCACACCACACCAGCAACTCACATTGATCAAGTTCAAGTGAGGTCTTCTCGGGTTGTTAAATTTGTACCACATAAAATAAGGAAAAAGAAAAAGACAAGGTATCTTCTTCCTAACATTTAGATTCGTTGTTATTAAAATAAAAAAATCAGATGGGATGAAGTGATATGCACCAAATACTGCATTTGTGAATTGGAAAATTTTTTAAATAGATATTATCTAATTTAAGTACTCTATTTAATAGTTAATAAGTGTTATTAACATTTTAAATAGTGATATATATTAATAATATGATCCATTAAATTTTATATATATTAATGTTTTATAAAAAAATTATTATATATTTTAAAAATAATATTTTTTATTATTCTGCGGAAGTTTATGTAAGGCAAATGAGCTCATGATATTAGTTTTAAAATTATTTTTATACATATTTGCATCCACTTACATTAAATAAAAAAAAATTGAAAAAACACTGTTCGGCGAGTATACAAGAATTTTTCTGCTTCGTAAGTACTGGGTCAACTTGCGTAAGCTTCCGCAGAAAAAAAGGTTTTGCGTTATTGGTATGCATGCGTCAGTGGGCAAGGTCAAATCGGTCACCGATGCATGGCGGACTTGCTTTGGTTGCAGTGGCAGGTCCAACATATATACTTCTCAATCAAAGCAGCTGAGCTGAGCAATTGGGGAAGAGAGATCAGGGAAAATAAAAACAAACAAACAAAGAAAATGAAACAAATTGAATACAGTGAACACTAAAAGTGATAAGATCAAAGATGCAATCCCAGGAACTGGGAAGGAGTGGGAGCAACGGTGAGTTTATCGCAAAGTCATCCATCTCCTGTGAGTTGTGACCGGCTCATCATGCTCACCTTGGCCAAGTCACCCACGTTTACTTTCTGTTCCTGCCCTCAATCTTTTCCTATCATTTTTCAACATTTCTTTTTTCTTTAAAAAAAATAATAATAACTAGTAGTTATGAAGTACAAAATTCAATCATTCTATGTGATCTAAATATCATATGCCAAGCAATATGACTTGGAAAAGTCATTAACATTGCTCTCGCTGGCAATTATGACTTGGAAAAGTCATTAACATTGCCCTCGCAGGCAATTATGACATACGAAACACGTAATTTAGACCATTTTGAACTTTTACGAGCATCATTTAATGGTGCCACCTAACTATCTTCTTTATTTGCCTACATTGATAGTGCCATTTGGTTCGGCTCCGATCTAAACCGAGCAATTATATTATATCCACGGTCCATCATATTCATTGGATCTAGACTAGACTTGGTCGCTAAACTTCTGCAAATTCCAGGAGCAGTAGTTCATTGACATGAACTTTTAGTTATTCTAGTTTCTTGGCTGTTGCACATTTCGCGTGCTCTTCTAGAACTGCAAATCGATCAAATGCCCTCCGTCTGCTTCATCTTATCAAGAATCAAAGGAAAGAGTGGATGAGTGAATAATCAGTGCATACAAAACTTAACGGTGTTAATGTCCAACAAGCTGGTCCAACCAAAATAAAGACAAATCAACTGCTCCCAGGCTAAATAGACAAATTTATTATTTTAAAAGTGAATAGACTGTTTTTAAAAGGTTAAAATTAATTGGAATTTATTAATTATAATTATATATATCTTAAAAATAATAATTAAAAAAATGTATAAAATAAGATTAAAAGTAAACAAAAAATCAGTACAAATTGCTTCTGTTATTGCGATTCTGATGCCTTGGGTTAAGGCCCAGAAACAATGATGATTGGACCACACTGGGCCGAATCTCAAATAGAGCATAGCCTTGCAGATTGTGGGCCAACAGTCCGAATCAAGCGTTCCGTTGGTACCATCTTGTAGCAGTCCAGTTTTCCTCTCAACAAGCAGATTGTAGACTAAAAAGAAAATTAAATAAAATAAATTACTCTAATATCTTTTTTTATTTATCTGTTTGTTTACAAAAAAAAATTTATTTTAAAATCTGTACAGATTTTCCTTCTTACTTAAGAGGAATATATATAGATTTTTTTTAAATACTTAGTGCACGTTTGGGCACCGGTTAGAGGGCTGAAAGTCTGTTTGAGGTAAAATTCTTGCCTTGAAATTTGTACCATTATATTTGACAATTGTTAAGCATAATTACTTATTGCTTTAAACTAAAATTTTGATTAAAGTAATATTTTGTTATTTTATCTTAAAGTAAAAGTCAGTTAAAATTTTTTTAATATTTTTAATTTTAATATTTTTTTTATAATTTTTATTTTATTTTTTTTATTACACCTTAATTTATATTCTTTTTTATAATTATATATTTAAAAATAATTTTAATTAATACTATTCAAATAATATTTATTTTGTTAAAATTAATTTTTAAATAAAATTTTTAAAACATAATTACTTCATTCTAAACTTACTTTTAATTAAAGTTAAATTTATAAAATTAAGTTTATTTAAAATTAAATTTATAAATTTAATTTAAATATATACTTAAAAAAATATGTGTAAGTTTTAAAAATAAAAAAATTTATAAAAAAAATAAATAAATAGAGAAGATATTAAAATAATTTATTAAAAAAAAAAGAGCTAGCCGATGGATTCTTTCTCTTGCACCCTCCTTATTAGTTTTTGATTTAATTCTCTGAATGCCCCTAATTCAGGCTAACTGCGCCACAAAGAGAAAGTAGCTGTGGGAGATGCATTTGTGATTTGATAATAAGAGGCCACGCATGTAAGATCTGCCACTAATGCTGGCGACTTCCTAACTATAAATGTTAATTTTCTTTTCTCAGAAAAAAAAAATTGTTAATTTTCTTTCTTTTATGATTGAGAGTCGGCATTATCGAAGGGAACTTTTGTATTTGAAAGTTCGCTTTAATTTTGAAGTGATTTTTTACTTTTATTTAAATTAAAATTTTAAAAAAATTATATTATTATTATTTTTTAATAAGATTAAAATTTTAAAACAATTCAAATAAATCAATCTAAAAACTTGTTGTAACTTTTATTAAAATTTAAAAATATTTGTTGATCTTAGTGAATTTTCCTAATCTAGTTAAAAAAACATTTATTAAAACTAGTATCTTGATAAATAACATCTGTCTTTCAATTTATATTTTTTAAAAAAATTTCTTATATAATTTATATATTAAAAAATAAATTTTTATATTTAAAAATAATTATAATTGTAAAATATAATTTTTAATAAAAAAACAGGTCAGGGACCTAAAACAAAAGAAAAATTACATAAGAAAGAACCTATCAAAACTAACTGCAAAACGAACAAAGAGAGACAAAGCCAAGTAGGTGTTTGGCCAAGTATCTACACAAAAATTAGCTTCTTTGTACGTGTGAGTCCATTAATTGTAAAATATGATTATAAAAAAATGTTTGTGTTTATGTTAATGGCTTTTTAGGAAAGTAAAAATTGAATACCAAAGTATAAATTAAAAATTAAAATGCAAGACTAAAACTAAAATTAAGAATATAAACAATTGAATACTAAAAATCAAATAACAAATCTAACAATGCAACAAATAATTAAGAATTAATCAGATGTAAACTAAGATTAATTTTAGTTTTAACTATATCAAATTATTAATTTCATATAATTTATTTTTTAAATATCTAACAACTAAGCATGTATTTATCAAAAATCTATCAATTAAGTTTTAAAAATATTAATCAAATATATGTAAAATATCAAATTATCAAATCATCAACTGTATTTTTATTTAAAAATCATAATTAATATTTATCTATTTAACAAGTAGATAGTAAGAATAAAAAGAAAAACACATTTGAATTCATTTAAAAATTTAATTACACTAACTAATAGACAAATAGAATTAGTAAATATTAAAAATATAAAACTGGATAATAACAATCTAATAGTATTAACTAAAATATAATAAAAGTTTCCTTCTCTAATACAAAAAAAAAAGATTTCCTTCAGTTAAGAGCAAATTCTAAATTTAATTTTTTAAAAATTATGTCGATATTATTTTATTCTTATAAAAAATATCGACATTAATTTAATATTTAAATTATTAAAAATAATATTAAAATTATCTTTTTATATTTAATTAATATAATTTTTATAATTAAAAAAATAATTTAATATTAATTTTATATAATTAAAAATTAAATCAATAATATTTTTAATAATTAAAAGACTAAACTAATTATAATCTTTAACAAATTAAATTGAGAATTTAGCCTTATAACAACTCATGCTAAAAATCAAAGCAACAAAATTCTCACTAATGTTTTCTATTAAAATGCTTCATGCTGCTGCTGCTACTGGACAGCATCTCCCTCTCGATTCACCCCGCTTTCAGACTTCACGCTTCGTCTTCTCTCCGAGTAACTCGTCAGACTTCCTCCCTCTTAAATTAAATGTCACAAGCTGTCGCCTGCCGCCTCCTATTTGCGCTGGTGCAACGCCTCAAGACCTTTTTCTTTCCTTTTTTTTTTTTTTGGTTTTGCACTCTGCTCTTTGTTTTAATTCAAGACCTTTTTCTTTCCGTTAAGCCACTTGGGTTGTTGCCCTTCGTTTTAGGTGGGTCAAGTCTTTGTTGGGCACGGGCTCCATTCTTATTTTTTTTAATTATTTAAGCTGATTTTTTACCATTGCCCGGCAGGCTTGCTTCTCTCCACCGTGGGCCAGCCAAGTCTAACCATTTGTATGAATTTTTTAATGCAGGCAATTTCATCGTTTTTCACTTTTTCTATCCATTGAGAATTATATTAATGAGAACATGGTTTCTTATATGATAATTGAAAAGGGAAAGAAAGGTTAAGTATTACATTTCTATTGAACTTCTCAAAATAAAGGAAGAATAGAGTACAACTTAGTGGCAAGACTCATACTGTTGAAGCACTTGTGTGATGTTGGACTAGAGAAGCATAAAATCCATCCTTGATGTTAATGAGTGTCTTATGTCTTCCTTTCTCTACTATAACTTCATTTTTAACCACTGCAATCATATCTGCATTTTTAATTGTAGATAGGCGATGTGCCACAACCACAGTGGTCCTGTTCACCATCACTTTGTCTAGTGCATCTTGAACAACTCCCTCGGACTCAACGTCCAATGCACTTGTAGCCTCATCCAGTAGCAATATCTTTGGACTTTTAATTATAGCACGTGCAATGGCTACCCGTTGCTTTTGCCCTCCAGATAATTGGGTTCCCCTCTCTCCCACTATAGTATCATAACCCTGTGATGTGAGGAAAACATGAAGTTAAGCAAAGTACCGGAAGTGAATATTTAACCAAATAAAAGAAGTTTACTTGAAACTATTGCAAAGACATGTAATAAGGAAGCCTAAAAAAATGTTTCACAATGATTTTCTTTCACCTGTTGTAAGCCACTAATGAACCTATGGGCATTGGCCAGTTCTGCTGCAGCTATGATTTCAGCTTCGGTTGCATTGCCTCCCTTTCCATAGGCAATATTGGCACGGATAGTGTCATTGAACAATAATGGCTCTTGACTTACAAGGCCCATCTGTTGCCTTAACCACTTGAGTTGTAACTCCCGAAATTCTATCCCATCAAGTGTAATTTCACCAGAATCAGGATCATAAAATCTTTGTAACAAGGCAATAATCGTGGATTTCCCACTTCCACTTTCACCAACAAGGGCCACCGTCTGTACAGCAAATTTGATTACAACCATTAGTTACAAGAAGCAAATTTCAGGTTTTCCAACTGCTTTTTGAAATGAAATGGAGTTTTAAAAATAGAACTCAAACTTTACCTTGCCGGAATGTATAGTCAAGCTCAGGTCTCGGAAAATCTGTATATCTGGCCTAGATGGATACTTGAAGTATACATGACGAAGCTCAATTTCTCCCTTAACACTGTCTAGTGTGGTGCCAGACTCATCACTCGGATCTATCTTTGACTTCTTATCAATTATTCCAAATATGGAAGCAGTAGCTATCTTGGCTTTGGTGGAGTCAGGAGCAAAGGAGCTTGATTGGGTAACTCCAATAGTTGCCATAGTTAACGCAAAGAAAACCTGCAAAACATGAAAATATATACATTTTTAAGAAGGAAAAATAAATAGTTGGTATTCAATACTCTTATGCTTTCTCCACAAGTTGACAACGATTGTTGAACAGTTATGAAAGAGTTAGTACCCGGAAAACATCTGAGAATGATGTCTTGCCAGCGTCCACAAGTCTAGCTCCTGCATAGAAACTGGTTGCATCGACACAAAAGAGTAAGAAATATGAAACCCCAAATCCTATTCCACTAATCAAGCCTTGTCGTATCCCCGTTTTCATGGGGCCATCACATTTCTTCCTGTATAGTTCCATAACTCTATCTTCAGCACAAAAAGAAGCTACCGTTCTTATGCTTCCAACCGCATCATTAGCAACTTGGCTTGCTTCCTCATACATCATCTACAAAAATTTGTATTATCATACTGAGAATTTGTCGCAAAATCTAAACTATGCAATTACTTATACAGTTATATGGAAAACAAGCTCACCTTTGCATTTGCGCTGAATCCTTTCATGAATTTCATTTGAAACATATCCATTTACTCCAATCAAGGGAATCAAGACAAGAATAATAAGCGCCAACTGCCAGCTTGCAATGAAAGCAATAATCAAACCTACCAATACTGATGCTATATTTTGAACCAATTGCCCCAGCGCATCACCAACAAGGGCAACCACAAATGCAGCATCTGTTGAGAGCCTTGCACCAATTGCACCGCTTGAGTGCTCAGGCTCATCAAACCAACCAACCTCCATGTTGACTATTTTCTCAAAACAAATTAGCCTGATGCGTTGGATTAACTTACTGCCAGCCGCAGAAAATAAGTATCCTCGAGCTGGAATTATCAATAAAGATGCAAAACCAAGGGTCAAAAACATTACTGACCAAAACTTGGAATCTTTTTTCATCTTATCAAATGGTTCATAAAATGTTTTGATGGCAATGGACATCAGCACACCAAATATTGGAAGTATAACACCATTTGCTATGGCAGCTACACATCCAATCAGAAGTACTGGAATCTCTGGCTTGTTGAGGGTAGCAAGGCGTCGCAGTGGAACCTCTGGTGATTTTTCTTTAGCTTGTGGATTTTCGAGTTCAGGGTCAGAACTGTTGACTTCTGTAGGTAAACCAAACGAAACTGAAAATGAGTGGCGGCTACTATTCCTTGCAGATGATCCCTGACTAATAGACCTATGAAGTGACCTCATTTGACTCGACTGTCTAAAGGATTCTACGGAAAGTTCACTCTTATTTTGATGGTCTGCAGTTTTTTCTGATTCTTTGTTCACTTCTTGTAACCGTATAAGTTGAGAGTAAGCTCCCTCAGGATTCGTGAGTAATTCTAAGTGTGTTCCTGATTAATAAAAAAATTTATAATGAGATATATGCAAAAGAAAAAATTATAATAATTTGAATTATGATCTCTATTTGTAGCATGGAGAAGTTTTAGGATACAAGAAAGGCTGTTCTTGAGAATTCACTAAGAAGTTACTGAAATGTTTAAACTCTATTATGATATTGATAACATGTTAAAAAGAATACCAAAAATTAGGTATGATTGATTTTTTAGTGAGAAAGCTAATTATAAAGTGTAACACATATTTATGATTAACAGATGAATCAATAAAAAGAATCCATGTTTTTACTATACTTGCGTGGTACCTCTCTCAACCATCTTCCCTTTATGAATCACAACAATCATATCAGCATTCCTTACAGTGCTTAGGCGATGTGCTACAACAACAGTAGTCCGATTGACCATGATCCTGTCTAGAGCCTCTTGTACTATCCTTTCAGACTCAGCATCAAGTGCACTTGTAGCTTCATCTAGAAGTAGAATTCTTGGATCTTTCAGGATTGCTCTTGCAATGGCAATACGCTGTTTTTGTCCCCCCGACAACTGAGTTCCATGCTCCCCAACCATTGTGTCCAATCCCTGGATGCAAAGGTAAAAACGATCGAGGTTACTTAACAAATTATAAGATGATAAATCCAAAAATAGCTTAAAATTTTAGTAAATTGACTAGAACCTAGAATCTAGAACCTGTGGCAGTTTATCAATGAATTTAGAAGCATTTGCAAGTTCAGCTGCAACTCTTATTTCTTCAATTGTTGCTCCATCCTTTCCATATGCAATGTTATCCTTAATGCTAGATGCAAACAACACTGGCTCCTGGCTGACAAGGCCAATTTTTCCTCTAATCCATCTAAGGTGAAATTCTTTCAGGTTAATGCCATCAATAAGAACTTCACCTGCCTGTGGATCATAGAATCTTTCTACCAAACTAATAACGGTAGACTTTCCACTTCCACTTTGTCCAACTAAAGCTGCAGTTGTACCGCTAGGTATATGAAGAGAGAATCCACTGAATATCAGCTCGTCAGTTCTAGTTGGATAATTGAAATAGACATCCCTTAACTCTATTTCACCGTGAATGTCCTCTAGCATTTTTCCATTTGGATCATAAGCATCTATAGCTGGCTTCCTCTCAATTGTCTGAAACATTTTATAAGCTGCAGCTTGACCCTTAGCAAAAGCACTCATGCTAGGGGATGCCTTACCAAGAGACCTAAAGATATATACGAATATGAAAAAATTGATATATATGTAAATAAGTTGAAGTATGTATCTATTTATCTTTATACCCGTGTGTGGTTGTGTTGGTTTTCTGAAGGTACTTACATGGAAGCAGTTACCATAGCCGTAATCACAATAATCACTGTGCCCCCATTATATCCTTCTTCCATTATCAACTTTGCGCTAAACCATACGGCTAAAGCATGACCACAGATAACAACAAACATAATTATGCCTCGACCCATACCGATTACGAAACCTTCATAAACTCCTGATTTGTAAGCATCTACAAGAAATTCACTATAACTAGATACAGCTTGCTTTTCACCAGTAAAGGATGCAACCTAGCAACCTAGAAATATACAGAGGGAAATAAAATAATGAATATCATAGCATTATCAGACGTAAGCAGCAAGAAGAAAGCACATTTTATTGAGAAATTATAGAATTTCCCAAATATCTATTTAGGTTTAACAACAACATACGGTTTTTATTGAGCCAATTGTCTGTTCAACTACATGTGCAGCTTTTGCATAAGTGCCTTGACCTCTGGAAGCCCTCTTACTTATGATGAAGGCCATAGCAGCACCGGACATAACAAGAAGAGGAAGAGTGGACAACATGACAATGGTAAGAAGCCATCCTTTGGCAAATGCTATCACAAATCCCCCAATGAATGTTGCTATTAGTTGCAGGAATTGCCCAGTCTGTTTAAACTAGCAAGGGTTTAATAAATGGGCACTCTGGGAAAGCTACAATAACAACAAAATTCAAGATGGCTTTTGCTCCTAATTTGCATTTAAGTCCTTAATGTAAATGTAACAGCATATAATACCTTCTCACCCATGGCATCTTGTATGAGAACTGTGTCACCTGACATTCTCCCTATCACCTCCCCTGTGTTTGTTTCTTTCTCAAAGAAAGCAACATCCTGTCTTAGTATAGTTTTCAAATACAAGCCCCTTATTCGTGCAGCCTGTCTCTCCCCTGTGACCATCCAGCAAGCCACCTCTGAAACATGAAATGATTTTCTCAAGTTCAATGTGTTTTCTTCATGTCTAAAAACTCTGGTGATTTAAGATATTATGGTCAGGAAAACCACAGTGATATTAATTATATAATATACTTACGGAGGAATGCTGTCATGCCAGATCCTACTGCGAAGTATACAAATTTCAGAGCGACCTGCAGTTTTATCATGTAATTAAACCATGTCATTCGCACAACTAAAGATTAACATAATTGAGGAAATCTAAACAAAGGTTCAAACACATACTTATAAATTGCAATATTGGATGTGATATCTCGACTCTGCTGCCTGCTACCTCAGAAATGTCACATAACATAGCCAAATTTCAGCTTATCTACTAACTATGGGTGTTCATGAATTGGGTTGAGTTAGGTTTTTCTTGGCCTAATATTTTATTTGAGCCAAAGACTCGACTTTAAATTTGAGTAGACCAATTATACGTAAGTCTAGATGTGGCTCGACTAAAACTGAGTTTATGGACAGGCTCACGTTGGTGGCTACAGGGGCACATGCCCCCACTCACTTTTAAATTTTTTTTATTACTATATAGTTGATTTTTCATTTTTACCCCCTTATTTTATTAACTTCGCCTTTTATGTGAGGTTAATGGGGTAAATTTCACTTACATACTAAATTCTCTCATCCTGCAATTCTCCTCCACATGTGTAAATATAGGAAATTAATCTGGTAGTCATATTTGTTAAATATTTATTAGTTATTATTTTAATTTTTTTAATTTTAAACATGTATTATAAAAAAAATAAATAAATATTTGATAAATTAATTTAAGTATTAGTATAAAAAAAAGTTATCGTATATAAACATCTTTTAATTAAAATTTTATTATTTTTTATATTAGATAAGGATGATTTAGGAACTCACAACCAAAATCATTCGCATTTTTATATATTTTTGGATAAATAAAAAATTTTAATTTTATTTGTACAAATATATATATATATATATATATATATATATATATATATATATATATATATATATATATATATATATATATATAAATGTAACTCTTATATATTGCTCTTGCCTCCATAGTAAAAAAATTTTGGATCTATCATTGATCGAGTTGACTTAAAATTTAAACATAATTTAAATTTTTACATGTATAATTAATAAATTAAATCATAAAATTTTTTAAAAGTAAGAACTTTATAAGACAATTTATTTTAATGTTTAAGTAACAATATGATAATATTTATATTAATCTTAAGAATATATAAAAAATAATGTTTAAAAAAATTATATTATATAATATTAGGTCAAATTGTGCCAACTGAAAGAATAGTCTAACTCTAGTCCAAAAATGCAAATTGATCCTAACTTAATTTTTCACTACAACTGCGTCATACTTGACCCAATTAGTTCGAACCAGGCCGAATCATCGGGTTGGATCGAGTCTTGAACACCCCGCTATTAATCTTACTAGGTAACTAAAACATGTTCACTATTAGTTTACTCCCTGGTTTTACCTTGGAAACTTGTTCGACTATGTCGGTGCTTTTCTGGTTACTTCCGAAGCTATTAATCATTTCCCCGAACAGTAATGCCTTGAAAGGCATACTCATACCATTTCCAATGGCGCCAATGGTGCCAACAACCATCAACATAATGTCAGTGGAATCTGCAAATGAGAACAACCTGTGATATGAAACTGTGTCAGTTTTTTCTTTTTGTTTGTTCTTTCCTCCCTTCTCCCCGTTTGTGATGGTTTCTGTAGGATTCTTTGATGTGGTTGCCTCATCATGTTTATTTGCTTTGCCATCCATGCCATTGTCAGCCCCCATATCAGATCAGTGCCTTATGTAATCCCCCTATGCAAAACAATTGATACCCAAAATTAACAACTCAGAAAACCAACCCAAAAGGTCGAATCAGATTTAGTAGGCCTAGCCATCATTAACACCACCAAGGATCACAAACTAGAAAACATCAGAATTGATAGATAAAGATTATAGAAGCAAGGTTAGGTTGAAGCAGAGCCAGAAACAGCCCAATAAGAAGATTTCCTAGGCCTTTTCCCTCTTGAATGAAACTTAAATTCGCATTGAAAAAGAGAACTGGCACAAGTTATTTTAAAGCTAGTCAAGTACCCGAGTCCAGTTGGTATTTTAATGGTTGACCAAACATGTAATTAAATTTTAAACCCTAAGCATCAGAAAACGTGAAGCAACAAAAAGTAGATAGAAAAACCGCGACCATCCTATTGATGCGAAGGGTTAAAGTAGTATTTGGTATAAGGAATTATGATTTTATGAAATGAAAATGAAAAAAAGAAAGGAATGGAATTAGTTAGAATAGAATAGATTAGAACGATAATCTCTAATTCATAATTTGATAGTTTTTAAATTAGTACAAAGAATTAATATGAAATAAAATTAAAAATGATTAAAATAATATGGATGTCTTTTTTAAAAAAAATAAAAAAAATTAATTTTTTTTATAAATATTTTATATATGTAATATAAATATATATTGTTGAGAGCTATGTTCAAATTTATTTTTTTTAATTTAATAACAATAAAGATTGCCACTTAAGGAGAAAAAGACAAATATTGTTTTATTTTTGAAAAAAAAAGAAATGTGTACATTGTTATTTGAAATAAATATATAATATAATTATTAAATTTTTAATCATCTTATCTCTTATTTAAATTTTGTTAAGTGATATAATCATCTATTTTCTTATAAAATTTAAGCGCATTAATTTAACAAAAATACTAATTATTATTTTATAAAACTAAAAAGAGTATATTAAAAAAAGAATAATTAAGTCTTATTACTTAGAGTTTTAGAATTTCAATCTTACTTCTCTTAGAGAAAATGAATTATGTGATTCATTGCTAATTTTGTAAAATGAGACATAAACTGAAGATTTTATTCTAAGCTTATTTTTATCAACAAATATATAAATAACTTATTCCATAGAACGGATAGAATGGGTATACAACGAAATTATTATTTCTGTATATAAAACGTCACGTAAGATTTCTGTCTTGCCACTTGGATTTGTCCCACAAGATTGCGAAACAGAGCAACAAATATAAGTACATTACTTCTAGAAAAGGTGCTGATTTTGTGGAGAAACAAGAACACGCGTTTGATTGGCTGATCCAGGCAAAAATGGAAGGACGGTAAATGTTTTTCATTTTCCCGCCAACCACCGCAGAAAGAAAAAAGAAAGGAAGAAAAAAAGGAATGGCTGATCGCTTTTTTATTATCAAGATAATAGTAATATGTCATACGGAAGAAAAATGCTGCACTATAAACATGAAGAGTCAAACCAGAGGTTTAGAGAAGAAGAGAAAGAAAAGTTCTCTGGTCTTAACAGAATTAAGTACCAGCAATTTTGTGGAATCCATGACGGAGAGAATTTCTACAAAACCATAATTGACATCCATATCATCACATCCACACATGGCCATCAACATGAACAAACCCGTGTACTAAAACACAGGAAGAAAGACCAAGACAGAGAAACAGAGCTTTTGAGAAAGATTTATTCAAGCAAGAGAGAATATGAAAAATGGAAGACAGATGCACAGCAGATTATTTATTTTGGAGAAGGATGGAAAAGACGTACCCGAAACTGAGAGGCTGAAAGGGCCGAAACCACCAGTTTCTAGGATCTCACTCCTAGAGTCAGGGCGTTGAACTCAATTACTGCTTTGCAGGTTCTGGGTTGGATGCTGGTTCTGTCGAGCAGTTCGCACAACATTATATGCACTTAGTTGTTGCTTAAAGTGCAAGCATCTTCTTCCGTGAAGGGTGACTGCCAATAAATTTATTATAATAAAAATAACAATATAATGCTAGTAGATCCTCCTTGTCGGATTCAAATTTTGTGTTGCAATTAAGTGTTAAAAATTTAATAAAAAATATATATATATATCTCTTAAATAATATTAATTTTTTTAAAATTTAAATATTTTTTACTGAATTATTAATATTTAATTAAAAAACAGAGTTAGAAACATAAAAATGAGACTGAGAATTTGAATCCAGCAAATACAAAGTGTTTTTATCTATTTATATTTTAACATATCAATATTAAAATAATAGAAAACATATTTATCAAGATAAAATTAATTATTGTAACTAAGGTGAGTATTTTGTTTTAAGAATAATTAATTCTACTTTGATAAGTATATTTTTTAATCATTTAATATTAAAATATTAAAATATAAATAGATATATCACAATCTTACATGATGTTGCAAGAGCATGTAATAATTTTTCACATGCCACAATTATTACTGTAGTCATGGTTGTCTACTTGAAATTTTAGTCAAAGTAATCATTAATTTTTTTATTAATAAGTCAATAGGCTCCATGGATTGAGAAGTATTGTTCCCTTCCCATCGTAAATACTCATTTATAATTTATATGAGAAAGTAAGTATTCACATATATTTAATAATTTAAAAAAAATCTTAAAAATCATAAATTAAAAAACATAAATAAATAAAATTTAGTATCATATACTATAATTTTGTCAAACAATTTAAAATATTTATAAAATTAAAATAATATATAACAAATAACATCAAGTTTAATTTATTTTGTAATAATTAATTTACATAAATATTTATTATTTAAATAATATAATTTTTTTAACAATTTTTATAATTATAAATTTATTTATTAAAAAAATTATTATAAAATAATAATAAAATATAAATTCTCATATCATCTTAAAAATAAAAAAATATATATAATATATGTAAAATGTTAAAAGAAAAAAAATTCACAAGTATTACATATACTTACAAAATGGATAATATAATTTCTACTCCTATTCCTATTTATTAAACGAATACCATACATAGTCCATTCCCGCATATTCTTCCGGATGCAGGGATTTCATCCTCTCATCCGTGTTACCATTATGCATTTTTCTCCAATTCATTGTTTTTCTAAATAAATAAAAGTTCAATTCGTACATACATATCTTCTTGATAAGTGCAAGTGCTGCACTACCCCAGTACGAATTCACTTCTGCTAAAGAAAATAAAAAATTAGAAAAGGCAACATCGTGGTGGATTCTTTTAACTTGACCACTAAGTTTCACTAACCAGGTTTTCTCCTTCACCAAGAAATAGAAGATAAATGACACACTGAGATTTTTGGTTTTCGGTTCTTGTTCTTTCTTGGAGCAATGCAATATTTCTCTCTTTTATTTGGTGTATAAGTTATTAGATATTTAGGTTTTTCAAGAATGTTTCAATTTGAGATCTTTTCAATATAATGTTGCCTCCTGAAACAATTTGAACAAAGTTATAGTCACTCCATTAAAGAAAACACCACATTACATATATGCACAACTATTATTTATGTATTTATTTATTTTTATTTGCTTATACAACATTTTTTTGGTACATAAAAATTGGCTTAAGATATTGAAATGAAAATGGGCCATCCTTAGAGTAGAAGGGTTCTTGAAGAACAGACAATGTATCAGATCAAAAGAAGCCAGTATATAAATTTTCCAAAAAAAAAAAATCTATTTCGCAGTTCATAATCTTTTTTTTTTCCTCATTGGTTTTTTTTCTCTTTTCTTTAAGAAGTTTGACTATACAGTCATGCAATTATTTTATACTACTTAAGACATGTACCATATTAAGGAACATAAACATGTTGTAATGCCTAACTCCAAATTCCATCTTTCTAATAGTGACAAGTAGTGTAGACCCATCATACTAACATAAATAAGGTGCATATATGACAGTCATATTTAATGTGACCATACATTTCTCTCCTTCACAAACTCTGATTACTTTCAAGCTAAAAAAATTAAGACACGAGACTACTGATAATTGACACGATAAAATTTTAAGTACTTTACTAAAATTTGATATATGAATTCAAATACAATTCTTATTTTAAAGTATTATAGTCATATAAATTCAGGTTCTTTTGTAACTAGTTTTTAATTTATTCCTTTGTACCTCTTTATTTAATGAGTACTAGAACCCTATTGATGTGGTGTAATATTATTGATAAGTAATATCAATAAATATATAATTTACTTGATAAACAAATAAATCAATTATGATTAAAAAATAAATTATAAACAAATCTATTTTATTACGACACATAAAAAGATACCGGTATAAGGAGTAAATTTAAAATATAAATATAGGAGAAAAAAATATGATTAAAAAAATTTTAATTTAAATATTAAAATAAAGAGATAATGTCAAAAAGTTATCTCCATCTCTCATGTTATGACTTGAGTCAATTTGGTTTCATTCATTCTCTGGAAAATTTTGTTGCAAACATATCTCTGTAACATTTTTGAACATTTCATATTGCAGATGCAGCATTAACTGATTACATAAAAGGATGGTCAGCAAGAAGCCGAGAAGAGACCTGAGTTGGTATCCATTGAACAGCTTCTGGATTATTTTATCCATGAGCTCTCCTGCAGAAATAATTTCGAGTTTCTACAGGCTGTCATCAGGTTATTTTTTAAGGTTAGGGACTTTTCCTATCTGTGTTGGCCAGTTCAACTGTTTATAGATTCAAATGCATCTATTTTTTCTGATTGTATGTTTACAATGTTTTCTTCTAGTATCTTGCCAGATGCATGGTTTGACAATTCGGCAGCAGTAACACTTACAAAGTAAGGCAAGGAAGCTTTTAGATATTCAGTGCATGCATGGTGTGGCAGAAGGCAGATAAATTGTTTCAAAGTGCCAGATGTGTAGTTGCTTTTCAAGAGCTCTGGAATCACGAAAAGGAAAAATTATTTTATTCTTTTAAAATACTAATAAATGCATGAGGAAGTATCTCTACCATTAATTTTAAGATAATTTATATAAATTTTATGTCAACAATTTAAAATCAATTGTAAAAATACTTTTTAGAGCATGCATTTATTATACTTCATAAACATGCAATAATTTTTTCGTGAAAAGTTCAGCCTTGAGTCTTCCTTGGATCTATACAGAAATCAGGCCTTCAAATTGGTTAAAAGCTGGTGGATGAGGTTGCATGGTATCATGCATTAAGTTTTGCAGTTGATCACATCGAGTAATTATACTGTAACGGGATTACTTTGCTTGGTGTACTCGTCTTCTTACTAGAGTAAATTTTTGTAATTCAAATCTTATGTTAGTCAAATTTATGCTCATTATTTGGCCTTCCTCTCATGTAAATGACGTACAAAAGCAGAAAATAAAACTCCATGCATGTGCTGATTTTTACGTGATTAATTATACAGTTGCTCTTGACCTATAGCCACGCGACTCCAACATATATTATTCAAGAGCCGACATGTGAAGGATGTTTTTGATCGTATTACTACAAATATTATATCAAATTATTCCTTCAAGGAATTAGGATGATTTAATCAAGAATAATAATGCTGTTTTGATTCCTTACCAAAACCCTTAATATTTTGATAAAATTTCTGTTTAATTTTTCTCTACAACATGACAGTACATTTAACAATATTTTTTAGTCAAAATCACGCCAGGCTTAATTTAGGGCTGCCTATAACAAGCCACAAACAAGGTTCATATGATTTTTATATGCTCGTTTAAGTTAAGACTTGACTCACCTTGATTTGTTTTAACTTTTAATTACTTTTGTGAAAAGCAAAAATCTTGAAATGAGAAAAATGTGTTAGCGTTCTATTCATAATTAATTGGAGCTTTTTTCTATGAGAAGATGTAAGACTGTTGCTCTTATTTATTAATATAAGCACATATATGAGCTCCACTTTAAATTTGAAGAAGGCTTTTAAAATCAAATAGGTAAAAATTTTTGGCGGAAGCTTTTAGCTTTGAGTTTGTAGTAGTTATTTCCATTGTAAAAGAAAAGAAAAGAAAAATTAAAGTGCATAAGATAACATATATTTCAAAGAGGTTTTATGTTTTATTAAGTATTTACTCGACAGTTATCATATTAGATGAGAAGTAATTTAAAATCAAGTGTTCAGCATGTCAGTTAATCAACACTTTAACTGTATATATATAAAAGCCATATGACGAGGGAGATGACTAATGAGATGACCTTAGCCTATGTAAGGTGGAGGTGGGGTCAAGATTTTGACAATCCATTAACCTGTGTATATATTTTTTTCTACGGTACTCATCAAATCTTAGTCCCACATGGACTATAGGGTTTGGTCGGCCACAGAGAATTTAATAGTCTCAACTTGCACAATTTACACAACTCTAACCCCCATTCCACTACGCATTGGACTGAACTTAAGATATTAAAACTGGCCCTATTATATTAATTCAATTATTTGATTTTTTGAGTTTCACAAACACCCCTTTTTTTTACAACAAACACCCCCCGTAATGTTTCATAGATAAAAAATTAATAACAAAAAAAGATTTTAAATTCTGTTGTTTCAAACGAAAACGTAAGATTAATTTGGGTCACTACAAAATGGAGATTTTTTCCAAAGTACATTGAATATTAAAAAAAGAATTTTTTATTTTTTTCCTCATCTTTTTAATAATTCTATTAATTATCAAACAAAAAATTAAATATATTTTAATTAAGTTTTTAAGATAATTAATATTTTTATTTTTTTAATTTAATATTATTTTATTAAATATTAAGAAAATTATGAGTAATAGTGATATGCGTGAGTTGTGACCATAGTGCTTCGTAAACAGCACTAAAAAGATAACATTTAAATTTGTTGTTATTAAAAATTAAAAAAATAAATCAAATGGGATGAAGTGATATGCGCAAACACTGCATTAGTGAATGCTTCATAAGCACTGGGCCAACTTGTGCTAGCTCCGGCAGACAAAAAAAAAAAAAAAAGGCAAGAGTGCGATCCGTACGTCAGGGGGCAATTGGCAAAATCGGCCACCGATGCATGGCGCACTTGCTTTGGTTGCAGTTTCAGCTCCAACATATATACTTCTCAATTGGCGAAGAGAGATCCGGGAAATTAAAGAAAACAAACAAAGAAAATTAAACAAATTGAAGTACTGTGAAAGTCATAAGATCACGGATGCAATCCAAGGCACTCACGGATACAATCCTGTGAGTTGTGACTGACGCATAACTCACTTTGCCCAAGTCAACAACGTTTATCCAGATTTAAATTTTTTTCTCTAATAAGACTATTATGTTGAAGAAAAATAGACAAATTTTAGTATGTTAGAATCTTATGAATCATAAAATTTATTAGTTATATTTAAAACTTGTTATATTTTTTTTAATTGAAGACTCTTTCGTTATATCATTAACAAAAGAGAATCGTCATCTCTCTGTTCCTACCCTGAGTCTTTTCCCATCATTTTTCAAGATTTTAGTTATGAAATACAAAATTCAGTCATTCAGGAGGGAGGCAAAACCTACATCTGCTGCCAGTAGAATAAATTGTAATAAAAGTTTGTATAACAGGATAAGAGCCTGTTCGTCTTTCATTGTGGCCAATCTGTTTGCTTTTAATTGTGACAACGCCAACGCTTTTTTTTACAACATTCAAGACATTTCTTTTTAAAGCAAAAAATTCTTGCTTTTTTTGAACGTGCGTTCAAAACGCAAGACAAACAAGTCATAAATCAACAAAGTGGATATAAAACAAGTTATTACACGATATCATATATATATATATAATATATCTTAATATATATCATCATATGCCGAGCAATATGACTTGGAAAAAGTCATTAATATTGCTCACGCAAGCAATTATGACAAACGGACCTTGATCCACAAATTTTTAAATACACACGACAATCAAAATGTATTCTCACAAATTCTTGTGTAAATTAAAAGTTTAAATATATTAAGTAAATTCATTAATAACAAGTCCAAGTAACATTTCAGAACATTGTCCATGTCACAAAATTATATAGCACAGTACCGAAGATTATAGCAAGGCCTTTCTACTCTCGATACAGTGTATTCATCATTCATCAAATCACGTAATTTAATAAAAATATAAAATTATTTATGTATTTTTGTAAAAAATTAAAATTTTAAAATAGTTAATTTATGATATAATATGTAAATAATTCTCAGCAGTCTAAAAGGCAATACATATCAAATATCCTCTCATAGTATTTTCATGCAATTTAAAATTATGTTTCGTAAGTTTATGACCAAGTACTTCACAGGATATCAAGTACAAATTATTTCACTTCTTTTTACATACATACATAATTAAGCTCTTGCATCTGATATGTATGTTTCATGTAGCTCTATACTAGATGTAAGTTCTAACTTAATATTTTACTAACTTTACAACACCCTAAGTATAAATAAATTCATAAAGGTACATATCGTCAAGAATCAAATATGTTTAGTTTAGTTTTTCAAAACTCTTTAATAATGATTTGAACAAGAATTTGTCTCTTTGAACTTGCACCCAAATCATATTTGTGGGTTTTAAAAATTAAACTAAACATGCAATTTAGACCGTTTTGAACTTTTATCAACATCATTTAATGGTGTCACTTAACTGTTTTCTTTATTTGCTTACAGGAAAACGAGATGTTAGACCATTTGCTCTCACAATGGAATTTTGCTAGAGCCATTTGGTTCGACTCTGATCTAACGATCAAAACTGAGCCACGATCCATCACATTCAATGGATCTAGACTTGATCACTAAATTTTTGCAAATTTTAGAAGTTAATTTTTATGTCTCACATTAAATAAAATAAAAAATTTAATATAATATTTAACTCATAAAACACTCTCACTCACTAAATTAGTAAAAGGAGCAACTGGAAAAGGCGTCCGTACAACTGGAAAAGGACGTCCATTGCGATTCTAGCTAAGCTCCTCATGACCTAAAGTCATAATTCTAGTTAATTGACATGAAGTTTTATTTATTCTAGTTTTGTGACTGTTGCACTTTCGCATGCTCTTCAAGAACTGCAAATTGATTAATTGCCCTAGCGCTTCATCTTATCAAGAATCAAAGGAAAGAGTGGATGAGTGAATAGTCAGTGCATACAAGAACTAACGGCGTCAATATTATTGTCAAAGCTGTTCACAGGCTAATTAGACTTAATTTTATTATTTCAACGAACAGAAATACACGAATTCAATGCATCTTTTTACGGGCTAGTGAATAGACTGTTTTTTAAAAAAATTTAAAAGTAATTAAACTTTAATGATTATATATATATATATATATATATATATTAAAAATAATAATTAAAATGAAAACAAAATAAATTCAAAATGTTTTCTCTGGACGAAGGAATAGGAAATTGAACACAAGGTGTAGCGGTGTCAAGGCAACAATGATGCCATTCATCCACTTGCCTCAACCGCAAAATAAATTCTAGTACAAATTACTTTTACTAATGCGATTCTGATGCCTTGGATAAGGCTCAAAAACTATGATGACAGGATCAGACTGGGCCAGACATGGGCTCAACAGTTGTGTCCAGAGCTGCGTTAGTACCATCTTGTAGCAGTCCAGTTTTCTCCTCAGCTTTGCAAAAAAAAAATAGAAAAAAAAACGAAAAAGAAACAGTTTTCCCCTCCACTCACATCACACAAAAGCATTCTTTTTTTGTTTTCTCTTCTGCTAATTGCTAGCCCATGGATTCTTTCTCTTGCGACTTAACGTTTGCAATCCACAATTAATTCCCCAACATTTCCCATCGTGGTTAATGGCTCCTCTTTGTTTTTGGGAGTGTCGTTTGCAACTTCTTTAGTAAAGAAACTCAAGATGATCTCCCAGTGAGAACAACTAGTTTTTAGTCGGTGAGGTACTGACTGATTACTCAGTCTACTGACACACAACATGAACAAAACGGTTGCGTAGAAGAAGAATTATACGAGCCTGAAAAAACAAAATTGTGACTAGACTACTATATTAAGCATGAGGCATGCATGATACTTATTTATCACATTAACATTTTTGTATAGGTTATACAAGAATAAGATGTAATTAAATAATAACAATCTGATAAACTAACTACCAAATAACCATCTGATAAGCACCCAGTTACTCATAAAATGAGATAAGGAATAGCCAAATATAATTATAGATTCCCAATTTGTACACAAGGAATACTTTAGAAAGATTCAAAATTATATGATAAAAATGAATTAATCTAACTAAGCCAAATTATCAGTTTTATTAGTTTTTGATTTAATTCTTTGAACGCCCCTAATTCAGGCTACTATGTATAACTACAGCTACGCCACGGAGAGAAAGTAGATGTGGGAGATGCTAAATTTGTGATTGGATGATAAGGTTTTGATGTAAGATCTGCCATGTGTGCCAAAAGAAGAAAATGAGAGAAGGTGTGGAGTGTGGACTCTTCCATCTTATCCTTGAAGGAACTACCTTTACAACAACCGGAAATCTTGACCTTTTTTCTTATTACTTTCCATAATCATTATGAGTTGTGACAAACTTCGTTAATGGAAATTCAATTCTAATTCATGTTCCATCGTCGTTGATTCCCATTAATTGAATCGGCATGTTTCTATCCAAGACCAAGACATTTACTGACCTTTTCTTAGTTCATACTCCTCAATAGTGAACACAGTTTGGCAGTTGCTTTCCTTTGTCCAGCACTGACGACCCCACTCTCAACCAGCAATACGACTGGCCTCAGGAAACTTACCTAACGATCCACAGATTTTGGCTTTTTTGTAGTGTCAATGAAGAAAAGAAGAACACCTACTTGCACATGAAAAGAAAAAGTCCAATACGTTAAATGATTCATTTCTTATTTATTCCTTTGACGGTACTCTGCAAAGGGCAACTGTAGGGTATGTGACTTACAGATAATTTAGCTTTGTTAATATATATATATATATATATATATATAAAGAAATACGTGATTAACATTCCTTCTCGAAAAAATAGCAAGAGACGTGATTAGAACTTATTATTTATTAAATTGAGAAGACGAAATATTATTTGCACATAAAAAATTGGCGTAATATATAGGGATTTTTTTGGGTACAGTAATATATAGGGATTTGAATTTTCTATTGTCATTTAGATATGAATAGATTAAACTATTATTTTAATTTTTTAAAAATTTATTTAATATTAATTTAATCTTTTAAATATATATAATATTAAATTAATTATTTAAAAATTTAAAATAATGTCAAAATAATTATTTAAAAATATATAATATCAAATTAATCTTTTAAATATTTAAAATGATAACAAAATAATCGTTTCAAAAAATTATTTTAAATAATCAGATATCACTTTAAATTTTTAAAAAATTAATTTAATATTATATATTTTTAAATAATTAAATTAATATTACATATCTTTGACGATAGTTTAGTCATGTGAATATTGTTGTATGTATCTTTTATCTAAAAATAGGTGGATTTCAATAATTATTATAGATCGATGAGGTTCATCTATTTGGAAAGAGATATTTGAAGAGCAGATGTGCTATTTATAAGATTGGGTTTTGATTTCTTCATATTCATAATTCATTTGTGATTTTTTCTATCCATACTATATATTATAGTTGCAAAGATAATTTTGCAACTTTATATATCTCTCGTTACTCATATATTTTGACATGTATTATAAACGTAAGTAAATTTTGTCTTACGTACAACAAATAATATAAATGTTTAATTAAAACTCACACATGATGGCCTTAAAATTAGAGCAAAAGTTTCAAGTATATACGTTCGTTGAGTTACTTATGAATATGATTTTTGATTAAAAGTTTAGAACTGATGAACTTAAAATTTTTGCATCTATTTTGAAACCCTTTTTATGAGTTTCTGACTAAACTATTTATATTAATTTATTTTATATAAGATAAAATCTATAAATATATATAAAATGTTTATCTTACTTATCATGGTCTTTTTGTTTAAGTAGTGCAAAATGATGAACCCCAGACTTGTCTCTATTATGTGATTTTTTGATGTAAATTATATCAAAATTTTGTAACGTGTTAGTTGGTAGACTGTACCTGGATATGTGTAAAATAAAATTTAAACCTCAAGATGCCAATAAAATTGTGAAAAAAAAGTTTTAATATAAAATTTTACATTTTTAAAAGTAAATAAAATTTTATAAATATTATTATTTGTATAAATATTAAAACAAGCATCAATTATTTATTACCAAATCAACAAACGAGCATCATTCACCTTTTGATAGTGATTCATCCGCGGCTGTAACCCCCTCCCATTTGCAGACGAAAATCACCCATTCATTCTATATACAAATAAAGTAAAAGATGCTCGAAAGCAAAATGTCCATCTGGAAGTGCCGCTAGAAATTAGACCCTCTGCTCTGCTAGACTCTGCCTTTGAGGGCAGGGCAGCCATGGGAGTGGCAATGGAATTGGAGAGGCAGTTGCAGACGTTGTTCGTCTTGGTGAATGTTCTTGTGTTGAGCGCCTCTCGTATAGCCACAGCGAAGAGTTATGTCTCAGCTGTAGGAGACCCAGGAATGCAGAGAGATGGACTCAGGGTGGCCTTTGAGGCTTGGAATTTCTGCAATGAAGTTGGCCAAGAAGCTCCTCGCATGGGTAGCCCGAGAGCTGCCGACTGTTTTGATATTTCAAGTAAGCCAAGTCAAAGAACAAACCTTGATTATAGAATTTTTATCCTTTGACATTTGCTCATCATTGTCTTGCTTTTCTTTTTCTTGGGTCCAGAGACTCTCCTCTCCACATATTCTTCAATTTCCTCTATTTTCAGCCATTCTTCTTCTTTTGTTGAAACTGGTTATAATGCACAGGTTCTCTGAAACACAAAGTCACAGAAGCTGATAACAGACTTGGGGTTGGGGAACCATTTCCTGATCAGCGACCAGGAGATATAAACAACACAGACCTTTATGCAGTTCAAAAGGAACTGTATTTGGGTTCTTTATGTGAAGTTGCAGACACCCCAAGGCCTTGGCAATTTTGGATGATAATGCTGAAAAACGGCAACTATGACACGAAGTCTGGTTTCTGTCCTCAGAACGGGAAAAAGGTACCCCCTTTCAGTTCAGGACAGTTCCCCTGTTTTGGACAAGGGTGTATGAACCAGCCCATCTTGTGTCATCAACAGACACAGCTCAAAGATGGCATAATGCGAGGAGGATTCAATGGTACTTATGATTTGGATTCTGTTTGTGGGGGTGGAAGTGGGAATGATGGTTTCTCTTACTATGAGGTAGTCTGGGAAAAGAAAGTTAATGTTGGGAGTTGGGTGTTCAAACATAAGCTAAAGACTTCAAAGAAATACCCATGGTTGATGCTGTACCTGAGAGCTGATGCAACCAAGGGATTTTCCGGAGGTTACCATTATGACACAAGGGGAATGCTAAAAACTGTAAGTAGAGGCTCATTTGTCCAACATTTCCTTCAGAATTCGATATTTCAAATTTCCATTCTGTTTAATTAGTCATAAAATTAGTAAGCCGTATAGTCTACTTAATTTCCTTCAATGTATCTGGTTTGATAAGCCACAATTAACCATTTGGGTTCATGGTTCAGCTTCCAGAGTCACCAAATTTTAAGGTCAGGGTGAGCTTAGATATCAAGATGGGGGGAGGACCCAAGAGCCAGTTCTACCTTTTAGACATAGGTAGCTGCTGGAAGAACAATGGTGCTCCTTGTGATGGAGATGTGCTCACTGATGTCACCAGATATAGTGAGATGATCATCAACCCTGAAACTCCAGCTTGGTGCAGCCCCACAGGTTTGGGGAACTGCCCACCTTTTCATATCACTCCAGACGACAGAAAAATCTACAGAAATGACACCGTCAATTTCCCCTACTCGGCTTATCACTATTACTGTGCTCCGGGTAATGCCCAACACTTGGAGCAACCTGTGAGCACATGTGATCCTTACAGCAATCCTCAGGCACAAGAGATAGTTCAGTTGCTGCCTCACCCTATTTGGGCTGATTATGGCTATCCCAGCAAAAAAGGGGAGGGTTGGGTTGGGGATGCAAGGACTTGGCAACTTGATGTTGGGGGGTTATCCAGTAGACTCTACTTCTATCAGGTCAGTAATTGAATTTCTACTCTACTGTTGGAATCTCATGACAAGTTTATGTGTCTCAGAAATTTTAATTTCTTTGCTGCAGGACCCAGGCACGTCCCCTGCTAAGAGAATTTGGACTTCTATTGATACTGGTACTGAGATATTTGTTAGCACCAAAGATGAAGTAGCAGAGTGGACTCTCAGTGACTTTGATGTTATTCTAAGTTCTAACAAGCAAACCAAATTGATGAATCAAATTTATTAGGTTGAGAGCAAGTATGGCTAGGATTGACAGTAAACTTGACTTTTTTGGGATTAGACAGTCGACACTGTCCACGAAATCCTAGGGGTCTAAAGCTTACCCACGTTCCCAAAAAAAGAAATTCTCATTGTCAAAATCGGATCGTAGGATCCTGAGGAATAGAAAGAAAATGGATGATAATGTCAAAGCAAAATGACATCAATAAACAAATTTATTAGTATGCTGAGTAAAAATAAACTTATTTAATTCTTGTATTTGATATTTGGTTTTCGGTCATGAGATAATTTTTATGCATTTTTTAAGGTAATAAAGTCTACTACACTTTCTGGTGAAGACCGAATGCAGTCACAAGAAGACAGAACAGATTTAGCTTTAAAGTCCACCCACTTAATTTTTCTTTTGGGGAACTGAGAAGCAGTACAAAACTGACTTCAGCCAAAAACCATTATTTTTCTTTTGACTATATGCCATTGCCAACGACACTCTGTTTGAAGATTTTTTTTTTTTTGAAAATATTTAATTAATAAAATACAACTAAATACGTCTTTAAAGATGTTTTATACTCTCAGAAAAAACTAGAAACAAAAAATAATCAAATGAAAGACGTTATTAGTTTTTTTTTTTTTCACTAGATGGTTCCTGCCAAGCAAATTGATATTTCGGGGCACAAGGCAACCCTTTTGTTGTTGTTATTTTTTAGGCCATGGCAACGCCTTTTTCATGAACCGAACAGGTTCCCTCACTCCAATTTCCAATCCCGAGGGCCCGGGAAGCAAGCAATGATTGAGAGCTTGAGGGCAGAAAGTAGACGCACCTTGTGACAACTGACAGTGATGCAGAATTTTGGGTGGGACGGACCTACCATGTGATTGGCACCTAACTTGTTTGGCTGTAACCCCTTTAAACTCTGTGACCCAATAAGACATGCGCTCCCTGGGACCTGCCAAATTGTTTGTTGGCTTGTTTGTTAAGCCAGAGCCTGTGTTGGGAGTGGAAAATAACTGAATCCACTACAATCGATAATATGTACCATGAATTTCAATATGGTAATGATGATGATGACTATAAACATGAAATGGGACGGGCCATGACCGTAGCTGTGTAATTTGACCAAGGCTTTGGATTCAGAACTTGCATCCTAGACATGTATAATACCATAGCAAGGTTGATTACTTCTTTATTCAAGCCAACCCAGCTCTTCTCATGGGTTTTTTCGCTTTCTATATCTTGACCACAATCCTAGTTGAATTTTCAAAATTTTGGTGTTCATGAGCTGGTTCCTTTGATCCAAACATTCAATGGTGGCGGCTCCTTCACGGGAAATCACAGAAAAAGTCGAACAATTGATCATTTTAGGTGGCTTTGTTTGGTGTACCTGTAGTTAAAAGTTGATGCTGCTAGTGCCAGTTCTGCTTATACATTGGCAGTTGTCATCGGGACTTTGCTCAAAAAGAATTGTTGCTTTCATGGTCACATGATTAGAGCTTTTACTATTCCAATTCCTCCACCATTTTGACTATTCACGGCTCAAAATACCTCTTGCTTGCTTTCCCCTCTTCCATAACAACCAACCTTTAGCTATTTTGTTGATTGCCACCAGCCAAAGTCTTTTTTTTTTTTTTGCTTTAACAAAAGTAATACTTGGGAAACGAAAGTTAAAGTTAGAATTATGAGATTTGTTAATGGATATACTATAGAACTCAATTAATACACGGTTTGGTGTCTCTTGAAAATGAAATAAATAAAAGAATTAAACAGTTTGACTTCGTCATGTGTCATTTTAATCATATTATTTGATATTCATATTTTTATATTTAGCTTTAATAAATAATATTTATATGAAATATAGATCTTGAATGTTGTAATATATTTATTATAATAGTTAATAAATCATGATTTTAAATCTTAAAAAAGAAAAAATTTATTAGTCAAATTTTTTAAGATTGTTTTTTTTTCTTTTTTTATTTTTTTTTCTTTTTATTTAATAATATTTTTCTCTCATTTTTTAATTTTTATAAATTAAATTTAAAATTTTAATTTTTTTATCAGTCTAAATTAATTCATAATTATTATTAAAAAATTTTAAATAAAGAAAAATACTATATATTAAAAATACAAATAAATATTAAAATGTCTAAAATAACTAAATAAATATATAATTTTAAATTATATAAAATTTAAAAATAATAATTTATTAAACATTTTTTTAAATTATTATGAGTAAATTTTTGTTTTAAATTAAATATTATATTATAATTTTTAAATAATATATAATTATTTTTTAGTTTTTTATTTATTTTTTCGTACATTATACAAGTGTTAACACTAGACTCTATAACTCTTGATGTACGATACAGAATTTGCGTACCACAAGAAAAGCAGTACGACAGTGGAGGCATCTTTCAGTACCACGACGTACGAGCTATAAAAGAGGGTAGTACACTTGAGGTCTCTCTGAAGTTTCTTTTATTTTTATTTATTTATTTTTATTTTTAAGTAGTAATCATAAAAGGAAGTAGTACAGGGCCAGTATTGAAATGGAATTTGATAGTACATGCATGTACTGCAAAAAAATTCCCCTTTATGCGATTACATATAGAATGGGATTGCATCATACCTCCGTTGAAGAATACCATTTGTGCATAATCTAGAAAGCCAGTTTTGTGATGAAACGAGTCGAGGCAAGCTTATTGGATGGGAGATTTTTACAGAGAAGCTGCTTAACGTTATGGATGTTGACATGGTTATGAGGTAAGGTATTAAGGTAATCCAAATGGGGAGCAAGAGAAGGAAGGGGCTGGCATTAATAGTTAGAGACAGGACAAAGTTGGGGAACAGGCAGAGCATGGATGGAGCTATTAACAGAATACAGTCAAGAAACCAAGAATGAGAGGAGAAATCTGTTGTGGCTTCACTCATGCACTGCCTCTTCCCTGGCTCTGTCTCTATCCTTCTCCATTTCTCCTTGGTCCTTACTCCCCCTTTCATTATTTATTGATGTGTCTGAGTGTGCTGCTACATTCGAATGCGTTCATGAGTTCACTCTTTTTTTTTTTGGGGTCTTCTTCAGGAGTTCAACAGAAAAAGTTCATTTTGGTTTTTTGGTCATAAACAAAAAAAGTTCATGACTTCAACAAAAGAAGGTACAAATGTTCATGGGCTTGGCCACTAACATCCTCTGGGCATTGAAAGCTCGGTCTAGCCCATGAAGACAGTTCGTCCATTGATCCTCTCCTTTAGTCCAGGCTCAGGGTTGACCCCCAAAAAAAGTAAAAGTGCAGGCTCAGGCATGATCACTTGTGGGTAAGGTCCCTCCTTTAGATGCCTCATCATAGAAGAATGCTACTGGCACAGTACTTGATTCATTAGGACAAATGAATGATATTAGTGATAGTAAATTAGTAAATAAGTAAATAACAAATATTACATGTGAAGAAGGACTTCTATTAATGGATTAAGCCTATTCCTTAGATAAGCCAATTCTAAATGCTCTAGTAAGAAACTGGATTGGCTCTAATTGCAACCGCTCTATTTGGCGCAGCATTTTATAAATTTTACAACTGCCTTCTCAGTTCCATAGTTGCTTCTGCGCTGTCAAATAAATTCGGATCCACAGTTGTTTATTTAACTCTGTAGTTTAATGTGCTTTCATTATGTGAAGCTCGTTCCACACTTCAATAAGCAGTTCAGAACCAGTTTGAGTGGGATAATTCATCGCCAAGTTCTCTAGCATTATTCTGACAAGAGTTTGTGATGAAGCATTCTCAACCAAGGTTCTCTGCAAGATGCCATAATGATTATGGGCCGGATTGTGGTACAGCACATCTGCCATATTGAAATAAAGAAGAATGGGGGAATGAATTTCAAGTCTAGTGGCATTCTAGATTCCACTTTCTCATGTATTTCTAAAGTATGGGTGGACACTGAAATCAGGCATTTTTTTAACCCTCTGTAGCCTGTGCTGTATGTTGATCATCATATGTTAAAATGTTAAAATAAAGAAAAATGGTGAAAAGCAGAGAAAACAAAGAAGTAATTTGCAGTATGGACAATAAGTGTGATCAGATACATGCGGAGTGACTTTATGCATAAAGTAAGAAAGTTTTACTATTTCGGGCTAACACTAGGGACTTAACGAGATTTCTAAATTTTTGCAAGTACTTGAAAAATTAAGATGGCCACTTATAAAAACACCAACTTAAGAGAGATTATAACAGAAAATTTCTGAGTTAAGACTTGAGAGACTGAAAGATTACAGAACATCAGCAAGTTATCAGAGTTCTGTTGTGCGGTCGTGAATCTCATGATATGCTGCGTGGTCTAAATTCAACAGAGCTTCATCGGCGAAAGCCATGAATGCCATTGAAAGACAAGAAGGGAAGCACAGACAACACGCTTCTTAACTGGGAGAAAAAAAAACGAAAATTATTTTCTTCCACAAAAAGTAAAAGGGACTTGCATGCCCGTACCTTTATCAGAGAAGCATGAGGAGCCGGTGCAGTCAACTAGGACACAAGGCTGAGCTTCTCCTAGTTTATGGTCAAGTTTTCCAGATTCTATAACCTGTAAATCCTCCAAAAGGATCACATAATGCTCTTGAACGTCCCCTGCACTCTTTTCTCCTCCAACCATGGCTGCAACCACCTCCCACCGATCTGGGTGTTGCTCATCTACCACTGCTAAAGCCAGCTCAAACAGTTTGTTCTCCTCCCAACTCCACCCACGCAAGCCCCTAGGAAGATCATCCATGTCACTAGCCTCACCCATGGATGACAACCTTCAGAGGACTTTGATTCTTTGAGGAAATTGAGAATTTCCCAGTAACTGATTTACATTATGGTAATTCAGGAGGGTGACTCCTTGCCAGAGAATCTCACTGGCACCTTTGTTGAATTCTCTTGATCTTTGGGGAGTCAGATGTCTGCAATGACCTGCCTGCAAAATTACACCTTTCGTGCCGTTAAAAGGGTCTTTGCATTATACAAATTGGCCCTTCATAAGCCAGATCTCCACTTTCAGCAGGGAGAGTTACTAAATAAACTCAATCTTGCGATCATGAAAGATTGATACCTTTGCGCCGAAACAGCAAACTGATAATAAAAAATAGACAAAATATAGTACCTCACTATCCATTTCTTCCAAGAACTGGGATCTCAATTTCTTTTCCAATTCTAGCAGTGCTATCTCCGGCGTCATGTGGAAATTTATATACGTGAAATCTTTCTTTTATTATGATTGGAACATGGAAGAAGGATGGCCAGAAACCGTCCGCAAATTATCTGTGCATGATTTTTTTTAATCCAAATTTCAATATTTTGCTTTGCAAGGAAAGTAGGTGAATTTCGCGGTTAAGATTGAACAATGCTCGATCTTTCTGTATGATTCGATGCCTCACCAATCAGAACGGGGTCACTTTCGAGGGTTGGTATATGTGATCAAAGATTAGATGTGGAAAGCAAAAGTGAAGTAAGTACCGGTCTTTAAAACTTACCATATGTTTGGATGAATAAAATAATAAATTAAAGTAGTAAAAAGAAAGTGAGAGTTTTTTTTAGTAATGAAGTAAAATTTTTAAAATAAAAATTATCATGTAATTTTTTAAAAAATTTCCTTATTTATTTTTTATGAATATTTTAATTTTTTTTAATTTAAAAGATCTTAAACATTCAACAAGAAAAATTTGTTGCTTTACCGCTTTCATTCCCTTCTTCATTTTTTTATTCCTTTCTGCTCCAACCCGGGGTTGACTTCATTTTTCTCCTTCAATTGGCATACTAACTACATACACACCTGAATGACTTTTCAAACCATGCGGATCTCTTATATCAAATATGTGTTAGTGATACAAATCAGTTATATTACTCAAAATTTGACTTCATTGAAATGGATAAATATAATTGCACATTACAATTCTTATTTTTTTTAATTATATATAAATAATACTTAAAAATTATAATGAATATGTATAATTATTTTATTGCACGTAAATTTATATTAAATAATTGTAATATAATATTATATAAAACTAGAAAATAAATTGAATAATAAAACTATGCGCAGAAATGTATTATAAAACACTACCAAACATAAAATATCAAGGTGCCTTTTTTCTATTGTTCTTTATATATGATCATTTGCATTTTGTTTGAGGAAAGTTGCGTAGGATTTGTTTGAAAGACAAAATTCATTATTAGTTTTGTGACAGTTCCTCCCCCCCCCCCCCCCCCCCCAATTTTTTTTTGTCATCGTGACACTTCCTCCCTTGAAAAGGGACATACAGCTTCGAAGAAAACAAGCCCATAAAGAATCGGCCAGAATATGCAGTGCGATGGATGACCCGGCAACGGATCCCCCACCGACAGGAGAGATTTTTGTGTAGATGAGATTCTTACAAGTTATGTGTATTGAATAAATAAATAAAAAAACACATTTTAACATAAAATTATTATAATATTCACTTTTTTAATTAATTTAATACTCACAATTTGTATAAATTAAGTTTATAAAAGAATCTATGCACTCGCTGATTATAAATCTTTGTTTAGTATATATTTTTAGAGTGAAAAAATAAGTTTAAGAATTAGGTCTATCTCTTGTTTAATATCAATTTAAGAGTGAAAAGAGAAATATTTAGAATAATAAACTTTCTATCAATCCCTATATTTTTGAATCCTTCACTTATTTAACATTGTGTTTTTTTTATATTTTTTTATTAATATAATAAAATGGAATAATTAAAGATAGGCTGAAAAGAGAAGGAAAAGAATGGACTAAAATTAACTTTTCTTTTGTTTGAAAGATTAATAAAGAAACGGAACAGAACTCCACTACTCTTGTTTGAAACTTAAATAATGAAGAAACGGAATATAATTATTATAATTTTTAACTTCTTAAATAACATTTTTAATTTATTAAAAAAAATAAAATACTTAATATTTTCTTTTACTATTTGTAATTTTTAGAAGAGCTAATTATAAAAATATATATTTATGAGAGAAAGAAGCTCTGATAAATATGATGAATGTAAAATGGTGTTACCGTTGTGAAAAAGCTGAAAAAGCTCTTACCAAAAAAGATGAAAGAGATCAAAATTTTGATAAATAAGATTAAGGGTGAAAATATAAAATATTTATTTTTTAATTATAAAAATATTGAGTTTCCCTAATTTCATTCAATTTTAGAAAGAACAAAAATTGAGTTTTTGAAAGAGAGAGAAGGAGAAACACCCTTGAGTTTCTTTTCCTTATATCTATTTTTTAAACTCCCAAATAAAAAAACTTGTTTTCTTTAATCTAATTTCTTTTTCATTCTCTTCATTACCTATCATTCAAACACAGTATAAAAAATTAAGAGAAAAAAAGTGTTAAAAAATAAAATAATAATACAGTACAACAAAAATTAAAAAAAAATTGCCATCATATTATAAATTTTAAAAGATAATAAAATAATTTAACATTTATTTATCTATATTTTTATTTTTTTAATAAAATTAATCTATTAAATAAAAATAAACAAGATCAGAGTGATGATTATTTCACTTCTTCATTTATTATTATATTTCTTTTATATTAACTTCTTCATTTATTTATTTTTCTTTCGTATCTCATATTGAGACACATCACAATCTACAGGCAACACTGAAGAGACGTGGGTAGGCAACCCGACCGATAGAGTCAGAGGATCCATTGTATCTCCAGCCCTGTGGTCTTCATCTTACTGTCCGCTCATTGGATCTTATTCAATTCAATTAACTCAATTCGCCATGCGTGATGCGAAGAAGATAGGGGGCTTGGTGGCGACCAATACCAAGTAAGAACCAGAAACATCATACCCCTATTGCTCATGTCTCACTGATGTGAACTTGAGCAAATGATCTTTTACTCTTCTAAAAAGGAACAAATTTTGAACACTCAATTTATATTAAAAAAACTACTGGTGCGTGTATTTATTTATAGAAAGAGACAATAATTGTTGATACTTTGCTTTAGTTGGTGTCCGTTTAGTTTCAACCTTGTCATGTGACACTTGTTGTATTTTTAATTTCTTTTTAAAATTGCACTGTGAATAATTGAACTCATTTTCAACACTAATTTCGATAAAATAAATTTTTATGGCACAATACAAGTACTTGTTCCGTGGGATGACCTCCACAAATTAATCTTATTAATATAATTTTAAATAAAATATAACTATATATTTTATTATAAAGCTTATATTTTCATAAAACAGTTATAAAAACATAAAGATAATCTTCTAGATGCATATTCATTTTTTCTTATTTCTCACGTTTAGTTAATCATTATCTTTCTTTCTCTATGTTTTACCTTTCTCAAATACTATTGGTCCAATTCAACTCATGTGAAAGACGAGGCTCTATTATGGATCACTGTCATTTTCCAAAAAAAATAAACAACAATATCGGAAGCACCAAACAAGTCAACACCTATCAGCCTCACCTTTGTTATAAAGCCTAAGTATTCATGGGACAGTTTGAGGGGAAAACAGTTTAATGTATTAGAGGCACCAAACGAAAAGGCAACACCTATCAAGCATCGCCTAAGGGTGTGATGCAATCTCTACGGTAAAATATAATTTATCCCGAAGAAAAAAAAAAGAATATAGATTGAACCCACCGGTTCTAGTCCTGACTGAACACGTCAGCTATTGGGCTTGAATCTACAGGTTAATCTGGACTTCCCTGTAGGTTTGAACATTGATGACAATGGCAATCACTCATTATATTGCCACTTTGATGGATCCAGCTCCTTCATTTTCATTACAAATATCTTTTCTTTTTCTTAATATACTGCGGCCTTTTACATCATGATAAAGTTAACACTTAACAACAATGAGCACCAGCCTTTGTCAACAGAACAATTCAGCGAGGATGAGAGAGAGACACACACACAAATGTAATGGAAAGAGTGATTCAAATTGCTTCAGCGACCGAGAAAGATAACGCCAATCGTCCCAGAGCTTCTCTTTTCTTTGTATTTTTTTTTCTCCTTCATCCAAAGTGATTAAAAGGAAAGGCCCCAGCAGGGCAACAAACAAGCCCAAAGGCACAAAGCCCAGCCTAGAAAGCTATACACCAGAGAATGACAATACACAGCAAGTACGCAAGCCCATTAGGCCTCTTTATCAGTGGGAAGAACTGGGATTATTTTTTGTTAACCTCGTTTTACCTTCAGCTCAGCAAAACAAGACCTCGTTTTACCTTTAGTTTATCTCTATTATTTTTTCTTTGGGTTAAAGCTTTCTTGCGACTTTAGATATGGAAATTTTTCCCAACAGTTTCTATTTTTTTTTTTTCATTCTATGAAGAATCACATTTAGAATTAATGGTGGTTATTATTGTTGATTGCCCAATAAAATTAGCTCAGTACGTGGTCAAGTATAAGATTTAAGATGGTATTTAAGCTTTAATTTTAATTCATTATTAGTATAAATTTTTTTAAATTTTTAGTTTTATATATTATGAACATATCATTAAAAGAATTTAATTATAATAATAACTACTTAAACAATAATAAATCAAAATTAAAATTAAAATTTTGTATAGTATGATCTAATTAGTGTTTATATATCTATTGTTTAGGAACCTGCAGCATAAATTCATTACAATTAAGTGAAACTTAAGTATGCATTTGGATTAGATTTTGAAATGTAATTTTGAAAGAACTTAATTTTGTAAACTTAATTTTAATTAAAAATAAATTTATTGTGAATTGATTTGTATTTAAAAATTTTTATCTGAAAATAATTTTAATAAAATAAATAGTGTTTGAATAATTTTGATCAGAATCATTTTTAATTTAAATATTTAATTACCAAAAAGGATATATAAGTTATATATGGCATTATTTGGATTGCCTTTTTATTTATTTCATTATTTTTAAAGTATACTTCAATGAATGTAATGAATATTTGTCACATAAATTATTTTTTGGCTTTTGAATATATTATTAAATTAAAAATAAAAGCATACAAATCTCAATTTTCAACGTTATTATGGTTTTAAAATTAACTTTATAATTTAAATGTAATATTTTATATGATAAACAAATAAAATACATAAATTAACATAATTATTTTATTGATAAGTCATTTATAATATATTACAATTAACCTTAAAATTGACACTTGTCCATATCTTATTCACACACTATTTTTAAAAAAAAAATTAAGAGAACCTTATATTTGATTTTGATAAGAGTGAACATCCAATAATCTACAAATATATGACAGAAAAAGGTATAAGCATAGAAATAAACTTATGAAGAGTAAGACAGATTATAATGAAAAGATAATGTGTTTTCAATATAAAAAGGGCAAAACGAGACTGTTAAAAGAACGCAGAAGAATGCTGATTTCAGGTAAAAACACAGTAAAAGGTGAAAAATGTAGATTCTATCAAACATTATTAAATGAGTGTGAACGTGAGTTTGAATTGAACAAACATGCGTTTTCGCTGGCGAAACACCAAACTAAACACAGCCTAAGATTCGGTTTAATTTAATGCTTGAATGAATAATGCAGGACTCCTAGGAAAATAAACGTAATAAGTGATCATTCGACAATAAACAACTTGCGCACTGTGTAAGATAATTGCATCTCCCCATTAAATTATCAGTGTATTACATACACCAAAGGCAAAAGAATCAAGTCGGAGATAGAAAGAAATTAATGAAATAATGAACGAATGTAAATCACCCCCTCGAATCTTTTTCAAGGATCGATTGACCGTTCCACGGTGACAATTCAATTTTTTTTTGTTCACGCTAAAAGATTACTTTTACAAAACATGCCTGCACGCCTTTCAAGCTCTGACGAAGCTAGGACTGTAAGGAATGTGAGTGGCCGGCAACCATGTGCTAGCTTGGAGCCAATTTTCAGCGGTGAATCGAGCAGCGTCATCCTTGCTAATGAGTCCCTTGCTCCATTTGACCCTTCCCTGAGTATTGGCACCAGGTCCAGTGTTGCCATACTCAGCGAAGTAAGAGTTCTCAGTGTTTAGATCATTGGGTGCCCAAGGAATGTACCCTTCTGGGTGAATGAAGTCGCCAATAGAGTTTTCAATGAAGACTGCCCTTGAGAATGGCTTCCATGGACGGGCCAAGAACGACTTCACCTTGAACCTGTCAGGGTAGAGGGTTGAGTCTGGGACGATTTCACAGTTCTGAAGGACTATTCCTGTGGGCATGTTCTTCTGGTCTGTGCCATCTGCCACCACTATGTTCATTTGATTTTCATCGGGCTTCCTCACAATGATCTTGGAGTTCTGGATCAAGGTGGAGGAGTAGCCAAAAATGAAGTCGATTGTCCCTGAGATTTCGCAGTTGCGGTAGAACTGACGGTGGGCGTGGGCGTACAAGGTGTCCTGGTAACCATGCAAGGCGCAGTCGAAGAATGCTGAACGATCACCTTGCACGCGAAGTGCCACTGCTTGGTGACCCTTAGCACCGGCGGTGTTCTCGAATGCCATTGACTTGGCCATGAAATCATCGGCTTCAGTGGCTGCACATCATGATTTAAAGTGAGGTTAATTAGTTAGAGATCTAGCTAGCTAGGTAGATCAGCTTCTTTAATTTCTACATAATAATCAAAATTTTAAGGAAAAGAATTAATGAAATACTATGATGAGAGGAATTTGAACTTACAGAAGGTGGCGGTTCTCAGTGTCTTCACACCTTCGTGGAAGTTTTTGCGACCAGTGATAATGGTCTTTGAAGGGCCATCACCGTACATGAAGATGTTCTTCTTGTCCTTGTCCACAGTAATGTACTCGTCATAGACACCAGCCTTAACGTAGATAATGTATCTGCCTTGGTGGTTCTGCGGGTATGCGTTGATAGCATCCAGAACAGTCTTATATTGGCCAGTGCCATCCTTGGCTACCACTACGTGGGGTGTAACATGACGTTGACCACTTCTCCTGAGCTTAGCCAAGAGCTTACGATCAGCAGCGGAAAACCAAGTGGGGTACCCCTCTTGATCCACCTCGAGAAGGCGACGAGAGACAGGTTTCAAATTCAAGTTCAAGTCGAAGACAGAAAGCACTTGGGAGATCCCAGACACAACATCGAGTGCCAACCCAGTGAGCTTCCCTACGTCGTCCAAGCTACCTGCTTGCAACTGCGTCTGGATCTGCTTCTCACCGTCTGTGTCGAAGCCATCGAGAGGCACGATTGTTGGTAGGCAATGACAGCGCCCAACCAGTTCTTGAGGTCATCAGATCGGTCATGGACATCGCTGATGCTGTTGTCACCAACCAACACACCCGAGGCCTCGAGTTCGTGGATGGCTGACTGTAACAAGTCCTTGCAGTCGTCAAGGGCCATCTTGACGCCAGAAGTGCTGTTGCCATGCTCCACCGTGAGCTCGTCACTCATGTTGAAGGCTTTGATGACGCTGTCCATGGAGGATTTCACCAGGGATGCGATGTAATCCTTTGGGTCGGACGTGTCGATACTGTTGAGGGTTTCATGGCAAAACTTCGGGTCGTTTGCGTCTTGGCACAAGGTGTCCACGGCCTTGCTGTGGGTACTCAATTCACCGTCATTGTTTTTCTGGTTGTTGACAACAGCAACGACGCCGATGGCAACACCCACCACCAGAATGAGAGAAACCGCAGAGATAATTATTTTGCTGCTCATTTTTTCATGTAATCTTTTTCGTGGATTTTTTTTCCTTGACCAAATTCTCCCCTCCGATGACAACACAGAAGAAAATGAAGCCAATCGGAGAGAGATTGGGAAGGGAACGATACGTTGCCTTCCCTGGTTGCCGTTTGAGGGGATGGCAATGGTATACCATGCATGGAGCTTGGGTTTTAAATATATGATTCGTTTCTAAAAAAAGGGGGACATTGAGCCATTGACCTGTTCTCTGGAAGCTTGATTTTGTGGCTTTTGTGTGTTCTACTATAAATGGAGAACAAACGATCGGCCATATTCGCAAGATCAATTACGGGATCTGTGAAAAGTTTTCCTTATTAGCTGGGGATCGGACTAGAACGAATATTTGCTATATTTGTTTCAATGCAAGTTACTCTAAATAGGCTAGATTGGTATCCAAAATTCCAAATTAATTCTCAATATTGATTATAACCCTCCTTATGGTAATTAATTAAGGGTCTGGGAAAAATTAATATATATAAGAATAAGTAAATAAATTTGTTTTCAAATTTTCTTGACTAGTTGGAGACTAGAATGAATATTTTCCATAATCTGTTTTAATACAAGTTACTATATAGATAGACTATATTGGTATCCCAATTCACAAGATTGGTTATAAGAATCCTCCTTAATAGAATAATCCTATTTTTGCAATATATTTTTAATTTAGAAACTGCTATTTTGGATACATTTATGTGTTTGAATTTATTTATTTTGTATTTAAATTAAAATATATTATAATTAAAATTTTATTGAGGGAATTTTTTTAAAAAAATAATTTTTTTAAAAAATAATTAATTACCAAACATGTATTAAAATTAAAATTGTTTTATTGGTATGCCTTGACCTCGATGCATAGACATATTAGCAGTTTGCACTTAATTTGTAAAATCATATTTTGAAAACTAACAATTTGTGAATCAAACGATAAACAGACTTAAGTTAAACAATTGTGAAATCTCTACAATACAAAGTGTGATGAGGACCAAAAAGAAAAATATACTCTGTATATTGTTAAGATTATTCATCCCTAATATTAGTAGGTTGTGTCAAATAAAAAAAAACTTAAATACCTATTATTTAGTTAATTATTTAAACTCATACTAACATGAAATTTAAAATAATATACTATTTAAGCTCTTGTCTTGCTCATTAAAGGAGACGTTCCGGGCAGCCTTGATATAAAAAATCTGCTGTAGAAAATTAGCAAGAGGTCCATCATATCTACAGGGAGGGTAACTCAACTGCAGACCACTTGGGCTTGGCTAACATGGCCTTCACCAGAGTGACCATTTTTGTTTGTGGGAGCCCCCTCCTGTTTCTATCAAGGTTTTAAAAATTAAACCGACCACTAAATCGATCGAGATACTGATTTAAGGCTTAATGGTTCAACCGTGATCGAACTGTTATCGAACCGGAATATAATTAAATATATATTTATATTATATATGAATATAAGTATATTTATATATATATATATATATATAATTATTTATATACTAATAAATATATAAAAATTATAAAAATATAATATAAATTAATAATAAAATTATTTGAAACATAAAAAAATAGTGTTATGAAGTAAAAAATATTACATTCATATAAGTAAACATAACATTAATCTACATAGTAATATAGCATATAAATTAACTAAAATAAACATAATTCACATAGTTCACAATTTATAATCTTACACTAACATAATATTAATCTACCATTATAGTCAATCATACTAACTATAACAATCTTAAACAAGTAAACAATATAAGTTCAATAATATTCCATCAAAAGACTTATAAAGTATGCAAATCAACTAAATCTCAAATTTGTATATCATCAACAAAGTTTTAAAAATTGAACTGGTCATTGAACCAGTGAATAAGCTGATTCATGATTTAATGGTTTTTACTGTAGTGGAACTAATAATAATATAATTAAATACATATTTATATTTATATATATTAAAATTTTAATATATATACTAATGAAAATATATATATATATATATATATATACACACACACACACACTCTTGCACATTTTATATATTTTATAAATATATTACTCACGAAAGATCATATTAAGAAGTTATGCACCTTCTACTAATGCTAAGGGTCAAGAAAAATAGAGTTTTGGTTGACAAAGGATGTTAAGTATTTTGACTATTTTCTCATAGTATATATAAAAAAAGAAACAATATAAGTAACAGAGCATGTTGGCCTGGTGGTTTGCGCGTTGGACGCCTAACCTCACGGTCCGTGTTCGAACCTCAACAGCTCCATTTTGTTTCCAACATTTAAGCTTCAACCGGGAACCAGCCAAACCGTGATCGGTTCACATGGTTTGGCCGGTTTAGCTCCGATTTAGCGGTTCAATACCGGTTTTGAAGCATTCCGACCGGCTGGTTCGGTCCGATTTTCAAAACCTTGGTTTCTATTGATGCTATGCTTCATCATGATGTAACGGGAGTAGTTACTCCCTGGTTTATTGTTTAGTAGTTTTTCTTCTGTTGTTCGAGCTTTTGCCCAGTCTTATTATCAAAAATAATAATAAATAACCAAAACAATATACTATTTTTACGTAATTAAAAATATATTTTTTTGTTGTTAAGGAAGTCCAATACCTTGTATGGAAACTAATAGAGTATGCTAGTGATTTGGGTAAGATTTGATATAGAATTTTAAGCAATTTTAAATTAAATAGATTTAGTGTCACTTGAATAACGATTCTTGGACCGATTACAGAAATTTTTACTCTATCAAAAATTCCCTTTAACTTATTATTAGTTATTATTTATTAAGATTTTTTACTTGCAAAAATAACATATTTATCTTTTAGATTTTTCTATTTATCCAACAAGTGCTTCAGGTAATGGCCAAAAAAGAGAAGTGCTCCAGCCTTTCATAGTTTCAAGCGGTTTTTTTTTTTTTCGTACTTATTGGGATGTAATTTCATTTAATATTATAGAAGAAATATTTATGTACATATATTTTTTTTTTGTTTAACATATTTATGTACATATTATCTCTTATTTTTATGGTATGCGTTATACTCTTAATATTTATGTATATATATGTCTTATTATAAAATTACATTACACTTGTTCTCCAAAAGAAATTTCTTTTTACTTTTCAGAGGCGATCTTATACTTTTTGACACATATCACATTTTTATATTGTTCTTATTCCTAAAGTTTATCGTGTAATATAAACAAAATGCGTTCCATTCCATTTTGTACCATGCTATGTAAAATTATATCACATGTATGAATATTATTATTATTAGTTACGTTGGCAGAATGCAAGGCATTTTTATATGAATGAATAGTATATTAGTCTTATTAAACCAAACATCTAGATCTCATAAATTGATGCATCATTTGAAATCTTGCAGAGGGCGCAAGAATTGTGAGATGTTTATGGTCAAGTCGGGGACATAAATAAAGCTTATAATAAAGTTGAGAGTGCAATTTTCTGAAGCAATTAAGTAATGTTAAAATGATTTTGATATGTTTTGGGTGAATTTGATTATGGACGTCTATTTCCTATGTGTTGAATAAGAGTGTTTATAACCAAATTAAACCGATCTAAACTTAAAAAATTGAATTAAAAAATTAAAAATTAAATAAAATTAAAATTAATCAGTTTTATTTAGTTTTCTTTTTACGCAAACCGATTGGTTCTATTTTTATTTATGAAACCGAACCAAACTCAAACTCATGTAATTTTACATATATATTTTTATGATTACATACTTATATATGATTAGATTTTAATTTATTATTATTTCTATAGAAATGTTTATGTCAATTTATTATTTATATCTATTTGATTATACTTTTATTAACATTTTTAAACTAATTTATTATTAATTGAGTTATGAAAAGAAAAAAATCAAATTAAATATGATTTTTTAAATAGTACTTGACAAAAAATTGATTGAGAATGATTTGGTTCGATTCGGTTATCTAATTATAGCAAAACCAAATATAAGAAAACTAAAACAAATCAATTAATTTTTTCAAATGATTTTTTTTTTAAAACAGAATCAAACCAAATCACGGACACCCATAGCGCTTAGGGTTTCTCTTGACAATGGTCAAGTCTAATGGTAACCTACGTGGTTGACTAACGACTTCAGTTTTTTGTTTTGTTGAATATTGTTTGCTTCAATCTAATTCAATATAGAGATTAAAAGTTGATAAATAGAATTTTATTTGATTACTGGAATTTTAAGTTATAAAAGAATAGATCTCAAAATTAATTAGGAGAATATTATGTATAGAAAATTTGAGGAAACAAAAAATTGTACATGGACAGTCACTAATAAATTGTATATTAATGGATACACTTTGATTAAAAAAAAATGCTAAAATCTATATATTACAACCTGGATCCATTACAATGTGCCTATTCTTGTCATCCTCTTTTGGCAATAACACCTTTGCCATGATAAATATCTTTGTGATCAATAATGTTTGTATAAGAGAATACAGGAGAATGAGGAAAAATATTTTCTTCGTTAATTTCACATGGTAGTTTACATTTGTTATATATACAATACAGAATCAATGAAATATTTTCAAAATAAAGAGTAACTCCAGGATTAGGATTATAGGAGCAGTTAATTGTAACGTATGTGCATGAAAGGAAATTGCTACAAATCAGTCCTTGACTGGGTAAATACTCCAATAGTTTGAGTACTCTGGCTCCAGCTCTCAGAATTCTGTGATTATAAGAGCACAGGCTAACCAAAACATCAAGGAAAGACGTACCCTGAATAAACCTGGGAAGTTAAGGGAGATCAAAATGGATTCAAATCCTATGTATCTTTTTCATGTCCCCTGTAAGGTCCTAATGCTAATAATTCATAAAAAATATCTCTCTCTAAATTTTATTAATAATTATTTATTTTTTAAATTAGGATTTTTTTTTTCTGAGTTGTGAGTCAAAAGACTTGAATCCTATAAAAATAGGGTACATCTTGCTTGGTTTCACACCCAAAACTCAAGGATCCCGTGCCCTCCATTGTAACTTAATTTGTACTATCCATTTTCTTTGAAACTCCATTGATCTTACGAATTTCTAGGTAGCATGTAATTGGTACTACTCTGGGGTTATATTTTATTTTATTTTTTTGAGTTTTTCCTAGTTTTCTTATTCTTTTTCTCTATTATTTATCCCTATGGATCAGAACACAAATAGGCACGCATGCATGCCATTCAAGCTCTTGTGAAGCCAAGATCGAAAGGTATGCCGGTGGCCGGCAACCATGTGTTAGCCTGGAGCCACTGTTCAGCAGTATACCGAGCAGCGTCAGCCTTGCTAAGGACCCCACGGCCCCACTTGACCCTTCTTTGAACATTGGCACCAGCTCCGGTGTTGCCATACTCAGCGAAGAAGCACGTGTCAAGGTACAGGTTGCCTTGCCATTGAAGAAACCCATCTGGCTGAATGTGGTCGCCAATAGTATTCTCCATGAAGATTGCCCTCGAGTATGCCTTCCACGGCCTCGCCAGGTACGACTTCACCGTCAGCCTCTGAGGGAAGAGGGTATCCTCTGCCACGATCTCGCAATTCTGAACGACTACACCGGTGGGCATGTTCTTCTGCTCTGTGCCGTCGGCCACCACTATGTTCTGTTGATTTGGACCGGGCTTCCTCACGATGATCTTGGAGTTCTGGATCAAGGTGGTGGAGTAGCCAAAAATGAAGTCCACCGTACCTGAGATTTCACAGTTGCGGTAGAACTGACGGTGGGCGTGCGCGTACAAGGTGTCCTGGTAACCCCGCATGGCGCAGTCGAAGAAAGCCGAGCGGTCACCTTGCACGCGAAGGGCCACCGCTTGGTGTTTGCTAGCACCAGCAGTGTTCTCGAATGCCATTGACTTGGCAATGAAGTCTTCAGCAACGGTGGCTGCACATTAATCAAACATTGAAGTAATCAGTTTAAAGTGATGTTTGGAAATTGGTTATTTTTTTAAAAAAATTGTTTTTCTTTTTTTAAAAACTCGGTAATTAAGATATTGTATAAACTATTTTAAATATAAAATAAGTTAATATAAATACATTAAGTTTATTATTCTTGGGTGGTTAGAAATTTATGTAGGATGTCCTAAGCTGCAGTCGTTAATTTGATACTTCCTTTCCAATGAAAATTATGAAATGTAAGAATATGTAATAGAAAATGGTTATATAACAATTGAGAAGATCTTACAGAAGGTAGCAGATCTCATTGTCTTCCAACCATCGATGAAGTTTTTATGACCAGTGATAATGGTCTTTGTAGGGCCATCACCGTACATGAGAATATTCTTCTTTTTCTTGTCAACGGTAATGTACTCGTCATAGATACCAGCCTTAACGTAGATAACGTATCTGCCTTGATGTTTCTTTGGGTACGAGTTAATAGCATCCAGAACAGTTTTGTATTGGCCACTGCCATCCTTGGCAACAACTGCATTGGGTTGGATTGGGGCTCCATTTTTCATATCAGCCAAGAGCTTGCGATCTGCCATGGTCATCCACGCTGGATAACCATCTTGATCCACCTCAAGAAGGCGACGAGAGGAAGGTTTCACATTCAAATCCAAGCCAAAGGCGGAGAGTACGTGGGAGATCCCAGAGACAACATCGAGTGCCAGCCCAGTGAGCTTCCCTACGTCGTCCAAGCTACCTGTTTGCAACTCTGACTGGATCTTCTTCTCACCGTCTGTGTCGAAGCCATCGAGGCACGATTGTTGGTAGGCAATGACAGCGCCCAACCAGTTCTTCAGTTCCGCAGAGCGGTCATTAACGTTGTCAATGTTACTGTCACGAACTGTGATACTCGAGGCCTCCAATTCGTCGATGGCGGACTGTAACAGGTCCTTGCAGTCCTCGAGGGCCATCTTGATGCCAGTGCTGCCCTTCTCATTTTCCACCGTGAGCTGGTCACTCATGTTGAAGGCTTTAATGACGCTGTCCATAGTGGATTTTACCACGGTCTTGATGTAATCCCTAGGGTCTGAGGTATGGACAGAGTTGAGAGTGTCTTGGCAAAGTTTCTGGTCATCGGTGTTTTGGCACACGGCCGTCACGGCCTTACTGTGGGAGCTCAACTCATTGTTGTCGTTGTTTTTGTTGGAGTTGTTGACAAGAGCAACAACGCCCAGGGCAATTACACCCACCACGAGAAAGAGAGAAAACGCAGAGAGAAGTGTTTTTCTTTCCATTTTCTTATACTCTTTTTTGGTTTTTCTTTTATTCTTTTATCTTCTCCTCAATGACCGAAGTCAATATCTGAGAGAAAATGAAAAAAGGGACAATAGGTTTTCTTCCCTACTGTTTGCGAAGATGGAAATGTGAGCGATGATGATTGCTCCTTGCTGAACCATTTCTAGAAGTTGGTTTCCTATGAATGGTTCAAGACTTTATTTTAAGGGACATTGACCTTTTCTCTGAAACTTGGTTCGTGGCTTATGTGAGTTCTGCTATAAATCGACGACCACTCATAACTCGTTGGCTATGTATGTTTGCCTTCGCTATCGGTCACTTTGGTTACCCAAACTTTCAACCATTCAAATCTTTCCCCAGTTTACAAATTTACTAATAATATATATATATATATTTACTTATATTATAGATGAAAACATCAATACCACTAATGCCAGTATTAAATAAAAAAAAAGTTTACATTAATAAATATTTTATTATAACTAAAACTTTTTATTGATCTATGTTAAAATACATTGAAATATCTTATGATTAATGTAACTAATATAATATATAATATCAACCATTCAAATTAAATATTATTTTTTAAATTTTATAAAATTTAGTATACAAATTTAATATGATCGATAATCACTTTTGATTATTTATATATCGTGCATTTTCAATAATTATTCTTTAAATAAGAATGGAATATCTTTTCACGTACCTCTGCAAAGGCACATTAAGTATGTTTCTTGTTTCAAATTTTTCCCATTTTACAATGGCACTACGAAGGTATGAACTTATGCCTGCAAATTACTCAAATTCTTAACCACCAGTTCACTTTCAGTGGCTTCTTGTTTTTAATTTTTAAATTTAATTAATCTGTTTGCATTATTATTTAACCTTGGATGAGTTTCTAATTTTTAAGAATTATGCTAGTCATACATTTATATAGCATTTATTTATGAGAAATACATGTATCGTTTTAAATAGACGCATACTGAAGCTTCATACAATTTATAACATTTATATAATAAACGAATAATAGATAACGGATAGTATTATATTTTCGTATGGAATTTAGTCATAAAATAATAATTGTATCCTAACAGCCAACACTTTTTCAAAACAAGGAATATGCTAATTGTCGCAAAAATTTTTTTACGAAAACCACTTACAAATGACTTAGCATGTATTCTATCAAATGGTTTAATTTTGTATTTTTTTAATCTGTTATATTTTAATTGATAAAAAAAAGGAGAAATCAGTTATTCTAATATTTCGTCACCTGAAACAAATTCGTACGATCTTTTAACAACTACCCATGAATTGTTAATAAGTTGATAACTTGCATCTATAGATCCCACTAGTCCGCTTCTTTAAGATTAGAGTGCTAATCTCGTAGTAATGATGTAATGGGAACTTGTTTCCCCAGGGCTTGTGCTTCTTGGTCTGGGTTTTTGCCACAACGCTCACCAAAACAAGAAAAAATTACTCCCATTCTTTTCCTTTCTTCCTTCCCCAAATTAAAAACCCCAAACGAAAAAAGAATTAAGAAAAAGGAAACACTAAGAATTAATGACGTGATCATGGAACTGAAGTTTACTAATTGCTGCATATATTTTGAATAGTAAATGCCGATATCCACCTCCTCCTTAAAGATAGGAAATTAAATTATATATAGGTCTCCCAAACAAACTACACATCATAAACATTTTACTAATTTCTGTGTTTGTTGCTGTGTGACTGCAGCAACAGTTCGTCAATCCTATCACCCGCACATGGATATAATCTAATCCAATGGCTTTCAAAGTTTTGTGAAGCCAATATCGAAAGGAATGCCAGTATCCTTCAACCAATCCTCAGCTGTGCCGGCAGGTCCTGCTCTGAGGAATTGGCCAGAAGTGAGCCGCGCAGCTTCGATCATATCAATGTTGGGATGGTAACCCCTCCACTTGACCCTTCCTGTAACATTGGCACCAGGCCCACTGTTGGCGTACTCAGCATAGTACAAGGTGTTAAGGAACTGGTTCCCACTCCAAACACTCCATCCCTCTGGGTGAATGAAGTCACCCAAAGTTGATTCCATAACGACTGTCCTTGAGAAAGCCTTCCATGGCCTGCCCAGGTACGAGCGGAACTGAAACCTTACAGGGTAGAGAGCAATCTCTGGGACGATCTCGCAATTCTGGAGCACAATCCCGGTGGGCATATTCCTTTGGGATGTGCCGTCAGCGGTCACTGTGTTGAACTGATTCGGGTCGGGCTTCCTCACAACGATCTTAGAGTTCTGGATCAAGGTGGTGGACGTGCCAAAGATAAAGTCCACTGTACCAGAGATTTCACAGTTGCGATAGAATTGACGATTGGTTTGAACGTACAAGGTGTCCTGGTAACCATGTATGTGGCAATCGAAGAAAGCAGACATATCTCCCTGGTTTCTGAGTGCCACAGCTTGGTGCCCGCTAGGACCAGCGGTGTTCACGAATCTCATTGACTTGGCTATGAATCCTTTTGCAACATTAGCTGCATGCATGCACATATAAGCACGTTGATGCCATAGATAATCTACTCTTGGGTAATGACCATTAATTAAGCGATCTTTAAGGAAAAAAAAAAAAGTGGCAATTATGTGGGGGAGCTTACCGAAGGTGGCAGTTTGCATTGTTTTCACACCTTCAGCAAAGTTCTTACGACCGGCGACGATGGTCCTTGTAGGTCCATCACCATAGATAAGAATATTTACTGCGTGTTTGGGAACTGTGATGTACTCTTGATAGATCCCAGCCTTAACGTGGATAACGTATCTGCCACTTAAGCCCACGGGATAAGAGTCAATAGCTTCCTTGATGGTTCTAAATCGACCACTGCCATCCTGGGCGACCACTACGTTTGCTGCTACTGCAGCTTCAGGTTTCCTGTGGCGGATCTTACTCAAGAGCTTGCGGTCGGCAGCGGACAACCAGGTGGGGAGTCCTTCCCCATCGACCTCCGCCTCCAGAAGACGACGAGATGCAGGTTTGACATCCCACTTAAAGTTGAATTGCTCAAGGATATTGGACAAATCAGCGACGATATCCAGGGTCACGCCTGTGATCTTCCCTACTTGGTCCAAGCTCAGCTGCTGCAACTGTTCCTTGACCTTTTTCTCACCGTCTTTGTCAGTGTCAAACCCGTCCATGCACGCTTGCTGGTATGAGATAACAGCACTCAACCAGTTCCTGAAATCAGAGGATTGATCGTACACTGCTTGGATGTTGTTGTCACGAACCAGATTGGTCGAGAGCTCGACGCTGTCCATCGCAGATTTCAACAAGTCCTTGCAGTCATCTAGAGACATCTTGATGCCTTGGTCTTTGCTACCATGCTCCAATGCGAGCCTGTCACTCATATTCAGGGCCTTGACGACGCTTTCGGTGGTTGCATTCACGGCGGCCGCTATGTATGCGTTTGGGTCTGAGGAGCCCTTTACAGAGCTTAGAGTTTCATAACAGAGCTTTTGGTCCTCTACGTTTTGGCACATGGCCTTCACAGAATTCTGATGAGCTACAACCTCGGGGTCATAACTCTTCTTGTTAATAATAACAACGCCAATGGCGACTCCCACCACAAAAATGAGAGTAACAGCAGAGAGAATTATTTTTCCTTTCATTTTGGTTCTTTTCTTTGATCTTCTTTTCTCCTACTATAAGTTGGCCTGAACGATGACCGAGCACACAGTCGGAAAAAAGATAGGTTTTGCACCCCTTGAGTGTTTGCCTGGGAGGGCGATGGAGACTCATGGCTAGAAGTTGGGCTTTTGTAGATGCTTCAAAATTTTTCAACCCAAAAGAGAAGTTCGTTGGGTACTTTGTTGTAGTTGTTGTTGGTTTCTGATCTTAGGAGTGGGTTAAGACAGCTATTCCTTCAAACAACAGTCTGTTATTATGCTACAAGCACTCTTTCTATAATAAGGTTAATTAGCATTTTCAGTTGCATGGAGTTGGTTGTAGACAAAGTTGAGGAGACCATTTCTACGTCCTCGGACATTCTTTCAAATTTACGTCGTCCTGTTTTGTAGGAAAAAAACCACTGGGTTATTTTTGGTGGGTTTGAGTGGCTTCGTATGATAAATTAGAAGGTATATCGGACCACCAGTGGATCATATGATCACGATTGATACAATACAATATTGAATTGTGGATAATTTGCATCATCATATTTGCTCTTGCTGTCTGTCTTTGGTTCTGGTGTGAACGGTTTACTTGTACTAGGATACAAAATTTTTGTACCATCACCAGCTAGTTTAATTTATATGTACTGTTTAATTTTGGGGGGTGGGTGCGGAGGAAGCACTTCTATAGCGCGTATGGAACTAGTCAATATAGATCCATGTAGTTTGGTGACTAGGAGGTAGAAAGAATGGAACAGCTCAAGGAAGATAAAAAGAATGATGCAAGGGTACATTGCCTAGTAAAATCATAATAATTTTTACTAAAATTATGATATCTTAAAATAAATTTACATTATATTTTTAAAGAGTTTAATGTGACATGATGACTTTTAATTACTTGTAAGTAATATCAAAGATTTAAATTTTATTAGAGAATAGAGAATAGTTTGTATAAACGAGTAAATTTAGTACTCCAACTAAGATTAGTCTCACACCTTGTAAGAAAAAAAAAAACCATATAAAAACTTCAAATAAATTAGCTGCACAATTGTCTCGTGTTTACAAACGGCCTTACAACGAGTGTAGATGATTCCACTGAGCTTCAAAGTAGAAACACCTATGCTCAAAACGAAGCAAGTTATTCTATGTAACTAGGCATATCTGTGTACATAAATTATACAACTAGCTAAAAAGAAATTCCCAGCTGTGACGATTTGCCTCTGCTAGCTATCACCCTCACGTTGATATATACAGCCATGGCTTTCAAGCTTTGGTGAAGCCAATGGCGAAAGGAATGCCAGTAGCCGTCAACCAATCCTCAGCTTTGCCGGCGGGTCCAGCTCTGAGGAATTGGCCAGCAGTGAACTGCTGAGCTTCGTTCTTATTAATGTTGGGATGGTAACCCTTCCACCTGACTCTTCCTTGAACAGCGGCACCAGGTCCAACGTTGGCGTACTCAGCATAGTACAAGGTGTCGAGGAACTGGTTCCCATTCCAAACACTCCACCCCTCTGGGAGAATAAAGTCACCCAAATTGGACTCCATAATCACCGTCTTTGAAAATGCCTTCCATGGCCTGCCCAAGAACGATCGGAATTGAAACCTTACGGGGAACAGATCCCTCTCTGGGACTATCTCGCAGTTTTGGAGCACAATCCCGGTGGCCATATTCTTTTGGGTCGTGCCGTCTGCGGTCACCGTGTTGAATTGATGCGGGTCGGGCTTCCTCACAACGATTCTCGAGTTCTGGATTAAGGTTGCAGACATGCCGAAGATGAAGTCCACGGTACCAGAGATTTCACAATTTCGGTAGAATTGACGATTGGCTTGAACGTACAAGGTGTCCTGGAAGCCATGCATGGCGCAATCGAAGAAAGCCGACATGTCTCCCTGGTTTCGAAGTGCCACTGCCTGGTGTTTACTAGCACCAGCGGTGTTCTCGAATGCCATTGACTTGGCAATGAATCCACTTGCAACATTGGCTGCATGCATGCGGAAACAGAATCAATTCAATGCACATTATAAAGAAACAAAACACACCAAAAAGAAGAAAAAAAAGAACGTAATTGTATGAGGGAATTTAGCACTTGATACTTACCGAAGGTGGCAGTTTGCATTGTCTTCACACCATCTACAAAGTTTTTGTGACCAGTGACAATGGTCTTCGTAGGGCCATCACCATACATGAGCACATTTACTGCTTGTTTGGGAACAGTAATGTACTCGACATAGACCCCAGTCTTAACATAGATAACGTATCTGCCTCTGAAGCCCTTAGGGTACGAGGCAATAGCGTCCTTTATGGTTTTAAATTGACCACTGCCATCCTTGGCGACCACTGCATTTGGTATTCCTTGAGGTTGCTTGTGGATCTTACCCAAGAGCTTGCGATCGGCAGCGGAGAACCAGGTGGGGAATCCATCGCTGTCGACCTCCGCCTCCATGAGGCGACGAGAGGCAGGTTTCAAATCCAACTTCAAGTTTAAGCTCTCAAGGATCTTGGACAAATCAGAGACAATGTCAAGGGTTATGCCGGTGAGCTTCCCCATCAAGTCCAAACTATCCTCTTGCAGCTGTTCTTTTACCTTATTCTCACCGTCCTGGCCATTGTCGAATCCTTCCATGCATGTCTGCTGGTAGGAGATAACAGCACTCAACCAGTTCCTGAAGTCAGAGGATTGATCATGCACTGCTTGGATGTTGTTGCCACGAACCAAATTAGTGGAGGACTCGAGGCTGTCCATGGCGAATTGCATTAAGTCCTTGCAGTCATCAAGGGCCATCTTGATGCCTTGGCTATTGTTGCCATGCTCCACGGAGAGCCTGTCACTCATATTCAAAGCCTTGATGACGCTGTTGGTGATTGCTTCCACTGCGGCCCCTATGTATGCGTTTGGGTCTGAGGCAGAGGGGCTCTTCACAGAGCTTAGAGTCTCGTGGCAAAGCTTCGGGTCCTCTGTGCCCTGGCACATGGTCTTCACAGCATTTTGATGAGCTGCTAGCTCAGGATCACTATTCTTATTATTGTTAACAACAACAACAATGCCAATGGCAACGCCCACCACGAGGATGAGGGAGACAACAGAAACAAGCACTTTCCCTTGCATTTTGGTTTTTTCTAATTAGATTTTTTTTTCCTACGAAACAACGACAGGGCACAGTCGGAAAGATGATGTGGATTTCCTCCCCTCGGTGTCTTGTGCGGGAGGATGATGATTTATTGGAATGCGGCAAAGAGCCATGACAAGGAGTGGGGTTTATATGAACTTCTTTCAATCTTAGACGAGAGTCTACTATTCTTAACATGAATGAGCGGTACATAATTGTCATTGATTTCAGAATTTCAGGAGTGGATTAATTAAGACACTGCTATTTATTGAAATAACAGTTTATTGCTATGCTAGAAACACTCTTCCTATAATAAGCGTGATTGGCATTTTCAGGGTGAAACTTTGCATGGAGTTGGTGGTAGACAAGGTTGGCTTGCATTGTGATGTCCAAGAATAGTTGAGACCTGAGCCATTTTTCATTCCTCTGATATTCTTTCAAGTCGTCCTTTCTTCTTGCAAAACCGCAGGATTATTTGTGGTGGGTTTGAATAGCTTCGTTACCATTAACTAAGATGGTAGTGGATACTATTCAAAAACAAAAAAAAAGATGGTAGTGGATCACTTGTGGATTAAACGACGATTTACACAAGACTGAATTATGGATAACTTGCACCATATTCGCCACTACTGTCAGTCTTTTGTTGAGGGAATGGTCTACTTTTATTTGGATACACCCTTGATGATTAAATTATGCATGCATGTTTAGAATTAAAATATAAAATTATGTAATATTTTTTTATAGCTATGTGAACTTTAAACAACTTATAATTCTAATCATATATATATATACACACACTGCAGAATGAAAGGATGTATTAATTATTGATAAAAAAAATTAAGGAGAATAAATTCTCACGAATTCATAGATTTAAACTACATGTGTTTACACTATACAAAAATATAAATTGTTGATTACTGTCAACTTTGCACTGTATTATCTAGTGTATACCATGCATTTAAAACAACTTTTCTTCCTCCTAGCCCTTAATTATTTTAGGATTTAACTACAGTTTTTAAAGTACAAGAGTGCACTGAAATCCGTCATTTGTTATGCAATTTGCGGTCCTTTTTTTCTTTTTCCTTTTTGAGATGTAGCAAAATCCTGTTTGGTAGCACACCGTTCAAGGTGTTTTTTCTCAAAACAAGTGTGAATCTCATACCACAAAAAACAAAGTTTGAATCTCTTTTTATCAAAAGCCCCACGGCGTTGACTTCACTATGATTAAGATAGTGATCATGAATTTGATACCATTCTTAAAGTCGGTCGTCATGGGCATTTCCCAATAATTAACCCTCTTATATGGGCAAGCGATAATTTTTTTTTCATTAAAAGTTCTTAATTCACAACTCTCCCTATTTTTTTTATGTGCCATTGGAATGGAATTATGGCTCCAAATCAGAACACCATAAAGTCCACAGGTGGACAACACATTACACAAAGTGCTCGGGGCACAACCCATGCTATGATTGCAACACTCTGGACGGTGGAGTGGATGCAAAACCGTCCTAATAAAATTCTTTGCATCACAAATCTCTCGACTCTCATCAATATCATTTGTCAACTTTTGGCTTCGAGTTACAAGCTAACATAATATCGTTCGAGCATAAACAGTAGTGCATAACCCTCTATCTCTCTCCCCAACTTATATGGCTAGAAAACTAAATCAGAGATGAAACAACGGCCTCAACATCGAGCTGGGAAATAGTAAATTTTTCATTTCCAAAACATTGGAATTGAAATTATGAGTAATTGTACAACTTTCAGCTTGATAAACATTTAATCAAAAATTAAAGAATTAATCCAGCAAGAACAGGCCTTTGTCATTCTAACTTTGTTTCCAATAAAGAATCAGTCCAATGACTTATCTTTGCTCTGAGTATTCTCATTTCTGTTTTGCAGTTTTTCCCAACAATTTCAAGTTAAGATAGCAATCATCCCATCAGAAAGAATATAGAAAGAGGATAAGAGAGAAAACAAGGAACACTTAAAAGAATATAAGAAGCAAGGAAACCTCAAAGAACCTCGTGGATTATGAACAAAATGAATGCTGTTTAAACAATGGGATATAAAACCATGTTCAAGCAATTTACCGCCAGCTTCTGAAGCAGTCTCTTTCTTATATTTTGCATGCACACTCGCGCACATACTCACAGATACCGAGAGAGATTAGTTTGCTGTTTCACCAGCAGGTCCAGGTCGTGCAGTCAACAACGGTTGGAGAGCTTTGACCACAATGCTCATGTTTGGTCTGAAATCAGCTTCATATTGTACACACAGTGCAGCAACAGCAGCCATCTGTAATTAACCAAGCATCATGCTGTTATACATCAATATTGGTCTTAATTATGTTAATAATTGATTTCTAAGGGCAATTGTCCTAGGTGCCTGTGGTTCCTAAAAAGGTTCCCACAAAAATGTGTATATTGTTTCTACAGTAAAGTATTTGTATTTTTTCCTCTCATACAAGGAACACTTGTTAATGGCTCTTAACTTACACTGAAACAGAGAACATAAACTATGGAGAGAAAGCCATTGCCTTCCAATTGCTCAACTAATTAATTTATTCAACAAATTTTCCCCTAAACGAAATTAAACAAAAATTTTAGATTCAAATTTCAGTCTCTTGCATAGCATTTACCACCTAAACAAAATATAAGAATTTTGTAGGTATCTCTTGTAAGCTGCTTTTGCATGGTTTGCCAATTCATAAGCATATATTTCGAAGAACTATAAGCTGTAACACACTTCCACAAACAGTCCACACCATCTTAGCAAGGAAAAGGCCATAATAAGATAAAAATAGGAAGAAAAATATACTAAAAACACGGTAAACACCTTAGCAACAGCTTTGGGTGGGTATTCTCCTCCTAGTCTTGTATCAACACACTGCCTGACTTTATCCTCACTGAGTCTTGGTGTAGCCTGAAACACATATCAATTGCTGTAATCAGCTACCTAGCCTACATTCTAAATTTCCTGACAAGAGGACAGTAGATCTTAAATTAGTACCCAAGTAACCAGACTCTGCTGCCCACGTGGTAGTGTATGATCAACAGGTTTCCTTCCAGTCAAAAGTTCTAGAAGTACAACACCGAAGCTGTATACGTCACTCTTAGCATTCAATTGTCCAGTCATTGCATATCTGCATCCACAAGATTAGACAGATCATGGTATAGCAGGCAAGGCAAATACTTTCTAGGACACTAAATATAAAAGGATAGTTTTATTTGTCCAAGTTGATTCTCAGTTAAATTCGATAAAGAAACACAAAAAAAAGAGTTTGGGAATCACCGAATTGGTAATGCTTGTCTAGTCAACTTTGGCAGAAAGCAAATTTTCTATTGCTTTTCCAATAATTCTTCAACAATTATGCCCAAAATCAAGAGGACCATGATACCCAATAGGGATAAATTAAGGAATATGATCTGATATGTAACTTGAAAAATTGAGAATCATATCTTACTCTGGCGCATGATAACCAAAGGTTCCAAGGACACGAGTAGAATGAAGGCGTGCAGCCATGTCAGGAGCCTGATTTGACAAATCAAAATCTGCAATTTTAGCAACATCATCATCAAAGATTAGCACATTGCTTGACTTGATGTCCCGGTGGATAATGTGGGGATCAGCCTTCTCATGCAAGTATTCAAGCCCTTTTGCAGCCCCTACAGCAATATTTACTCTCTGTGCCCATGTCAAAACAGGGCCAGGCTGTGCTCCTTTAACACCTTTTCTGCCTGCACGTAAAATGTTAATGATAAGAACAATCATATATAATAAAAATACAGAGCAAACCAATATATCTCTCAAGTAGTGTCATTGCCTGTCATGGCACCAAAAAGAATATGTTAAAATCCATAATCTTCTCACTTCCTCTAATATAGAAAAAGAATTCAACTAATGTTTTTAGATGTCAATAGTTTTCTAATTCAACCAATTGAAAGGCAAAACCATATACCATGTAAAATATCATGAAGAGACCCATTAGATGCAAACTCATAAACAAGAACACGGGAGTTTCCATCAACACAATAACCAAGCAACTGAACAAAATTCTCATGCTTCAGCCTTGATACCATTGAAACCTGAAAGTTCAAAAATTAAGTAATTTATGGGATTTGAACAACTTCAAGGACCTGACAAAAATTAGCAAGCCAAGGTTGTCACACATACCTGGGCTAAAAATTCATCATCAGGCTGTTTACTGGCATCTAACTTCTTGATTGCTGCAGCCTGCCCACTTTTAAGAACGCCATAATATACTCTTCCATAGGATCCCTCTCCAATCAGAGAATCTGTCCCAAAGCTATCTGTAACTTCTTTTAGTTCATCCACCGGAATATCAGGAACTTCAATGGGCCGGATTTTAACAGCCTGAGCACCCTGCTTTGCAGTTTCAGAAGCATGATAATTTCCATCATTTCCTGCGCAATAGAATTTATCACAATAATTTCATCAAATTCAATTTCAGGTGATATAAACACAATGAAGTGTCTTATAACAGCATCTAAATTCCATACTACTGATTCAATTCAATTGAGATGTTAATATCACTCAAAGATGCATGAATGCTTTTAGAGTTGTGAACTATATACATCATCCCTGATGTACTCCTCTAACTAATATGACCCAAATTACCTGCTGAATTTTTCACAACATATGGTCCTCCACTTTCAGCAGCCTTGTGGAGGTCATCCTCTTCGCAGCAGCTGAAACAACTCATGATTCTTTCCCCTGATAATAAATCATAAGTCCATTACTTAATACTAAATTACTAATAAATGGTTCACTTTTAAGCTAGAACATAAAATCTTAATGGGGAAAAAAACACCAGTACTTCCATGTAGTGTTCATTGCTAGAAACTCTAAAGATCATGGCGATAATTGAAACTTTCAACAATTCAAAAGAAAGAAGGAATGAAGGAAATAGTGTATTTGTGTGTGTTTTCTGACCAATTATATTGAATAATATTATTAATTGACCATAGGTTGATTTTGAACCAATAATTAAACCTTCATTTAATTCATATGATATGATAACTTGAGCAGGTATGATCCTACCACTCATTTGATTCATATTAACTAAAACATGCAATAACCTAACTCTTGGAAATGTTATCGAATATAAAATTGAAATGATATCTAGTAAAATTATTTGCATCCCATCATCCTTGAATAATAAACGATGGCAAGTGATGCATGGAAATTTAATATCAGTGTTTCCGCCACAGTAAACTCGACGTTTCAGTGAGCAAATCAATCCAATTACGCTAATTGAAAGTGGATCGAATCAGTTTCCACCAATCAGAGCAAACTGCTACTAAAATCCAAGCCATCAACTATGGATCAGTCTAAAACAAAATCATTACAGGTCGAAATCAAATTTTACCAGAAAATGTCCATCCATAAAAAAAAAAAAAGTAAAAAAATAGACCACGAAAATTACAAAAAAAAAAGAGAGAATATTTTATTTAATTAAAAAAAAAAAAAGAAGAAGGTGACATTGAAGAGTGCAATAGATCGACGAGTACCTGAAATGGAAAAAGTAATAATCTGAGAGCGGTGGGAAATAAGCGAGTGAAGGCGTAGATGAAGATCTGGGCCAGGAAAAAACCGGCGAAGTGTGCGCAGGATAAGCAGAGAGGACTGAAGAGAGGAGTGCGTGGGATAAAGCGGTGGAGGCTCTTGACTTGCTTTGAATTGGAATGATGAATATGTATTATTACATGGATTTTCTGTACAACTAATCTTTTATGTAATATCCCGTTATTATCTCCATACTTTAAATCGCCCTTTTTCTCTCCTCTTAACGTGTTTTCCCCCAGCCCACCTCGCTAGCCAGACTTGACTAAAGATGCAAGCGCGGTAGAGGAAAAAAAAAAAAAAAAGAAGCAGAAGACACGCAGCGGGCCTTTTTCATAAAATATTTATTAAAAAAATAGTTATATTTTTTAAAATTACAGTTTTTTTACTCATAGTTATTTTTAATACATATCTAAATTAATTTATTTTATATTTAGAATAACTTATATTTAAAATGAGAATTTTTTTAAAAAAATTTAAAATTAAACTTTATCAAATAAACAGTCAGTCTTTTTACCGTAATACTAGGATAATTCAGTTAAATTCAATATTCGCCAGTTTGTTGTGGCATGCGGGATTATTTGTTGACATGTTTTAAGGCGGCGGCTTGTTTTAAGGAATTAGTTACAATAATCCTGCAATATTAAAATATTAATTGATTTTTTTTAAAATTTTATCAACTCTTAGAGAATATGTTCGCTAAATTAACATGGTAATTTTATAACGTTTCTATTATTCTATAGGAATGGACATTACTTTCTTTGGTACACAAATATTCGGAAATTGACCACTAGTTTAGTTTTGATTTCACGTGAACAGGAATGATAATTCCTTCTTAAAACGGTGAGGAATTGAGGATGATCAATTCATCATTACCTGCATAACAAAATGAATAAATATAAAAATATAAAAATAAAATATATTTCTAAATGAATCAAAATTTATAATATTCGATTTTATATGCCAATCTTACAACCCAATTCCTTACCTTTGCTAACTCTTTTTTGTCAAATAACCTCCATTGTTGACTGATAAGTCAAATGATAATTAATATTCATTTCTAAACTCACATAAATCAATTACGAGGCAAACAAGGCCTACCAAAATAAGGTTCTTTTCTATCTATAATACATCATAGATAGTAAATTTCATTATCCCTTCTTTCAAGCATCCAGATTCGGAGCTGTATTTAATTAAGTATCTATCCTTTGAGACAGACTTGACTAAAAATTGAAATTGTAATTATTCTTTAACATAGCCCCACCCATAATTTTGACATACAAAAGTTGCAAATTGTTTTGTATGCTAAAAATCGATTCTAGCTCTATGTTTGTTTCACAGTTTGTCAAACATCAACGGGCGTTAATAAGAAATAAAAGAAAAGTTTATTCCTTCAAACGCCATTAGAAAGCATGTAAACATATTTTTACTTTAAAATAATTCTAACCAAACATGCTAAAAAAATTTGTTTATTTTTTTTTGGCTATGTTAACGAAAATCTTTGTACCATATATAGGCTTGAGAAAAGTGTGCATTTTTACATAAAGTCCAATTAATTAAAGGTATTATTAATATTTTAAGGATATTACTTAAGAAACATTTAATATTATTTAGGGTTTTGCTAACGTGTATCCTTGACTTATATGTTAAGAAATAAAAATAGTATTTATTATTTTTTATTAAATTATTTTAATTACTTAAAAAAATATTAAATGTGTTTTAAATTTTTAAAATATAACATATTTATATTTTTCATTTAATAATTTTTGTTTTTATTCTTTAAGTATACATGTTAACAAAATATTTATTATTTTAATAAATAATTACTTAAAGAATAACATATTAAATTTTTTTCGGTTTCTAAAATATTAAATAATTTTATTTTTTATTTAATATTTTTTTAAATCCTTAACTAATACACTTATGACATTTATTAACAAATGCCTAAAAATAAAATTAACGATATATCTTCTTATACAGTTTTCATATTAATATTTTTAATACTTAATAAAGTAAGTATTAAATTAAAAAATAAAAATATTTAATGTTTTAAAAATTTAAAATGCATTCAATAATTTTTTTCTTTAATAATTAAGAATAATATTAGGTTTATTGTTTAAAAGGATATAAAATTATTCTAAAAAATTGTATATCCTCCTAATGAGCTTAATAATCCTCTTAATGATAAATGTATTAAATGCATGAGTAATGTTATATCTTCTTAAAATATCTTCTTAATAATCTTCCTTATATCTAATTAGGAAAATATTAAATGAAAAAGTAAAAGTATCTATTATATTAAGAACTTAAAATGTATATAATACTTTCTTTATTTGATAATTGAAGGAATATTAAGAAAATAGGTAAGGAAAATATAAAATTATTGCATTTTAGATTCTTAATATATTAAAATGTTATTACTTTTTTGTTTAACATTTTTTTATTAAATATTAGAAGAATTATTTTAAAAAAAATATTACCTATGACTGAGCTAATTAGCCATCTCAAATTGTCATCAAGCATTGTTTCAGTAAATATTCTTGTATTATACGTGTGGTTTTTCTTCATTGACTTGTTGAATGTAGGGACAAAATGAAACAAAGGGTAGAAGTTAAGAGCTTAATTCTGAGTTTGACAAATGCTTCTCCGTAATCAGTTGCCAAGAGTCATACATTGGCTTGAAAGAAACTAAACGATGTTTTGAACTCTTGATAAGATTATTAGGGGCAAAGCTCCAACATTGAAGGTTATATCGTTAGTCTGTTCTATAAGTTAAGAGGAAAAGAATTGTACACATCGAGTAAAGTGTTAACCATTTTTTTTTTCTTGTGACCAAAATTTAATATGATAAGACTAAATTGAGATTCTTGTTTGAATCTGAACCCAAAAATAAGTCTATTTCAGGATTTTCCCTTTTTCTGTATTACTATATAATAAAAATACTATACTTCACTAGCCCGACTTGACTATTCAAACCAGAAAGATTGGAACATTGAAGATTCAGATACTCTTACACAGTCAAGCATGGAGCAGGTGAATCTGAAGTGACTAGGTAAAGCTCCAGGAATGGACCACAGCCCCTGCTGAAAAAATATTTATTTGCCCACTGGCCTCTTTTTTTCTCCCTAAGGTAGCTGTGTGATCAATTTCCTTGTTACACACACAGAATACTCTTACTTCTTGCACTAACCACTTGATTTTTCCTCAAAAGTTTAGCAGGCCAGGACTATCATAGAGTCAAAACTAATATTTTTTATTTTATAAATACAATTTTCATTTAGAATTTGTCATAATCAATAAGTATTGTCTTTTTAGGATCACATGCAGATGACGCATTCAATTAGTTGACCAAACAAATCGAAAGCTGATACTAATTTGATGTGAACAATTTGAGGCTTTTTGATATAATTAATGCTTTTTGTTTTTTGTTTTTCATTTTATGTTTTTTAGATTAATTATCAAAATACATTAATTTTTGTAATGATAAGAAATTACTGTAACTTGAGACGATTTTTCGTCAATTAAAAATATAAATAAGAAATTGTTTTATATGACTTTTTATTTTATTTTTAAAAAAATATTTTATAAAACATTTTGATTCATGTTAAAAAGTCATGTTACTTTAAAGTAATTTCTTAATATAATTTTTTTTTTAATCAATTGAGATGTCGCTCTAATTTATAGTGACTTTCCAATTGAGTTTACTAAAATCTTGTTCAAAATTTGATTGAAAAGTCATAATTATAATTTTTGTTCAAAAATTAGTTAAGAAATCACCAACTAATTTTTTTAAAAAATTAGTAAATTAAAGATGAGAAATCGTTCTAAGTTATGACATCTTCACATCTTTATAAAATTAAGTATATTTTAATATATAATATGAAAAAAGGAGCAAAATAATAAACAAAAAGACATGCGCAGCCCCAATTTGAGAATAGATTCATATATAAACCTTTTTCAATGTTCATATTATAGATATTGTCCATCAATAATGCTCCTGGGAATCATCACACTTGTATAAGTGAGCAATTATTGGCTTAACATTATTCCACAAACATTGAGCTGATCAAATTAAGGTTCAGGATTCATCAAGAGGACCAAACAGTGTGTGCTCATGGACTGGATGGTAATCAAGGAATCGAATCAATTTATGGACCATAAATCCGTCTGCTATTGTCAAGCAACGTGAGCTAAACCAATAATCACGAGTTAAGGTGCCGACTCATTTCGTTAGACACGTTCTTGGCAATAATGCTGCTCCGCGCAAGTGCGTGTTGAACTAAACAGCAGAAAACAAATCCTCAACTACAGCTGCATAATTAGTATGTTAATGTTAATTAAACAAACAAAACAAAGCAAAAAATGAAAAAAAAAAGACATAAATTCTAAATTCTTCTCTGCGTCGGTTACGTTGTCTCGTTAATGTGACTATATGTGATCTCATGGCTGAAGGGAACGGTGGAGAATATTTACGCGGCTTTGGTTGGATTAGTGGGCTCGCCTCATGTGAGAGGGAGCGACTCGCCAGTTGTATATTGAATAGAACACAAGTTATACACCTCTTTCGAGGGCTCACGTGCTTCCTATAACCACTATTGTCAATAACAATCCGATCGGTTCAATTATTAATTAAATATGTAGTTAGTTATAATTAATTTTATAATTAAATTTATGATTAAATTATTTTAAATTAGACAAAATTAATTAAAACTGCTTAAACCAATCAATTCAATAAATTCAATCAATCAAACTTTTTTAAAAAATTTAATATTTTTTCACATTTTAATAATATTTTTATAAATTTTATATTATTACTTGAGAATTTTTTTTATGACATTATCCGATTTGACTAATCAGTTTAAAAAGTTAAACTGATTGAACTTAAACCAAAAATATCATTGGTTCACTATCTAATCCGATTTTAATAGCATTACCTATAACTATAATGCTATAATCCAGTCAAACCTTAGATGTTTGATAATAAATTATTTTTTAATAAAAAAATATTTTTTTTCAAAAATTCTATTAATAAAATTTTAATTATAAGTTATTTTTAACATAAAATAAATTAATTTAAACATATATTTAGTTATAAAAATTATTGTTGGATAGTTTAATATTTTAATTAAGTTAATTTATTCATTTAATATGAAAGTGTCAATAATCAAGTGATTATAATTGAAAATCTTAAAACTCGATTTTTTTTATTAAATTAAAATTTCACAAGGTATTAAAGGGTGTGCATTATGTCCACTCTGAGTTTAAATTACTTTCATAAGTATGACAAAAATTATTCTTGATTTCCACATAACAATTGAAGTTTTTAAAATTAAATTAGTTCTTGACAGAAACCTAGTGCCATATATAGTTATTGTAATTCAAAGTTTCAAACTATTTTGCTTGTATTTTTTTAACGTAAACTGCGGTTATGGATTGTATATGAGATTAAAAAAATTATGTACGTAGTTAATATATCATGAGTCAACTATTTTTTTAATATTTGGATATATTTCTCTTTTCTTAACTTTATTGATGTGAATTAATGAATATAATAAGGAGACCAAAACTAAATTTTTGTACAATATAATGTAAAAATTTGATATACTTTCTTTTTTATTTTGACAAAGATAAAGTTTATGATAAGAAAATGTTATCTCATTTTAAGGTCACAGCATATCACAAGTTTTAATAAAAATTTATACTAATACTTATATATTGCTTAATAATTAAAGACTCTAACATAATTTAAATTTAAAACTTTTAAGAATTTATTATTCAATCTTATTAGATAAGTCAATCTTCATTGGAAGATAAAATATATACTTTCATTGTATAAAAAAGTTTACACTAGTAGTATATATTTGATATTAATCAAAACTATATATATTTTAATGTATTAAAATTTAATTTAGTTAATCATGATATAAATTCATAAATTATCGACATTTTGATATTATTTTAAAAAAATATATTTGATATTCTTTAAAAAATTGAAGCATGAATACTTATATTATACTTATATAATGTATCTTATACACATTTTATGAAATAGTTGTATATAGTAATGATAGTATAAATATTTGTATGCACTGACAAGTATAACAATATTAACACTGACAGTTGTTAATAAAAAAAAAACACTGACAGTTTCCCTTTCAATGTTATAAATTTTAAATGTATTATTATAGAGAGATCTAGATGCATATAATCATCAACCTTGTGTCAACTCTTTATATTTTTTTTCTGCATAAAATAGAACAAACGCATAGATACAGATTTTTTTGGGGAGGGGGGGTGATTTTCATTTTTGGTAAAGATATTAATTATCAGGATTTAAAATAATATTTTGGGGGATCCGCCGTTGACTTGATATTCACACTATGACTGGCTTCTTGCTCCCTGAAGAAGGTCAAAGTCAATAACTTCGTTGGCTCTCTGATTGATCCCGCATATTTTCATTCACTAGGCGCAGCTGCACCCAAACATTTTCCGAATTTTGTTCACTTTCCTATCAGGCAAGGCAATCACCATTCACCAATCTTTTTTTTTATTTTTATCACCAACCTTTTTTATGGAAAAAAAAAAGATAGGTAATTTTTTCATCGTTGTAATATTAATTTATTAAATTTAACTCCTCTAAAATAAATAATTTATTTTATAAGATAAAGTGATGAGTATTAATTATTGATAAAAAAATTAAAAAAATAAATTTTAATAACTTTATAATTTAATATGTATATGCATGTATTTTATCATAATCTCAATCGTTAATTTTCTTATCAATAATTATAAATTTTTATTTTACCTTTTAAAGTAAAGTTCTCATTTTACAAGAGTCAAATCCTAATTTATTAATGATATTTTAATAGTTAAATAGCAAAAATTACAGATATAAATAATCAATATGACCAGAAAAAAATTATATTTTATAATTGGTCTTTAAGTGTTTTTTTTTATTTTAAAATTAAATAATTAATTAATAGCGCGCGTGCGCGCGCGCGCGCGCGCGCACACACACACACACATATATATATATATATATATATATATTTTGGTATCTTTGATGTCACTAGACACACTGCGTGGATGCAAAATTAATATTAAAAATTTTATAAAAAATGATAAATTACAGTGATAGTTTAATAACATATTTAGGAATAGCTTAATTTTAAAAAAATTACTTTTTTCTTTAAAAATTTTTTTAAAATATTTTAATTATAAATTATTTTAAATTTTTAACCACAAAATAAACTAATCTAGCAACACATTAAAATTTTGATTCTTTCATAAAAAGTACAACCTATATATTCTAACAAAATAAAAATAGTATCCCAAGTATAAACAAAAGTATTAGTGAAAGTTGGGTGAGTAGCTACGTAAATTTTGGAATTTTTTTTATCATTCTATATATTTTAAATATGTTAACGTTGTATCTATATTATAAAACATATACCAAGAAATATAACGATCCCATTTATATTTGTACACATTGCATAGGATTTTTCCTACAGAGACCAACAAAAACTAATCAAATAATATATGATTTTACTATAAAAACAAATATTAAGAAACTAATACACAATGCAGGATATGATCTATTAGGTGTGATATTTTAAGAGATAAACTGTTCATTTTACTTATTTTTTTCTTTTTCTTTGATCGGAATATTCTTGTAAGTATTACTGTGAGATTAATACCTCGAATACGATCATAACTAAGAGGTCCTTTCAACACTACTTAATATAAAGTTTAAACTTTAGTTCTTTTCTTAAAAGTGTGACTCATTCACTGTTACGTCTAATCTTTGTTGGTATTTTACTTGATCTATGCATGCCAATTTTATAAATATAAAAACATAATTGCTAAGAAAAAAAAATAAATTTAGCTCATCTAAAATAAAAATAAAATACAATAATTCTCATTTCAGATGATCTAAATATTTGAAGAGATAGATTCTCACAAGGTATGATATAAATTTAGGAATATTTAATTTTGATATTCTCTTCTCATTTGTGAATAAAGACATATTGGCGAACCATATTAAATATTATGTATGAAATTGTGTTATTTCATTATATATGTTTATATACAAGTATGTGAAAAAGGGATTTATTTTTTAACATCGGGGATTCACAATGAATTTTTCTTATGATATGACCATTAGAAAATAAAGTTACAGATTTCAACATCAGATAATACACCTTATCATATCACATATTTTTCTTTCGCCATTACGTTATCGGAAAAATAGTTTCGTTCATAAAAAAACGAACTTTTGGTTGGTTAGAAATGAATAATGCCACTTTATTGTAAGAGAAATATAAAATATTATCTTTCAAAAAGTGGTTAACAGCAAGTTATGTAAAATAACGGATCATAATTGGACGGGTGTTGGAAAATTGACCCGCTTTTAGGCTAAACGTTTTTTATTTAAGCCCAAAAAGAAAAAAAAAAAAGATACGCAGGTGGAGTCAGAACTTAGGAGCAGCAACGGAAAAGATACCTTAGCATGAGGGAAAAAGATATTGACCCCCGAACGGAAAGCGAATACATATTGATACGTCATTCAATTTATGTGATAAGAAGCAAACAAGGATTCATCCAGATAGATGTTCACGATACGCAGGTGGAGTCAGAACTTAGGAGCAGCAACGGCAGCGAGTGCTTCTCGGGCCAACACACTGGAAAAAGTGATAATGACACAATGAAGAGAGTGTTAATAATAATAATAATAATAATAATTTGTCGTAAAAAGTGGTGATGTGGTCACATGACAAGTCACACGTGGTTGAGTTGGCATGGAGGGATCTGATTGTGATTTGCGAAGGAAGGAAGGAAGAGTCTGATAGAGAGGATTGAGAAGGCGAAGAATATGACGTTTACTTGACGAAACGCGGGGAGGACAGTAACCACTTACCCGGGACCGAAGATTAGCATTTAGCGATTCGCAGTGAACAGCGAACAGCGAACAGCGAACAGCGAACAGTGAATAGGAATAGGAAAGCAAAGGCATCTTTTGTTATTTTTTTCTCGTCCATTCCGATAACGCAAGGGCGAGAGACACCCACTGCGTCCTGCTGGCCCACCACTTCGGTGTTGGGTGTACTATTTCCCACCACTGGCTTTTGCTCAGAAGAAATTCTTGCGAGACATGTAAAATTTTACATGAGATGTAAAGATACTTTTTTTAATTTTAAATGAGTTATATATATATTAATTTGAATACGTAAATTATGTAATTTATAAAATTAATTTTTTATTTAATATTTTATTAAATTTAATTATTAATTTTATCACATATAATGTGTATGTAACTTATTAATATTTTTTAAATCTTTTTATAAAACAATTCATAAAAATAATAATATAATTAAATTTTATATTAATTTAAATGTATAATTCGTTTATTTTATGTTATTTTTGTAAAAATAATGTTAATAATTAACGTACATATTACATATAATTAAATTATCAATTAAATTTGATAAAATATTAAATATAAAATTTAATTACTAATAATTACATAATTTAAATATGTAATAATTATTTTTTTAATTAAAAATATAAAAGTAACTCACTCAAAATTAGAAATGTATGTAAATATTTTATCTTAAAATTTTTTATGAATTATATTATAATATTTTTTTAAAAAAATTATAAATATAAATATGTTAAATATTATTTTAAGTGTTTATATAAAATATTTTGTTAATGTATGTTTAAGAATATAAGTTAAAAAATAAAAATAAAAATTATTAAATAAAAAATAAAAATATTTAATATTTTAAAAGTTAAATATATTTAATATATTTATTTCTTAACTAATATATTTAAGACACACTTTAACAAATCTCTTATATAAATATACGTTCATTTAAGAATTTCTCGCTCTCCATCCTTTCTGGCTTTCTTTCCTTACATTTTATTATTTATTTATTTTTTCTGTGTCTAGCCTCTACCATACAATACAAAACCATACCATATAGTACCAAACGTTCTCACAACAAGGAAAAAAGAAAACCCAATCAAATTCACATTCACATTCACCTTCCCATCACCATCATCGTCCTCGCTATCAACACCGTTTCCGTCCACCGAACCTGTTGCCCACTTGCTTTGCCCTCTTACTTGGCGCACTTTCCGACATTCACTCGGCGCTCCCCATACGCCGTCGATCTGCTTTGCTTCCAACGCCGATTCTCTGGCCGAGTACGATGTTTTCATTGACCTCATCAGGTTGTTGTTGAATTTTAATTTTCCCCGTTGTTTATTTATTTATTTATTTTGGTTTCGTTTTATGGTTTTGTTAGATGCGAAGGAGGAGCTTCTTTCTCAGAACTTCTACTTAGCTCGGTTTCTGTAGTTGACTTTAGAAATTGGAAGGGTTGGTGGTTAGTTGCTAGTGGTTTGGTCCCTTCTTGGCTATGTGGGTTGCCCTTAATTGGAACCATGGTTGTGTGGGTGTACTCTTTCTCGACTCTTGGGGAAGAAGCCAGGCTGATTAACTGGAATTCCATGCTGTTTATTTAGTACTGCAGCTTAATTTAGCACGAATTCTTGTGTTCGAGTTTTTGGGAATTGATATTGGGACATCTTGGTTGTGATCATGGAAGCTAGATTTGGCACAGGAGCTTTTCGTTTTTATGGGGTGGATCATTCCTCGGATTTGCGCACTGTGGGGAAGAGGTCCTCGGAGTGGGATTTGAATGATTGGAGATGGGACGGTGATCTTTTCATAGCTAGCCCGCTGAATCCAGTGCCAGGAGATGCTGTGGGTCGACAATTTTTCCCTCTTGGGACTGGGATCCCTGTGGCCGGGGGTTCCTCCAACAGTTCTTCTTCCTGCTCTGACGAAGTGGATCTTGGGATTCGCACGGGGAACAAGGAAGTGGAGAAGAAAAGGAGGGTTATTGTGCTGGAGGACGACAGTTTGAATGAGGAAGCTGGTAGCCTTAGCTTGAAGCTTGGTGGGCATGGTTCTCCAATGGCGGATAGGGAGATTGCAAGCTGGGAAGGAATGAATGGGAAGAAAAGTAGAGTAGCTGGAGGTACTTCAAATCGAGCTGTTTGTCAGGTGGAGGACTGCGGTGCTGATCTGAGCAAGGCTAAAGATTATCACAGGCGTCATAAGGTTTGTGAGATGCACTCAAAGGCCAGTAGGGCGCTTGTGGGAAATGCAATGCAGCGGTTCTGTCAGCAATGTAGTAGGCGAGTTCCCTTTCTTGGTTGCTTTCAATTTTTGCTGTAGTTAATCAGTTTGAAATTTGTTTCATATATTTTCACACATATATATATGTGTGTGTGTGTGTGTGTAAAGGAAATAAATGAAATTAATTATGACACCAAAATGTAACAGATCGGTGTAAAATTATATCTGAATACCACAGAATATCATTATGGATGTTTTTTGAAAGTCCTTGATGCAAGCATTCAAAGTTTAATCTCTCTATTTCATGACATGACATCCCTTTACTCCATCAACAGGTTTCACATGCTTCAAGAGTTTGATGAAGGAAAGAGAAGCTGTCGAAGACGTTTGGCAGGCCATAATAAACGAAGAAGGAAAACAAATCATGACCCTGTTCCTAATGGAAGTTCACTAAACGATGATCAGACTAGTAGTTATCTGTTTGATAAGTTTATTGAAGATACTTTCAAATATGCATTGTAAGTATTTCTTTAATCTTTATCTTTGTAACTAGAGCCTAGAGGAGTTGGTTTCGTGTAAGGTCTGCTTGATTATTTTATATGGCATTAGTTGATACTTATTTCTCTTTTTTGTGATGATGAGGAATTATATTAGTTTAAACTATTCATTTCTATGCATAACATCTATGTCAATAGCTGCAGGAAGGTAGTTTGGTCAGTTGCAAATATGGTTTATGAAAGCTGAATTTTGTCAAAGAAATGTTGGGCAAGACATTTTAACTATGGGAGAGAGGTTTCTTACTTAAAGTAAACCTGCAGGTCCAGTTATTGGTCTGGATTATAACACAGAATCATTTCTAACTAGGCCGACACATTGCTTCGCAGAAAGATGCCTAGAGGAGATTATCTCCTTCTCAAGTTTCTATTTCACTTCATGTCAAAAAATTTACGGTTTTTCGCTTCATTTCTATGTAAAATGGTGGGTCAGATGGAAAACAGGATGACTACGAGAACAGCAGATAGCATATCCTTCATCATTGATGCTATCATGGGGACAGAATGTTGTGCTTTAGGGGCTATAAAATGGCCAGAATGGTTGAGATATAGGGTTTTTGAGTTTTCAAGAGTGAGAAGCTGGATCTAACAGGTCAGAAGAGGGCAAGGAAAATGGTTTGACCTTGGTTTTTTTGTGTTAGTTGACATTACCTAGTTAGCCTTGAGCTTATCACAAGGCTAGTTTCCATTCATAGGCATCTTTAGGTACCTTGAGGGGCAAAGCATGGAATAAAATATTCTTCATTTGTGGCAATGTCCAAATGACCAGTAAAGAAATTGCTTGAAGAAAGATTGACTGATCAACTGACTTTGAAAATGGCTTAGTTGAGATGGATTGAGAGCTCCAAATCTATCTTAGTCCTAGGGACTAGACAGCTGAAATGGAAAGGAAGCCAGAGATAGAGAGATGTTGTAATAAATAGAAAGATAACTATTGCTTGTAAAAGTTAGTGCCTCTGGGCCCCACTATGACATATTGAAGTACTCTTGAACGCTGGTTAGATCAAGTAATCTTTGGCTAAATGATTTTGGGTTAATAGGTAATGGAGGAAACGATGTAGTGGCAAAAATTTTGGCTTGAAGCTTGTAAAGGATCTTCTGTGTGTATACATATGTCCACGTGTACACTATATATATTTACATGTCATATATCAAGTTATTCAAGCCAAGTAAAATTAGGAATAGAATTCTTTTAGTACCGTAGAACTTTAAAAAGATAATACTAGGCAAATAGATTAAAATGTCCTATAGTTAACAAGTATGCCTGTGCACAGTGATGATGACATTGACAACAGATATACAGTAAGGTAAGGAATTTATTATAATATTCCGATTAAAAGGTGAAAGCAACAGACTGGACTGGACACACAGACAACTGTTATGGACTGTTTTGATTTGATAAAGAACGCCTTTCGCATGGTTCTTGGTTGCTTAAGGATAATTCTAAATATGATATGGCTGCTTTATCACACTGTTTAAATTCAAGCAGTTGCTAATAATTCATACTTCTCTCATTATTACTGTTTCCATTCATCTCAGTCTCTCTAGTATTCTCTTTGTACAAGTTTAGTAGCATTGTTGAACCTTAGTTCTGACTTTAAATCCTTTAAAGAACTATGAAACTTGAAGAGTGACAAACAGTTTTTTAGTGTATACTTGTATATAACTTGGCAATAGTATGCACTGTCTAGTCATTAAACTCTCACAAAGTCCTGTGAATGATCCCTAGTCAATGAATTTCAAACTCAAAAGTAAACTTGTTGGTATCTTGGGAAGTTTTCCTAAAGTTTTTCCTTTTGCTACTTGTGACTAACTTCTACTTTTAGCATATGTCATCAATTTGTTGTGTGCTTTAATTGTTGGTCTAGCATGATTACTTTTGCTCTCAGATCTCTTTGCCTTTACTTGGTGATTATGTGGGGCTTTGCTTAATTGGTAGGTATGTTTGGCCATTCACCAGGCATTTAGGTTTTAGTCCTTGTTATAGCCTGGTTATTTTCATGACTGATTAACTAAATACACTATGTCTACAGAGTATAATGGAAAATTCTAGTGGTAATGAGTTGCTTTGTCAAAAAAATTGTGTCCATTTGATACTGTGAGTACATATAATAATCTGATACCTGTGTATATTGTATTGTCAATTAAGCGTAAGATATATGAGGAACTTTGATGGAATCAATATAATTAAATGAATTCAAGAAATCCATCTTATTCTCAACGTTTTCTAAAAACTGACATGAATTGTGTCCTCTTCATTAAGCTGGCCTGAGAGATAAACAATTGGCACCTACAGGAGGATGTGGGGGTTGCCATATTTAGTGGGTAGTTATATTGAAATTCATAAAGATACAAGGCTCTATAATAATTTTTGTTATCTGTTGGAGAATAAGTATATTTCAGCATGCAATCAATTTTTAGATTAGGGGATCTGAAAATATTCACTTATGTTAAAGTGTCAATCTTGTGCAATGTTGTAACTTGTGAGCTTACAATACTGATTATTTTTAAGCAATGAGGCACTTATTTGCACTTATTTATTTTATCGAAGCATATCTTGAAAATGACACTTGGGGCCTTTAATAACATCTAATTGTATTTGCTTTTTGGGAATCTTCTCATATCTGTTTCTCTGATTGGTATTTCTGCTGTGACTGAGGGTTTTTGGGAATGGATGATGACATTTTTTTAATGAACTACAGCTGCCAGGTCAGATCAGACCACAGATCAGGATCTGCTAACTCATATTCTAAAGAGTCTTGCTAGTCAGAATGGTGAACAAGGAGGCAAGAACTTGTCTAACCTTTTGCGGGAACCAGAGAATTTGTTGAAAGAAGGGAGTTCATCTGGGAAGTCAGACATGGTTTCTACTTTATTCTCCAAAGGTTCTCAAGGCTCTCCAACTGTTATAAGACAACATCAAACAGTATCTACGACCAAAATGCAACATCAAGTGATGCATGCACATGATGCTAGGGCTGCTGATCCACAAATCATGTCTGCTACAAAGCCCAGCATTTCAAACAGTCCTCTGGCTTTTTCAGAAGCCAGAGACAGTGCTGATGGACAGATCAAGATGAATAACTTTGATTTGAATGACATATATATTGACTCAGATGATGGTATGGAAGATATAGAAAGATTGCCTGTCTCTGCAAATCTTGGGACTAGCTCTCTTGATTGCCCATGGACACAACAAGATTGTCATCAGTCAAGTCCACCTCAAACAAGTACAAATTCAGATTCTGCATCTGCCCAGTCCCCTGCTAGTTCTAGTGGAGAAGCTCAGGTATGTTTGTCTTGCAACATTATTTTGAATTGGCTATTCTACTTGTGCTTTTGTACAGAGTCCTTACACTCACATGCAAGCATGCAACTCATCCGCATGATTGAGATTTTATGACTTTCTGCTCTGTATTGTGTTAAGGTAGTGTTTTTGGTTTTGGTTCTTAGACTTTTTGGTGCTGTCTTAACATGCTGTGCCAGTTTGGTGGTATGAGTATAAGCAGTGAACTGCTTCATTTAATCATGGTTGGCAAGAAACCAAGCAGTAACATGGCTCAAGCCCTTTGATTGACTTATTTGCATATTTTTTAGGAATATCTGGCGAACGGTTGGGGGAGGGGGAGAAATGAAGAATTCCCTAAGGATTTTTCTTGTTTGAAGGGAGATTTTGAGACCTAGTGAGGGAATGGGAAGAGGTGGGCTAAGCATGAGATTTGAAGGGATTGAATCCATTGTATGCTTCCTAAGGAAACTAGGTGCCACTTGGCTACAAGGCTATTGGCCCAAGGAAGAAACTTTAGATATGAGTATTTTGATCATTCTAGTTCTTACTTCATAACTCTTTCAATTGTTCATACTACTTCATAACTACTCTTTCCTTCTTTGTACTGTATATGCCTGCACCAATCCTGGTTTAAATAGCATGTGTGGATTCGGCTTTGTGTCTGATATGAAAGCATTCAGCTGACTTGAGGATGTTATATGATGTTGAGAAACCCCAGTAGTTATGTTGAGAAAGACAATGTTCGACCTTCCTTAGGTGTAAAAAATGTGATGCTGCTTATTTAGCTTGCAGAAATTGTGTGTTGCAACTGCCTACTTCATGCCTTCTTTTAATGTCTGAAATTGCATTCTGGTACTTGCTCCTTCCAGTGCTTGATTCAACTCTCTTATCCCCCCATCTTTGGTGGGAAAACAGAAAAACTAAATCAATTAATGTTATTCTTTTCGTTTTTCTTGCCTAGGTTGAACAATGCCTTTTTATGTTAAATTTATTAGATCTTGAGATTGTCATCTTTTAACAGTTATATTTTTTTCCACCAATCAGAGTCGCACAGATCGGATTGTTTTTAAACTCTTCGGTAAAGAACCGAATGACTTTCCTCTTGTACTTAGAGCACAGGTACTTTAAGCTTTTTAAAGCAGCCGAGATTAACCACTTTTCATTTCTTTCTTTTGCAATTTAATCTCACTAAGGGTTTGGATTTCCAGATTCTTGACTGGTTATCCCACAGTCCTACTGATATTGAGAGCTACATACGGCCTGGTTGTATTGTTTTGACCATTTATCTGCGTCAGGCTGACGTTGTGTGGGAGGAAGTAAGCTTTGTCCTTGTAAAACTATTAGCTTGTGTGCCTAGGTGGCTATTTCTGTTATCAGGGGACACTCTTGACCTTTTGACTTGGTTCCTTTTTTGCAGCTTTGCTACGATCTGACTTCTAGTTTGAATAGGCTTCTGGATGTCTCAGATGATACTTTTTGGAGAACTGGATGGGTTCACATCAGGGTGCAGCATCAGATAGCTTTCATTTTCAATGGTCTCTGGCCATGTCTCTGTTGCTGTTGTTAGGGGTCAAGATAATAGGAGTCAGAATTTTATTTCAGTACTCAATTAAGTCCATCAACTATTATTTTGTCCAATTAAGTACATTAACTGTTTGAAAGTTTAAAGTCCTTTCTGAGACAAGTTATCTATGTCAAGGACTTACTTGCATTCACATCTAATTATTGTCTTTACGACATATATAACTTTAGTTGATGGACTTGATTGAGCATTTATGTATGGAGTGACTATATCATTCATGATTAGTAATATTTATTCATATGACTAGGTATTTTACTTCCATTTTTCTGCTGCAGGTCAGGTTGTTATAGATACATCCTTACCTTTCAGAAGCAACAATTATAGTAAGATATTGAGTGTTAGTCCAATTGCTGTACCAGCATCAAAGAGAGCTCAATTTTCTGTGAAGGGTGTCAACCTGATTCGCCCTGCTACTAGGTAATTTCTATTTCTCTATGAAATGTAAATCCTTTGCATGTTGAAAGTTAAGTGTCTTGGACCTACTCTTTAAGTTCCATGATTTGGTTTAAATATCTGTATTTTTCATTGTGCTAGCATGTTATATGACCCATAAACCTACTCTTTCAGGTTATTGTGTGCTTTAGAAGGGAAGTATCTGGTCTGTGAAGATACTCACGAGTCAATTGATAAATACTCCAAGGAGCTTGATGAGCTTCAATGCATCCAGTTTTCATGTTCTGTCCCTGTGATGAATGGAAGAGGATTTATCGAGGTGCTTTTTCTTCGCTCTCATAAATTATCAAGAGAAAAAAGTAGGGAACACAGGCTTATAGTTATTCAACGAAGGGGATAAGCAAATTCCTCTCTTATCATATTGGTCTATTTTACTTTGTGCTTTGAATCGGGGACATAATAGTATAGTTCAATACTAAAAAAAAAAAAAGAATGTGAGAGGTATTATTGTAGATTAACACCACGAATTTGAATTCCAAAAATTTATCAAATTCTTGTTTCCTTTAATCCTATTAACTTGAATTTACAATTATCATAGAATTCAATATTCTAATATGTAGCCTGCTTACCGTTGCCCATAAACCGATACCAACATTACCACTACTACTATTTAATAAAAGCACCATCATCACTGATGAATCAAGACCAACATCATTTGTGCACTAACATATGAGCAACATTGCTGTCAGTGCATTACTATGACGCAGTGCTGCTACCATCACCAACAACAACCTATCACCATTGTTGCGCTGCACTACCATCAATTCCTAGTCAGGTGAAGAACAGTAGAGTTTGAATTTTCAAGATTTATCATAATTGCAACCTTTAATTTTTTAATATTTACAATCAAAAATAAAAATTATTAAATGAAAAGTAGAAGCATTTATTGTCTTAAAAATCCAAAACACATTTAATACTTTCTTCTTTAAGTAATTAAGATGATTTAATGAAGGGTAATAAAATGCTATTTTTATTCTTTAACATGTGCCTTAAGGGCACACATTAACAAAACCCTTTACATTTTAATACCTAGCAAAAGAACAGATCCTCATTACATTCTGTTCTTGGATTTTATGCATAAGTATAATCAAGTACACTTCATATCTTCTTTTGGGTGGGGAGAAAGCCAGTGCCATGTATAATTGGTTGTCTGAACTGTAATCTTGACGGTGCTAAAAGCCACTCAGGTTCTTATTTTTAGCAAACGAACATTCTGGGCAGTGATTTTGAGTTTGAGCAAGGACATGTCATGCCTTCATTTGGGTGGGAAGGGAGTCAGCATCATATATCTTGTGTTGTTGGTTTGAACTGCCTTCTTGATTGTTGCCCTTTCAGATTTGTTGGTTATTATTTCTTATAGTGTTACATTTATCAGAGTATTAGTGAAGAGGATTGATTTAGATGGAATTTATTGCTGCATACACTTATGTCAGTTGAAGAAGTTAAGGGAAGTATGTTGGTGGTTAAGAAGGATGTTGTTATAATATGTATGATAAAGGAAGGATGAATGTGATGTCTGTGCTTTGATACTGTATTCCATTTATATTATGCTCTCTAAGCAAAGTGTGAAACAACAAAGATCAGCTGTCACTTATTTTTTGCTTTTAACTTTTATTTTGGGTACACTCTCAGACATACTGGTTACTGCTGAGTGTTAATGATGTACTAATCCATAAGTTGTGTCACCAGATTCTTATCAACATTTATATGCATCCATTTACAAGTTTGCCATATTTTTAACTGAAGACAAGCAATCCAGTACTAATGCTATGTGGCTGAGCTTTATATTTTCTACTTTTCTTAAAATTGCCAGATTGAAGACCAGGGTTTGAGCAGCAGCTTTTTTCCTTTCATAGTTGTGGAGGAGGATGTTTGCTCAGAAATTCTGTTGTGCTTGAGCCTTCTACTAGAATTAAGTGAAACTGATCCAGATATAGGAGGGGACAGGGAAAAATTAAAGCCAAGAAGTCAAGCCATGGATTTCATTCATGAAATGGGTTGGCTTCTTCACAGAAGCCAATTGAAATCTAGGATGATTCACTTGAACTCTAGTGCAGATCTCTTTCCATTAAAAAGGTTCAAGTGGCTCATGGAGTTCTCTATGGACCATGATTGGTGTGCAGTAGTGACAAAACTGTTGAACCTACTGCTTGATGGAACTGTGAATACAGGAGGTCACCCTTCCCTGTCTCTTGCACTTTCAGAGATGGGTCTCCTTCACAGAGCTGTAAGGAGAAATAGCAAGCAGTTAGTGGAGCTGCTTTTGAGATATGTTCCAGAGAATATTTCTGATAAACTAGGACCTGAAGACAAGGCATTGGTTGATGGACAGAATCAGAGCTTCTTGTTTAGACCTGATGATGTTGGTCCTGCTGGTTTGACACCACTCCATATAGCAGCTGGGAAAGATGGTTCTGAGGATATACTGGATGCTTTAACTAATGATCCTTGCAGGGTAAAATTTCTTCTAATTTAAACTATATCATTGTCATAATAGAGTTCTTTCACTAGGTTGGATATTTTCTTCCAGGTTTTATTTGGACTTTCATCAATGCATTTAATTCTTGCACATTTTGTGGGCCATCATATCCGAATCCTGCATCATAACTGTTACAATTATTTGAATTCTTGTCACCCTTGCCGATTCCTTTCATTGAATCATTTGCATCGATGTTTGTTATTGAGAGACAAACAATCTTTATAGCTGCTTGACCTACCAAAGTACTCGCATCACTGCTAATATCTTGTCTGAACTCATTTTTGATATAGTACAGGCTATTGTTTAAATGGGAAGAAAAAAGAAAAGAAAGTGGTGATTATTTTGGACACGTTTATTCCAGCATCAAAATCATTTTTGTAGTCTATGTCAAGTTGGAAATCAGGAGCGTCACGTGTGTTCTGGTTAGTGCTACATTAGTTTTTGATGTACAACATGGGGTTTTTAATGCAGGTGGGAATTGAAGCATGGAAGAATGCTCGTGACAGCACAGGCTCCACACCTGAGGATTATGCACGTTTACGTGGTCATTATACTTACATTCACTTAGTGCAGAAGAAAATAAACAAGAGACAAGGACCTGCTCATGTGGTGGTTGAGATTCCCAGCAATCTGACAGAATGCAACACAAACCAGAAGAAAAATGAGTCATCCACTGGTTTTGAGATCGGAAAGGCTGAAGTAAGACGTGTCCAAGGGCACTGCAAACTTTGTGATCATAAATTGTCTTGTAGAACTGCAGCAGGCAGGTCGTTGGTATACAAACCTGCAATGCTCTCAATGGTGACCATAGCAGCAGTCTGTGTCTGTGTGGCTCTTCTGTTTAAAAGCTCACCGGAAGTTCTGTATGTGTTCCGACCCTTCAGGTGGGAATCGTTGCATTTCGGAACAAGCTGAGGTTCATTGACTTGCAACTTAATAAAACTTGATAGGTAATGTAATAGGATGCATTCATAGACTGAATGACCCAGATTTCCTGTAGGACCGGTTCTTTGTATTTGGCTAAATTGTGAAATGTTGTTTACATATTTATTATCCATCTAGGTGCAATGTATGTGGATGTTACTTTTGTTTTCTTTTGAAAACTCTTATTTTGGAAGAATCCTTTGTACGACAGTGTGATACTTGGATGGGAACCTCCAGTCTTGTCTTTAATTGAGTGACGAGCTCATTTAAATGTAATTAAATCAATATGGCAAATGCCAGGGTGTGTGATTTCAATCTGCATTGCACTGCTTTCACGTTGATGACGACAAGATAGATAAGTCTTTTTCATCTTTTCTATTTTGTCATCATCAAGTGTTTTCATTATGGAATGAATTTTCAAATAATACATTTTTTCTCATCGATGGCATGCGATATTTCAAATTTTACTGCGTTAACTCACAAGAATATAGTTCAGGGATAACTAAGTTAAAGTTTTAGAAAAATAAGTTTTATATGTAATATTAAACATGGAAATTTTATTAAAAATACTTTATAAAGAGTAATTTCAGTACTCAAACGACCGCATAAAAAATTAGATGTTTTGACCAACTCCTAACTTAAAACACTACAAAAACATCTACAAGTGTATTTAAAACGCCTAAAATTTGCTTACATACTGATGATTTCAAAACATAAGGGAGAAAAAAATAAAATAAAAAGATCAGTCGATATTGTGGTTACCAAGTTAGAACGTTTTTTATCTATGATGAAGGATGTTTTTAATAAAAAATTACTATTAATATTTTAAACATTTTATATAATATTTTTTTAATATAAAAAATTTCTTTTTGATTTCGGTCAAAAGAGCCTTTAGCTAACATTGTGTAACCCACAGTGCAGCTATCAGTCGTCTATGTGAAGATGGAATTTATGGTGCCTTAGAAAACTTGTGAGTTTTGAAACCCATCTTAGCTGGCCCAATTAGTAGATGATAGCCAATTTAGTATTCGGTGAGTTGGATAGCTTATGTGTATAGGTGATGTAGAAAATTAAACCTGGAGTTCTCAAATTATCCCTCTTCCATAACCTAGCCTTGTTCCTAACATCGTGAAGCCAGCCTCCCGCCGCATCTGTGCTTTTCGGGACACCACTCCAGCACATTCCCAAAAAAAACCCTAACATTGTGAAGCCAGCCTCTCGCCTCATCTATGTTGTTCGATTCCGAAACCACTTCGTTGTTCCCATATCTATGTTCTAATCCGGCAACAGTCCGTGGCATCTTTATTTCTGACACCAATCCAGTGAGAGCTCAGCCACTACAATGGTCTGAACTCCGGCCAGATCACCGTGTGGCCATCGTGAGGTACGAGATTCCAGGTTTCCAATTTAGAGTTTATCCAGATTAAACTAGCACACTTTAGGGATTAAGGATTAAACTTACTCAGATTATTGTACCCATATTATTGTTTGCTCCTTTTCGACACACATCTACAATGGAGTATTGTTGTAGGTCGCATGTTATGGTTTCTATAGTGCTAGCTTATGATCATTTATAAGTCCTAAAAGTCAAACCACCATATTTGAAGAAAATATAATCTTGCTAAAACTTGCCTAGACCCATTGACATCAGCTATCTCTAATTACAGTAGCATAGCTAGCAGGGCCATGGTTTCCTTGCTCGCATGTAGTTGAATTGAAAACCAGTGACTAGCAAAGGGAACCAAGTTAGCCGAATAGCCTGTTTAGGTAGCATAGGTAGTCTATTAAACATTAAGTTTAAGATTATACCCTGGGTATTGGTGATGATGGAATTGTTTCTACGAAGACATTAGGAACAAATATTGAGAGTAAAGAAGGTGCTCCAAGGGATACACTTAGTTGTCTAATTTGGATGGCAATTGATTATAGGGACTACTCCATTGAGAATTATTGAATGAGAATTATTCATTGTGGACTATATGTGGGGGGAGGAGGGATGATAGTGCATAAAACAGAAGATAGAGGAAAATCATCAAAAGAGTGGGCAAATGATCAAATGGTACAAAAGTGGGCAAAGATTCATAAAAATCCTAGGATGCCTTATGAAATGATCAAATCATAATGAAAACTCCAGGTTATAGTCTAAGGATGTCCAAAAGTTAAAAATCATGAAAAAAAATAAAATATGTGCCTGTCTTGTTAAGACCAGGACCCAAAGGATGAGGAATATGCTTTATGATTGCTTTAGAAGCCAAAAAGGCATGGTATTTTTTGGCTAGTTTCTTCACTAATTTCTTATTTTTGTTTAGCTTCTTCAAACCTTCCATATCCATGTATTCCAATCCGATCTTCTCTGCTTGCAGAGTAGAGTAATGTAGATTAGAGTAACATAAATTAACATAACAAACATGGTAACAATTAAATGATAATTAAACAAAAAAATATAAAAATATAAAATATTATATATATAAAATCACCACCATCAAACATAAATGGATGTCACTGGTCTTGTGAAATGCAGCTACAAAAGTACAAAAGCATTGTATCATTTCAAGGTATTTTCAATGAAGAAGTCATTGTTAACAACCAGTAAAAGGCAGGCCAATGCATGGGAGGGTGAAGCACAAGTAATATTAAAAAAAAAACCACATAACTAAAAGGGAAAGAAACAAGAAAACTAGAACATTACAACAAATTAAGCATGTTGAGCATCACCAAGCATGCATATTTTCATCTTGGGTTAGGGGATGTGGGGCAACTTGATAGAACCGCTTGACAACGCTTGTCTTTCTGTGGATTATAGTTTTTCAGCCCAATCTGGAGTTCAATGGTCTCCACAAAGTTATGATTTTTCTCCTTGGAATCAGTCATGATTCCTGAGATAGCTTGTCTTAGAGTATTACTATAAAGCTTACTGCACAGTCAACAGACAAAATATAGTTCAGAGACCCAAGACATCATCCAGGGGTTTTAATTTATGGTATATGCATAGTTGGTGCAGACTCGTGTCCTCTTGCAGATAATTTTGCAATTTTAATTGTATACCATACATTTGGATTCTTCACAGTATTGTCACTACTATTGTAAAATATTGCTTATCTTGATAACCATTACACCTAATTCCTCCTCCTGTTTATTAATAGCATTTCTTGTACCTGTTTTTCTTTTGGTTAGAGTTTTGCATTTTGATGCAATTGGGATCAAAAGCTAGACTATTGATGTTTGTTTGGTTAATTTCATTTATTGAGTTTTCATGTTAATTTGTACTGCAGGAATACTGAAACTTGAATTTCATACATTGTTTAATGGCATGAAAGGGCTTGAAAAAAGTCATCTGGTGTTCAAAAAAAGACTAATTTGAGGCCTACGAAGGAGATAGTGAAGGCAACCCAGTGCATTAGGACATGCAACTTCACTGCTGCTAATGCAATGTTTTTTAGAGATATAAACTCGAAGATGCGCTTCGATAAATCATATGAGAAACGAGAGTTTATCAATCGTCGTAGGGTGAATATGGAGTTCTTTGATTCAGAATGGATTGGTGCTTTCAGAAAGTTGCGGGAGATAGGATGGACACCCTTTCTTTAGCTGGATGAACAAGTATATCCCAGGTTGGTATGTTTATTCTATTCCAATATGTCAGTTAATGAAAAAAATTGCACAATTAAAACTTACGTGCTGGGAAAACACATCTCTTTTAATGATGAGTAGCTGAATGAATAGTTAGGGTTGGATTGCTCTGATTATGAGAAAGTCTGGTTGAGGAGCCACGATTCAAAGCATGGAGATTTTGAATTTCATGTTGTCATTATAGAGCTTTGTAGCAAAGCATATAATTTATCGCCTGATGTTGGAGACTTGTGGACAATTAATTATAGGGTTATATATCATTATCTTAATCAAGTGGTTGTTCCAAAATTTGAAAAACAAAGTGGAATCACAATTCTACCTTTGTTTTTGTTGTGGTTTGCTTTGAAAGGAAGGAAGGTCAATTTAGGATACATTATAGTCGAAGTAATGTCCTAAACTCTCTGGCATCCTAAAATTCACCTCCCTTATGGTATAGTGATCACAAAATCCTTGAAGCATATTGTGTACCCATCCTTGAGGATGAAGAAACCCATAAATCCACTCAACGATGTGATTATGATGCGTAGTGGATAAGATACATGTTCGAGAAGTTATCAGATGGCAGATGAGTGAAGAAAGGAGATTTTCTTGAGCTAAGCGAGATGAGCAGGCATTTTCCAGAGCTAAATGCTACTTCCCAAGTGCCTTCATATCCTATCTTTGCCCCCCAAAATGAGTCCTTTTGAAAACCATGCAGGTCCTATGTCTGCACCCACACTGGGTCCTTCTGAAGATCTTACTTATCCCATCTCTTCACCTATAAATGGTCTCACTGAATATGCAAGAATTGCTCCTACTGAAGATGCAGGAACTCCTAGCACTGCACCCAGGAGCCTAGCAGTCCATTGATGATAAGACGGATGGAATGGTCCCTACTTCCAAAATGGATAAGTTAATAGAGGCGTTGGGAAAAGTTATGCTCATTTTCTTGGGTTTGCAGCATGCAGTTGAGGCGAACCGCAAGGCCTTAGCAACTGTACTGCAAAATCAAGAATCATTAAAGGCAAATGAAGAACAAATTCAGCTAGTGTTGCAAGATCTTTTGAATAAGCTTAGCTGACTAGTTTATTTAGTAATTTTTTTGGTTAGTTTTTGTAAGTAGTGGTAGATACAATACAGTGAATGTGGAAAAATGTTAGTGAAAAAATGGCAATGATATGTGCAATGTACATGATAGTTATACTTTTGTTTTGAAAGTTGCAAATGTTAGATGACTGGAGCTTGTTTTAGTAGATTGGTGGGGTGATAACTTTGTCACAATTCATAAAACAATGCACAATGAATTGTGTTCTAATGAAATGTGTTCTTATTGTTCAAGATGAACTCGTTATTGATTTGTAATTGTAAATAGGAAATGTTAAAATTTTTACTGTTTCTAGATTGGCAGAAACACTAATATTGTTCAATAGTTCAAAGAAAAAATTAGCAAGGTGAGCGCGAATGAGAGACAAGCACAAAAAAGTAAAAGATAACCTCCATAACTAGAGGTGTGTCAATGACGTTTATAAAATCATGAGCCTCGAAATGAAATTCCTACTACAGGAAGGTATGTTAAGAATCAGTTAGTACATATTGTGACTAATCATCAATCACACCAAAAGACCCACGAAAGCCTCTAATTGCAATTGCAATCCATCCCAGTACAAATACTTCTAAAAGTAACACATTTATGATACAACAGCTCATTGGCTCTGAATACAAAGGCAAGCCTATGACTTTATATATGAAATTATTAACCCAAACTAGTCAGCCATATAACATTTAAACTTGACCTTTGATTGTTGAAGCATGATAATCTTACTATGACTGACTAATTTACACAAGCTAATATTAACCAAGATAAGCTTTATTTCAGGCAAATGATAATGATAAGCATTTTGTTATTTGACAAACTTCAATAGAGGTTTCCATTCACACAGCAAAGTATGGAATAAGGATCAAAAGAAGAGTTTCACACGTGTAACAAAACGAATCTGGATGAGTTCTAAAGATCAATTCCTTTCTTATGCTATATTTTGCTACCATACATACAAGTAGCCCACATACATAAACAATGAAGAATACGAAACAAGACCAGCAACAGGTGGCCAATCAATCAACAATACGAAACAAGACCAACAATGCAATAAAAAAATTAACAACTTGCCATCTTACATACGAAACACAGACGAAACAGAGACTTTGGAACACATACAAAATGAACTTAATCTGCCAAAGGTGAAGAACGCGAATCTCGTACTTGAGGATAGGCAGACGGAGATGTTGCCAGAGTTTACCTTCTCACTGCACCACAACCACCGCAGCGGGCGAGATCTCATCGGATTTGGATCGGGATCGGGATGCCTTTGGATTGGGATCTCGTACATAAGATTGCTTGCTTTAATGGCTTTGGATTGGGATCGACTTCGCCAGATTTTACACTCACGGGATCCGGTTGGTTGTTCACTCCCAGCTGCGTTGTGCTTCCAGGAGATGGGTTCATCCAATATGAGGGTTAGATGGGGAAAGTTCTAACTTTTTCTCCACCTCAGCTCTCCACATAATATTTCCACATCACTAAATTTAGCTCACCTGTCATTTTCTGATTGGGCCACATGTATAGGTTTCAAAATCCACCAATTTTCATGGGCACCGTAGCATGCACCCCTTGTGAATTGTTGGCACAGATCAGAAGTTGAAGTAGCTTAGACAGGATATTGAATTCTGGAAAAAGACCAAGTACGCAGCGTCTATGACAGGTACACACGTCAGGTTCATGGCTTTTTGTTGATAGCACTTTATAGTTCGACTTGCAGAATAGCGGCCCCTTTTCCAAAACCCACATCCTACTATTCATCCTCTCGGCAAATGTTCCGAACTGGAATTGCTTGTGAGAATCAAAAGAAACAACCATTGAATTTTGCCAAAAGAATAATTTTGACTTACAGCAGTTCAAATGAAATACTTTGCAGACAGCTTTTTCACCATTTCAAATTGCTCTCAATTGGGGCAAAATTCTGATGCATGTTCATAAGAGTCAACACTAATAACATTACATAAACCAAAATTAAATTGTAAGGGAAAAAATGGTACAAAAAAGCAAAGTAGTTTAGGTATGAGATGGGAATATCAGCTATTGCATAGACCTACGGATGGAGCAGTACGCGAATTATTCATCCACAACTAGTAAGACCACCAGTGAAGGGGCAGGATTACACAATTCACAACTCTTTAAGCTTGAGGGTTCTCCCACTTGAGTGGCTTCACAACTTCCCAGGTGAAGTCTGGGTCATCCCTTCCGAAGTGTCCATAGGCAGCTGTCTTGAGGAACCTATGGCCTCCCCTCTTGAGGTCCAAGTTAATGGTGATCATTCCAGGTCTGAAGTCGAAATTCTCCTTCACAAGTTGAAGAATCTCCTTGTCAGGAATCTTTCCAGTTCCGTAAGAGTCAATAAAGACTGACAAGGGCTCAGGAACACCAATGGCATAAGAAACTTGAACAATGCACCTGCGGGCAAGTCCATTTGCCACAATACTCTTTGCTGCCTGCCTGGCAACATAGGCACCACTTCTGTCAACCTTAGTAGGGTCCTTGCCTGAGAAAGCACCACCACCATGGGCACCCCAGCCACCATAAGTATCAATGATAATCTTTCTTCCAGTGAGACCAGCATCACCATGAGGGCCACCAATGACAAAGCGGCCAGAAGGGTTGAGGTGGAAGATGGTCTTGTCGTCTAGGTACTTCTCAGGAATGACAGGCTTGATAACATGCTCCTTAAGATCCGCGGCAATTTGTTCATTGGTGACAGTCTCATCATGCTGGGTGGAAATGAGGACAGTGTGAACACGAACTGGAACCATAGCGCCATGGTCATTGTAGTACTCAACTGTTACTTGTGTCTTACCATCGGGTCTGAGCCAAGCACAAGTACCATTCTTCCTAACCTCAGTAAGGCAAGCTCCTAGTTTGGTTGCAAGGACATGGCTCAACGGCATATATTCAGGGGTCTCATCAGTCGCGTACCCAAACATGTGACCCTGGTCACCAGCGCCAACCTCCTCTGGGCGCTTGGTAAAGTGGCCGTGCACACCTTGGGCAATATCAGGGCTCTGCTGCTCAATGTTGACCAAGACCTTGCATTTGTCAGCATCAAGACCCACCTCATCAGAGACAAATCCAATGCTGCGGCATGTGTCACGGACAATCTTCTCATAGTCTATGTTGGCTTTGGTTGTAATCTCTCCAAAGACCATGACCATGTTGGTCTTGGTGCATGTCTCACAGGCAACCTTGCTATCAGGATCCTGTTCAAGGCAGGCATCGAGCACTGCATCGGAGATCTGGTCGCACAGCTTGTCAGGGTGACCCTCGTTGACGGATTCAGAAGTGAACAGAAAGGTCTCCATTTCTCAAGCTACACTAAACAGCAAACAAATTGTTTAGTCTTACAAAGCCCAAAAGCTTGAAAACCAAAAGCATAAAAGCTTGGGAAAAGCAAATTCACTCGTTGCTCATCAACAGAAGATAAGATCCAAGATTATATTACGAAGGAATAAACCCAAATATACCTGTAATAAATAGAAAGAAAATCTTGAAATTTTATGCTAGAACTGTTTAGAATAATTTATCTTTGCTTTCTAAAAGTTGCGCTCCGGAAAAAAAACAAATGCAGCGAGGACGATAACAAAGCATGTCAATATTCCTTGGGCACCAGACATAAAGTAGTACAGAATCTTGAATTTCAAGAAACACGAAAGCGCAATATATCAAATAACAAATATTAGTTTCAAGTTAAAAACCCTCTCTAATTCTAATTGGGATTAAAAATGAAGGTAGATATAGATATATATATATATATATATCTTTTTGGTACATACTACATAAGTTGGTTTTTTGCTTTCTACTTTCTAGTATACATATATTTGACTATGAAAACAAGAAAGACGGCATGGTGTTCAAAACATTTAGAGCAATCAAAATCTCTTGTACCTATGCAAATCAATTGAGAAAATGCTAGAGTTCACTAAACAAGAAATGTAAATGAACTGCATCAAATCAGCCACCTGCAGACGATATTGACAACCGGAAACTAGATCGAGAGAGAGCAACAGAACGGATTATTCCTTGAATAACGTTAGATCTATCCCATTAAAAGGCCAAGATTCAGCACAAAAAAGAAAAGAAAAGAAAAGAAAAATCAGTTCATAGAAGAAACTGAAATGAAAATCAGTTTCTGAATCAAGATTTCAGCTTCCAAAGCCTTACCACAAACGAGACATTCCATAAACACAAACGACAGCAGCCAGCAGGACACACAATACAAGAAACCAAAAAGAAAAACGAAAAAAATCAGATCCGTAATCGTCACGATCTCTTTAGGACAAGACGATAACCATTTTCGCCATTAAATGCTACCGAACATCTTGTAGCGAACCCAAAGGGAAAAAGAAAACATGGAAGACAGATGCGATGCGAAGCAACAAACAAGAAGCTTGGGAGATAGAAAACAAAGACAGTGCGAAAACAAAGAGAAAATGGTAACCTGGAGCGAGAATGGATGGTGGAAGTGGGAACAAACAGCACTCGCTCGAACCGGACCAGAGCAGACCTCAGGGAACTCCAAGAGACTGGCGAAGGTGAAGGTGAAGGTGAAGGTGCAGGACGTACTCTCTCAACGAAAAACCCGATATTTATAGTAATCAAGGGCCCACTTGACCGGGCACCGGAAAGTGCGATGGCGGATGGGTGCGTCAAAACCCGTGGCCGTTAGATTGGACGGCCAAATGAAGGGATGGGATTTATCGGGGTTGGTGAGAGAAAATTTGAAAAGGATAAGTAGGCATAATTGCGTGCGTGGTTATGTGTTACCGGATAGCGCCGGTCGCTCACCAACCCAAAGCGGTGGTCACTCGTCGGCTCCAACCTCCTAGTGTGACTTCCGTTAACCGTTAACGGCAAACCCACCACCGCACCCCGCACCGCTTGAAAAGGGAAAATAGCAATGCAAAATAATGGCATAACAACTGGATCAGTGCGTGTCGGGGGCACAAGGCTGTCGGATCTCGTTTCCGAATTCAGAGTCACTTTTTCTATGCTTTTCTAATATTTTCTTTACAATATATTATAAAGGATTCCCTCTGAGTTACTTAAAAATTAGATATTTAATTAAAGGATATTTGATTTATTTTTAAAAATAAAATACAAATTCTTATTCTAAAACATCGTTACATTTTTTTATTTTATTTTTCACTGACATATTGTTTATTTTCGATTTGAATTAAGCTAATTTGAAAACTATTATTTGTAAAAAAAATTAAACATAATTTTTTTAAAAAATTTGTTTCATAAATTTAGTTATCAAATACAGAACCGTTCATATTTTCACATTTCATCATGTATGAACAAATTCATTATACCTTATAGCTTTTGAAACCCATAAACGCCACAAGCTTTATTAAAAATTGTAGAATAAGTTATGCTCACTTTTATTAAAACATTATCTAAATTATGTTTTTTGTATTCCATCTTTATTTAATCTACGAAAGAGTTCTATCTAATTTAGTCAAACGTAAAAGTATAAGTAAAAATTATATTTTTTGCCATTATTATTATTTAAATTTGTGGCGATATTTACCTTCAAAAAAGATAGTAATACTTGATCAATTTGATGAAAATTGCTAATAATACACACACACATATATTTTTTTTTTGTATTGTTAACTGCTTTGATTTCAAATTAAAGGTCCGATTTTACATAATATTAATACAATATATGTCGTATTATTATAGTGATAATATTATAATTATATCACGTACATATAAACAGTGAAAAAAAAACTAAAAACTACGTAAGCTTTGTTATAGGAAGATCGAGCCATGATCATGATGCAACATCGATATTGACTGTTTACTTAATTAATTGCTGAATGATTTTGCTTCTTCTTGTATTTGTTGTATTTAAATCATGAACGTGGAAAATGGGAAATAAGTATAATAGAAAAATAAAAACCATTCACAAAAGTCCAATGAACTTGGCTGAACTTTTACTTTTGTAGGAAGACAAAATAATAAACAAATGCATATTTTTCTGTTAAGGATTAGCTCAATTAATAAAATAAAATTATATACTTTTAGATTTAAATTTTGTTAGAGTTTTTATTGACAAGCAACCTGTAAATAACAATGAGGTTTGTAACATGCTCGCCTTAATAATAGCCTTTACCCTAAACTTTTAATATTTAAGAAAAAAATGTATACGCATCAGAACTAACGTTGGTGAATAGTGACTCGCGTTATGCAATGTTCTTCTTAAGATGATGCATTATAGCATGTCTTATATGACTGGCATCGACTATGAAATAAATGTTCTATATATTCTTCGTAAGATGATGCTATCGTTCACCAGACGCCGGGGACAAATATCACAGCTGCCACTTTTGGGGATTTTATTTTATTTTTTTTAGTTCAACAGGAAAAAGAATTAGAGCTTTTAAAATGACTCTACCTAGTTTACTTCTAGTTTAGCTAGGAAGTAGCGACAGAGATGAACGGAATCAGTAGAGAATTACTAGTTTACAAGCATATCTCTACGTGAAATTCATGAATTTTTTTTATTTTTTTATAGTTAAGACTTAATATTTTTTGTAACATAAATTTTTATATTATTTTTTATAATTTAGATAATATAATTTTAACAATAGTTTATTAAAAACAAAATAATATTTTTATCAAGTATGTGTTTGTAAAATTTATATATTTTTTATTTTTCAATAATAAAAGCCACCAATATTTTGAATAAATTTTATATAAAAATAAATATATATTAGAAATATAAACAAATTAATTTTAATTATATTTATTTTTTCCAAAAAGAGAGAGATAATAACTTCATAAAAATAAAAGTCACATGACATTACAATAAAAATTATTTAAATCATGTGTCAAAAAAAAATATTTAAGTGCTAAAAATTAGATGAAAAAAATTAAAAATAAATTAGAATGTGAGACTACCTCTAATATCACCAATGTTATGATATATGATTTATCTATATTTTGAATAAATTTTAGATAAAATTAAACATAAATTAAAAATATAAATAAATTAATTTTAATTATAGTTACTTTTTTTAGAGAGAGGGAGGGAGAGTGAAAGCAACGAGCAACTTGACTAAGCATAGAGTAATTTTACAAAAGTAAAAACTACATGTAACCAAAAACAAAAATAAAAATCACATGACATTATAATAAAAATCATTCAAATTATATGATAACAAATCATTTAAATATGAAAATTTAAGTGAAAAAGATTATAAGTGAATTAAAATGTTAGACCATCTTATCTTATTAGTAATATATATAATAAATTAATAATAAATAATAGTTTAGGGAACGCGTGGGCAAAATATGAGTTTAGTCAGCCCTAAGCTAAGAATAACTTGGGTCAGTGATTGTGAAGGAAATCATTACAAGTGCAATTGATGATGGAGTTGTATTACTTTGCATGCTAACAATTATGCATTCGACCATTATGTTATCTTTTCTTGCCTCAATCTTATTTTTTTTAATTGAATACTGATAATTTGATAAAAAAAAATATTTTTTAATTAACAATAATTTTTTTAAAATTAAGATAGCAATGTTTGAATTTGGTTGAGTTGACTAACAATTTTGTTTGTATATTTCAATTTTGTTACATATTGCACATCTGATTTTTTTTTGTTTATTAATGTAAATTATATAATTAAAAGTAAAATTTTTTTAATAAAAAAAATGAGTTTCAATCTCATCTTTATGTTCACTACAAAAAATTTACCAAGTGAGTAAATTTAGTAATTTACATATTCTTGCAAGTATAATTTGCAATAGCAAACATAATTTTGGCTTATGATTCTCATTTGAAACGTGGGGAGTAGGAGGTTGATGACCAACCATCAATCAAATTGGCAAACAGCATACTGGGATGGGTATATGGGGGAATTTAGCTTTCGAATGGTATGCAATTTTAAAGTGAAAAAAAAAAAAAAGGTTTATGAATTGAGTGTATCCCTTATTTTGTATTAATTTAAGAATAAAAAAGAAAAAATTTAGAGTGATAACTTTTTTATAAATTTTTATATTTTTATATCTCTCTTATTTAATAGATTAAAAAAAGTAATAATAAAGTAAGTTAATATTTTTGTATTTATTCTTTATTAAAGACTTATAAATTTTAAAAGATAATAAAATAATTTAATATTTATTTATATATTTTTATTAATAAAACCAAACAAACAAAGAAAGCCTCCTTTGATACCAATGTCAATGATAATTCCTTTATTTATTTTTCTTTTATTTTTTTAATTATATCCTTTCTTTTCTTTTCTTTTCACGAAACTGCAGTCACGTGACGGCAACAAGAAGTCATATTTAAAGGCAGCACTGGACGGCACAATGCACAATTGCATACACAACGTGGGCGACTGGGAATTGTCGGAGGCTTGTAGCAAACTTCCCATCATTTGTTTTTTTTGGAAGAAAAGAAAAAGAAAAATAAAAATAAAAAATACCTGAAAAAGTGAAAGTGAGAAAGAAAGGGTAGATAGAAAAAAAAGAAAAGAAATAATGCAAAACCGGTCCTACGGCGGCGCATGTTTTTTGTATGCATATAAAGAATCTTCACCAATCAGAAGCGGCCACACAAGTCTAGTCAAATCTCCAGAATTAAGCTCGTTTATATCATTTCAATCCAACAGTTTCGTGATAAGGTTTTATTTGACTAACAATATATATGATGTATAATATAATATAATTAATATTATTTATTTTTATATAATATTTAAATAAAATATTTGATAAAATAATATTTATTTAAAATTATTTTATTTAATTTTAATTATATAATAAATAAAAATTATTTTATTTTATTTTATATAATTAAATTAAATAAAATTATTTTAATTAAATAAATTATAATATTATATTATTCATTTATTGTATAATGTATTAAACAAGGTTTAATTAACTTACTTATTATATGAAAGTAACAAAAAGAATTATTATAGAGACAAACTTGAATGATTATTTGGTTATTTAAAGATTTTGACAGAAGATTGGTCTCTATCTCATATTCATTTAAAAATGATTTAGAGTCTTTGACTGAACAATTATGAATTCAATCTTAAAAAATTAAGAAGGCTTGAGGGAATAAAGTTTAAAACTTGGTAATTATTTATCCAAAAAATCGTTTTTTTTTTCAATTGAAGATGTGTTATTATTTGCTGTTTCATAATCATTGTTATTTGTAACAGGTGCCGTTTTGATTTGGAGTACATACTCGATATTCCTTTCTTTCACGGCCACGGTAGGTATTCTTGGAATCTGGACTATGTGCGTCTCTTATACAAAAGAAAGAAAGGTTAAAAAAAAAAGAAAGACCGCGTCGTTCAAGATGGGTTGTCTTAATTGAAACGATTATTTTCTCTCTCCCTCTTTTTTTTTTTGGTGAGAGATATAATAAAATAAAAATTGAAAAGAAAAAAAATGAACTCCTCACCATATTTGAACTTCACAGTCTCTGAACAGAATAGCATTATAACAAATCTGCATTCAAATTTCCCCTCACTCTCACGCAGACTATGCACCAATGACAACTTTTCATTGCCAAGCCAGAAGAGATCTGATATGTGATATGTCCTGCAGACCCATAATGTCTAGAAGACAGTGGCATATTTATTAATACATAAACATGAGGAGAAGGGAAGGAATCCGCACTCTGTCAACCAACTTTCCGAGTGTGTGCAGTGTGCATGAAATGGGTCCACAAGATCAGCTACACACAGTGGGTGACCAAGATGGGGAGAAGCACCAGCTACTGAGAACGGAGGATCTATGGGAACCCAAGCCTCAAATAAAAAATTTAGCCACACGGAGGCTATAGCTGTCAAATTGTATAGTTTCGAAAAATTTGGACTCACGTGAATCCCTTCTATATCTTTAGGTCAGAGCCTTAGGCCACGTCTTGATTATGTTCATCACTTAATCCATTCATTTTCAACGTGATCACTCACATTTAAATCCCCAACACTTGGAATTCATTTAAGGATGTTATCATCTTTCCCAGTTCTAATTCAGTGTGCTGGAACGTGATGCAAGTAAAATGAGGCAGAAAAGAAAAATAGAAAGATGGGCCTACTTCTCACAATTAAATGGCCCATTAGTTTCTGTAACAAAAAGCCCAAAGAAAAAAATTGAAGATTTTTGAATGCGGTGAGCGTGGATCGAACACGCGACCTTCAGATCTTCAGTCTGACGCTCTCCCAACTGAGCTATCCCCGCAACTGGTGATTGCCATCGTATCATTTTATTATGTAGGATAGGCCAGCGACAAATATAATAATATATGGGTGTTTCTTACTTTCTTGTCCTTTGTCGGAACCGTGCTGGGTTAGATCACGGAAGTGTCTTAACAGTCTTCTCTTTCTCCTCCTATCCTTTGTTCCATCACAACGAAAGAGCCTAAGAATGGGAGGAAGCTCCAGTTTCAAGGATGACTTTACCTTTGGTGCGTGCAATTCTTGGTTCGGTTTATTGTTTATCCGAAGTTGTGTTGGCTAATTTAATCGTCAATTTTATTTTCGTTTAATTTTGTTTATGGTGTGTGGTGTGATCGTTAATTTCACTTGCAGAGCAAAGACTTGAAGAATCGCGGGATATTGTGGCCAAATACCCCGATCGCGTCCCCGTAAGGCTCCCGCTCATCCTTGATTTTATATGCTCTTCTTAAATCCCAAAATTATTCAGAACAACATTTCTCTTTCATTAATCAGTTCAGATTTTCCATATTTCTCTGTTTATAAATGGATCCCAATAGCTCTGTTCAGGCTTTTTCATCAAATTTTTATAATTATTGGATGACCTAGTTGTAGAAGAGTTGTGTGCCCTGCCTATATTCGAACCCTGGGCCACAACTTTGTTCACCCTATATGCTCTGTCGCTGTGTGAGGGTGCTTGTCGTCTTGGGAGGAACTTAGTCTCAATTGATACAAAAGCTAGATAAAAAATAACTATAATAATTGAACTTTGTTTATTATTATTCATGTTTTTAAGATAGAAGGACTAAGTGGGCTTGTCTAAGTCATTACATGATTCAATTCTTGAATTCTTCTTCTTCAGGTGATTGTGGAAAGATATTCCAAGTGTGACCTGCCTCAGTTGGAGAAGAAAAAGTAAGATCGCCTGTGAACAAACAAACTTTGCTCTACCACAACAATATATTTGTCTTATAGATTTGACTGCACAAATGGATAACTATAGCCGTAGCCATGTCAATTAGGAGTAGGAAGCATAGACACGACACTGACACGAGGATACGACGAATTTTAAAAATTATAGGACATGACACGGTTATGATTCATAATATAAAATTAATATAAGATTAACATAAAAACAAAATTCTTAAAGATATATGTAAGATAAAAACACAAATCTTAACACAAATACCTATATTTAAAATATAAACATTATTTCATAGTCACTTATAACTTTGATCCTATATAAAAAAACAACAAAATCAGCATTTGTCATTATAGACATGATCAAAGACTATCATTTATCTAATTCTTATCATATCACACTTATATTGGCACAAATTTAAAAAAAATAGTGTAAAGAAAAAAATTTATGATAAAGACTAGAAGTGTTCGAGGAGTGTCCGACACGGATACGTATCCGACACAGGTACGGCAACCTTTTTGAAGTGTCCGTGCTTCTTACTGTTTAGTATTGAATTTTTATGCAGATATGATTACAATTGATAAATGCATAAAACTACACAAATATTTTATGTGCTTGTCTTTGTCTAATGATGTGCAATGATCTCACAAGCACACTTCTTATTGAGAAGCCATTCAAATTTTTTAAATTCTATTTAGGTCAGTCTGAGTTTTCTCCTACTCTGACTTCAACTATTTTGAATTAGTAAGCACCTCATTGTAATGAATAGGAATCTATTGGTGGAGCTTGTCCTAATCAATTTAGAGAGGTTACTTTTATCCCCTTTAGAATGCAAATTTTCAGCTTTTTTTTTTCCAGTAACTCACAGCAATAAACAAGCTGCAATTTGAGAGAGAGGAAATATTTGCAGAATTCTTACCTTCACAGAGCTACACAACCCAGAAATGTGGCTTCATTTGAGTTCAATTGGCCTTACATGAAGTTGTATCACATGTACATTTGCTTAAATTTGTGAAGGCACAGGTTGTGCAAGTATCATTCATCAATGTTGAAGTAATTACCTTTTCAGGGTGTGTTAAGCAATAAAAACTACATTTGCTGGGTTTTTTGGGATACAGTAACAGTAGGGAGATTTAAATCTAGGACATGTAAACTACCGGAATGTTTCACTGTTAGTCCACTGTTTGAAGCATATGTTTTATAGCTTATTTCTGCTTCTTCTTCTTCCTCTTCTTACTCTTTCTCTTCTTTTTTTATTGGAATGGTGTTTTAGCTTAGATGACTGAGAATTCATTCCATTGAGTAAGTAAAAATGGTATACACTAGCGTTGCAATCTCTATAACAGATTTACAGTCATTTAGATTAAATAAATCAGTTTATTATCTCTCTAATACATACTCGTTTTGTCTTTCTGATAGATACCTTGTTCCTCGAGACTTGTCTGTTGGGCATTTCATTCATATTTTGAGTTCCAGACTTGGTCTGGCCCCTGGAAAAGCTCTCTTTGTGTTTGTGAAGAATACCTTACCTCAAACTGGTAATCTTGCACCATAAGCCAATGGTTTCTTTCTTCTTCTTTTATGTTGTTGTTGTTGTTGTGTTGTTGCCTTGTCTCTTCTCCTGTTTATATTGCGCTCAAATTTGTTGTGTTTGTGATTATCTGCAGCTAGTTTGATGGACTCCGTTTATAAATCATTCAAGGATGAGGATGGATTTCTTTACATGTCTTATAGCACCGAGAAAACCTTTGGTTCAGTACATAATGTAAACTATTAAACTCTGTACACTGTTCACTGTTGTATATAACGCTGACATTGTGAAGTACTTCTTATATCCGAACCCTTGTACAAATTTGTTGTATGATTTTAACTAATTATATTCAGAAAAACCCTACCAATGCAATAAAGCGTGATATTATATATGATTATCCCGTTGATTCATTTGGGCAACATTGATTTGATAATTCATGGCCATTGATCTGTAGGAGACTGCCGTACTCAACCTGCTACCCCTGTACATTACCATACTGTCCATCCACTCCCTCCAAAGCCCCAGAAACAGTGTAAGATATTGGAGTGTTGTAGGTGAAAATTGAAATGGTACAAAATTAGAGATAAAAAATGCTTTCTATTGGTTTAGTATAATAAAAATATGATAAGATATTCATTTTCACTTCAGGCCACAATTTTGTTAAAAATTATTCTTTTTGTCCAATATTTTCACTTTACTTTCCACTTATTCAACTTAGCAAACTCAAAGCAAATGTTTGTCTTTTCCCATTTGTCTTTGCTGACCGGCTGCAGTATTTCTGTTTCCTGTTTCGTCTGAGTAAATAGATAGTTTGATTGTACCAAAAAAAAAAAAAAACAAAAGATAGTTTGATCCTTGAAAACTGTAATAAATATTAATTTGGTTCTCCAAACAACTTTTACATCAATGGTGACCTCAATCTTCGATCTCACCAAGGGCAAAATGATTGTACTCTACACCATCAACCTCATCGGCCACAAGCAGTGCACAGAGGAGCAAAAGCGTAGATCAAACCACCTCCACGCCTGTGAGCCTCCTCTTCTAAATTCTCTCTTCCCAGCTCATTTTTAGTTTCGGCTCTAGTGGATTTCAGCACAATTCGTCGCATCACCAAGAAATAAAGGTAAAAAAAAAGAAAAGGAAAAAAATTAACCTTTTCCTGCCCATTGATTTTATTTAGTATGATTTTCTTGGCAACCTAAGTGTATGTTTGGTACGTGGGGTGCGAATTTCATGATGAGTTTTGTATATATATTTTGGTATGAGAGTAAAAATTATAATGAACATTTTATAGATAAGTTTTGTGTACAAATACAATTTTTACCTTTATTTTTATCCTTATACCAATCAGACCCTAAACTAAGGTTGGCACCTTTACCTTCCTCTTCTTCGACTTCAATTCCTCTCTCCCTCCTCTATTTCATCTCATGTCAGCACCATCTCATCACTTTTACCCTTAGCCACTATTGTAATTAGCATAACTCATTCTCGCTTCTACAAGCCACAGAATCATCAAATCGATCCCCTCATCCCTCGTCCCCTTTATTCAAAAAACATCAAGGAACATCAACAGACGAAAATACCAAAAAGGACAGAGATTGACAGACCCAGATGCAAAGTGTATATAGCAAATGAGCTTTTATAAGAGAGCCCAGAATTTCTTTTCCTTCTCTTTCTTGCAGAGATGCCAATGAGAAAGAGACAAACCCAGATGTAATGCATATAGTGTTAGAGAAGATGGGAGGATATTGTTGTGCAAAGCATGTTGCTTAAGCAATTTGGTTAAAATAACATAATTGCACAACTCACTTGCCACCGCAATAAGTTAATATGGAGCTGTAAGAAATCATTTTATAAGTTATTTAGTAACACACAAGAAGCAACTTATACAATTAAGAGAAATTCTTAAGTAGAAATGTGTAAATCATTACCCTTCATTTCTACTAATGGTGATAATACACCTATATGAGAACATGTGCACGAAATTTATGTCCAAAAATCATTTTCCCTATTTTACCAATGGATATAAACTTTTTGGAGAACCAAAAGAAAAAAATGTCACATTATACTCTATTCATTCCTTATTGTTAGAATATTTTTAGAAGATCTTTAGAAAATATTGTGAAATCAATTAGTAATCTAATTGATGAAGCAATTTAGGAGTTATATCATAATTTTATTATATTTTTTTATTTATTTCCTTATTTGATTAGGATTACTATAATATAAATAGATGTTAGGGCTTTATCTTTTGTAACATATCAACATATCTAATATATTTATCACATTATTTTCTATTCTTCTTTCTTCTTTCTCCATACCTAAACCTTATAATTCCAACATGGTATCAAAGCGGTTTCATCCACCTTGAGGGTGTTAATGCTTTTCGCTATGTCGAGTTGTATAGAACTTCTTTGTAAATTCTCCTTTATAATTTTCTTAGCCTATTCTTTCATTTGTTTTTTTCGAAGTCAGAATCGATGTCTATGTGGTCATTTGTTCTGTGACAATAATTTGGTTATGGTGTTCACTTTTGGTTCTTTGCTTTTCTTGCATTTGTGAGGGTGAATTTCGGTTGTTTCACCTTTGTGGATTTCAGTTTTGGTGTAGTGGGCATAATTTGGTAATTAGATTTTCTTGTTCTTCCCTGGTTCTATGATGATGTGATATGATTCTTCTATTCTTAGTCCTATGTGAGATATTGGATTCTTACCCCTGATTTGTTTCTGTTCCTATTGTTTGGCTCATTTAGCTTCGTTCCAAACTCTAGTTTCTGTTTCCGTTCCAAACTATAGTTTCCGTTCCCACAGTTTGACTTCGTTCCAAACTCTAATCTCCATTCCAAACTTTGGTCTCTGCTCCTGTTGTTTAGCTCGTTTTGTTATGAATGGGTCCCAGGTCGTGCGTGCATCAATCCTTTGATGCTAGTGCGATGGCTTTTCGATGATTTCATTACACTAAAACTTCTCTGGCATTGTCATCTCTTGGATTTCTCCAGTGGTTTTCTCCTTTGTTTCAAGATCTGCAAGAAGTTCCACAACAACAACTTATTGTGTCCTCAGATTATAATCCAAGGCTTCCATGCTGTTTTCTAGAGTTTTTGGTGACACTGTGATTTATCTTTATTTTTTGTTTGAGTTTGTTATTTGTAACAAACTTAAAGCTTAGTAAACTTTAACTTGAGGGGGATGTTAGAATATATTTAGAATATCTTGTAAAATTAATTAGTACTCTAATTAATGAAGTAATTTAGGAGTCATATCATAATTTTATTATATTTTTTAATTTATTTCCTTATTTGATTAGGGTTACTTGAATATAAATAGATATTAGTGCTTTGTCTTTTGTAACATATTACACAACTAATATATTTATCACATTATTCTTTATTCTCTTTTTTTCTTTCTCTCTACCTAAACCCTATAATTATAACACTTATTATATGTTATTTTAGAGAAAAAAAAATTATTTCATTTTACCTATCATTTTAAAATATTAAAAAATATTAATTATATTTTTTAACTTTATCTTTAATATTAATGGGATAAAAAAGAATTAGTAAATTAAAAAATAATATTTTAAATATTTCAATAAAAGAGTAATTTAATTAAGTATAATTTTTCCTAAATAAGACTATTTAATGTCTTCTTTAATTCTTGTGTAATAACCTTAAATTGTAATAAAAACATTTAAAAGTTTATTTAGAAAAGTGACACCAGATGATCAAACAGCCGGGCATTCACAAAACCGCCTATATGGATTGTACCTTAGTAGCATAAGGGAATACAACTCCGAAATATTGTAAGTTAAAAACTGCAAATCGCAACTTAAAGCAACAGAACCACTAACTAGAATAAAAAAAATAAAAAAAAGAAGAAAAACTTGATCAAAATATACATTAACTCAAGCAAAATGAACCCATTCAGGCAATGGCATTGAGCCTTCAACATGACAACAAAATTATCCCAGCTTGCTATACTTGAAATCCAACTCAAATTCGACACATTGAAATCATCACTCTAAAGCCAGAATTGGATTCTTTTTGTTTATATCAGTTCAACCATGGTTTCCTTTTTTTCTCCAGCCAGTTCAAATACGTTTGACCCTTCACATTTCAAAACCTCAGAGAAGCATGGTCAGGAAAAGAGTTTTTGACCTCCCCCATTTCGCCAAACACCTCGCACAGGAAGCCCTCCAGGATCATTCTTGTTACCTACTAAGTCGTCTGTTGTTCCAGGATCTGAATCAGTATATGAATTTTTAAGATCTAAAAGTGCTTCGGCAGAACCATCACCAAGGCGGACTCTGATGAATTTAGAAGTTTTCTTGCGTTGCTTGCTTCCACCACCCCCATCCTCTCTATTTTGATTAGATAAACTGCCAACTGATGTCTCACTCTGCCCACTAAGCTTTGTCACAGGTTGACCACCAGAATTTGTATCAATTTGCTGCTCGATTTTTGATTTGCCTTTCTTGGTGCGGTAATCCCCCTTTGATAGCGCCTCCAACTTCTCTTCTGAAAGGCTTTTGTTCAACTGTAGATGACGTACAGTGCTTAAAAAACTATCTGCTAATCTCCCTTTGGAGTTACTCTCTCCAGCATCTACAGACTTACCTTTACCTTTCCGGGAGACATTACCATGTTTGCGATGGGTGCCAGTATGACCCCCACCATTTTCTTGTAAAGCATTTCTTTGCAAACTAGCGTTGTAGGACTCAACAAGCTCTTTCTGCTTCTGAGCATCTGGGCATAGTCTAGCCAACTCAAGTACAAGATGAGACAAGCCAAACTGCTGCACATAGTCCAGATATATACCTGTATCTATTATTCCTTGGCGATATTGTGCAGAGATGTCCTTAAATATAGTGTATCTATCTTCATCAAAATCAAGAGCACTGCAAATCTTTTCGACCAATGACTTGTTAGCAGTGTGAACATTCTCCACATTCAACACAGACTGGCTGCTTGCAGGTGACTTGCTCACTTGTGCAGCAGAAACTGGTGGAAAATCAGAAATCAAAGGTTCCACAGGGCCACTCTCAATGAGATTTGGAGCAGAAACTGAGTGAACAATTCTACCATTGTCTCGTGTGTCCCTTGATGAACCAGTGGACAATTGTCCATGAGCAGTTCTACATGTAGCCTGAATAGAACTAGCATAAGTTGATGGTGCAGGTCCACTGTCAATCACTGTCTTCATCTGACCAGAATTGTGTGACACTCCAGGAGCAATATTTGTTGACAGTCTAGTTTGTGTAGGATTACTTGATGATTGCACAGGTCCACGACTTGCTGCTGGCCAGGCATAAGTAGATTGAATAACAGACAGATTTCTGTGCCGGCGCAGATGTGCTGCCATAGTGTTACTAGATAAACCTTCCGACTCATGTTTGGACTTTTGCTGGCCATTGCTGGAAGCTATGGGGAGTGGAGGAAAAGATGAATCTTCCAAAGGTGCACTCCTTGAGTTTTGCCCCAATGCTTGTAGGTATCTTGAAGATGATTCAGAACCTGCTGTAGCTAATGATTCAAATGGCTGAATGACAGAATCAACATCAGCATTCCCATGATCAACATCAACTAGTCCACTACTTGATGTTGATGGATCATGAAACATGTGCTCTGCATTCGCTGTCTCCAAACTAGCTTCAATGGCCATAGAAAGTTGACTTTCAGAAAAATCACGACGAAATGTACGACCTCTTCCACGGCGTTGGTCCTGCTCATTACCACGTCTGTATCGAAAACTAGTTGGTATCTGTGTGGAAATAATTAAGGTTGATGTAAGATAGTGAGAAGGACCAGGGAAGCAAATAATTTGACAATGCAAACTAATAAATACTAGTAGAAATGAGAAATAAGATAACAACAACAACAAGAATAATAATAATAAAAGATTGTAACAGTACATGCCTGAAGAGCAGCATTACGCTTTGACCGGGACATACGCCCACCATGTTCAATAGTATTGTGCCTCTAGGCCACAAACAAGAAGGAAAAAGAGGTTCAACATTGAAGGAATAACCACACAACAATACCACAAGTCTTAAGATATAAGATAAAACAGTATAGCATTCAAATGCACAAGCATGTGGACTCACCAAGTTGTGCACGTACAGCACACAGACACACACCCATATAAATCATTAAAAAAAAGAGTTGAAGAAACAGAAAAAGATCCATGTGCTATAAGGAATCACCTTCATCTCTGCTTCAGATTGAAAGACAACAAACTTCTTAGAAAGGCAAGCCTCATCTTCACATAAGAAGTGCTCTTGATGGAAGTGGATCTGCACCAGAATCCAAAAGAAATTTGTTCATACAAATAGTCTCACTTCAAACAAGAAGAAAGATATGGCAAAGCCAATTTAGTTAAAAAAGAGAGTAAAAGGAAAGCGAACTGCAGATATCTTGCCTCTAGATCATCATAATTCTTATAGTATTCATAGTGTCCTGGATGCTGCCTGCATTAAAAAGTACAAATATCATGAACCTCACATTCTAACAGTTAAGACCAGCATAGAGTCACACCTATTGAGCAAATGAATTAGCTTAATTGTTACCTTTGGCATATATGACAAGTATAATGTTCTGTAGACATATGTGTGTATAGTTCATTGTCCCCATAAAACGGGGTTCTGCAAAATTCACACATAGGATGGCCCATAAAACCACCTCTCTCGCTCTCACTTCCATCCACCTCAGAATCACCTGTGCTTATATGTTGGTTCAACTGTGCTCTAGTATATAGTTTTTGTTCACATATAAATACCTATATCATAAAAATGATGGTGAAAAATCTCAATGTCAATATAAAAGGGAAATAAAGAGTACAATTCAGTCATCCAAATTCATATAAGATGCCAAGAATATAAATTTTACCTTCCTTCCCTCCAAACATAAACTGCACATAAGCAATTTATGACGGTGGAATAAGTGACCCTTTAACTGCTCTATATTCCTAAACCTCGCTCTACGTTTTGAGACATCAAGTGGTTGCTCCTCCATCTTGTCACATACACTGCATGAAAGCCTGCACATAGCCTTGATCATCTTGTAATGGTCCACGTCATCAAAAAATGCATTTGTATCGTCATGGTACCAGTATGATCCAACCTGACCCTCCCTTATGTCAGATGGCAGAGCTGAAAAGTCATTAATCATCCTTGTATAATCTCCTAAAGCCTGGAAGTATAGAAGCAAAAATGAATATTGATGACATCCAAAAGATAGCAACAATTAAAATAATATAAAATTAACAAATCAAGCCCAACTTTCTAGATTTTAAGCAAACAAGATTAAAGGCTGCAATTTTGATATAAAGTTATCAATTCACAAACAAAAAACATAGCAAGACAATAAAGCCATTGCTAACAAGTCAGTTTACAAACTCATGATAACATAAATCTCAAAATAATTAACAGAAAACATTTGTCATTTGTGCCGCCTGGAAACTATAGACTGACAAACCATGAAAAAAGAACACCCCAACTCAACCAGTAATCACGAAGTTAGCAAGAAAGGAGACATCCTATGCTCAAAGCTGTAATCTTCAACCATTGATAATAGCATCAATAAGGGATTAACCAAATCATGCACAATTTTGAAGCCAATAATCTCCTGACAAGTGTGTTTTCCAACAACTACCAGATTCTCTTTTCTCTTTCCACACCAAATTATAATTCAGAAGTTAGAAAGACAACTGAATCAGCACAGAATAGGAGAATTCCACAGTATGCCTCTTCCAGCTTGGTGACTAAAAGAAAAGACGAGGAAGAAAATACTAGTACTGATATCTCGAATTACCTATGGTCTTCATGTATATAGTTCTACCACATACAATTAGAAACAAACGAAAACATATCTCATTCAACTGAAGGAACCCATCAGTTCAGTTGTTTAGAATCAACTTGTTCGGTGACATACATATGAAGTTCAATTTAACTTTTTTTCCACATTATCCCTGCAATGTAGTAAGTAAAACAAGTAAATAATTCCAAAGACATAACATTTTGTTCTGAATGCATTACGAACCAGTGAAATGATACAATTTTTTTTTTTTTTTAACAGAAGGCATAGCAAATATTGAGTTAAAATAACAGACCTTTACTTGATTACATTAGTTCAATGTCAAACATTCCATAAAACAAACATGTCATATTAAGGGTAGGCTTGTAAGATCCAGAGCGCTACATTATTATTTTTTTTTAAAAAAAATTGCATTAAAACAAAAAGGAGAAGCCATCGGCATACCTTGGTAACGAATACAACGTTGCAGTCGGTCTTGCAGATGCAGCAACGGCGATCGTCGCAGATGAAACGCAGGCGAGCGACGCACGTGGAGCATACCTCCCGGTGCAGACATGGTCCATACGCAACCCATTCCAAAGGCTCCGCGCAAACGGCGCAACAGTCGTCCATCTCCTCTTCTTGTTTAGATGTTATACCCCCAAAAACAAGAACCCTAATTCGAGTGCCCAGATCACAATTCACAATCCAAGGTTCTGGGGAGTGAAGGAATCTAGCCCAGGGTTCGAAATAACTGACTCGTAACGATGAAAATTAAGAAATTATTCAACTGTTAGTTTCTGGGGTGTCTGGGGCAAAAGAAATTGATCACCCAAAGATTGAAAACTGGCCAAGTATCAGAAATTTTTTTGTGTCACTGGAAAAAATGTTTGAAAAAACAGTATTGGTACTTAATATATATAATAAATATATATATATATATATATATATATATATATATATATATATATATATATATATATATATATAAAGAGTTTCGACTTTCGAGATAACGATTGATTTTCTTTTTCTTTAATCATCTTAGATGATACATTTTATTTTTAATTTCATCATATATATCTCTTTTTAAATTTTTCCTGAACATACGCACTTATGTGGCATAAGACTTTAAACATGAAAAATATAAATATAATTTTTTTTTATATTAATAATAAATTAAAATTAAGTTTATATTTAAAATTATATAGTAATATTTTATACCTTACAAGTTTTAAAAAAAATAGTGTAATTTACTTTAAGAACTTATTTATATTTGTATTCATTAAACAAGAGAGAGTAAAATTAAGTTACTAATAGTATATAAAGTTTTTTTTGTGATTTTTTTAAAAAATTATACAAGAATTATTTATGTAATTCAAAATAGAAAGCAATATAATAATTACAAGTAAAGTTTACATTACACGCAAGATTCACTTGAAACACGATTCCAATAGGAAACATAAGTCCATAATAAAACATAAGTCCTATTAAAAATTTGAAACTTGAACCGAAGTCATGATAGACTTCCCATTGGATGAAATCCTATATTATATGTGTGGTCCTGTATATCTTCTATACTAATGAGATTTTCTTTATGGTATCTAATTTTTGTATTTTTAAAAAATATTAATAATTAATTAAATATAAATAAAAAGATAAAGATATTATTTGTGACGTAGGAGTCCAAAAAATACTTATAAAAAAATAATAAGGAAAAAATGATTCATCCCACAACATCAGCATACATTAATATTAAAAATAAAGTTTAAATTTATTATATCTCATATTAAGTAGTTTACATTAATTTTAAAAATAAAGTCTAGATTTATTATATTTTACATTAAGTAATTTAGGACATTGAATGTGATAGTCATGAGACACTAAAACTCAATGAAGGTTTATTTCAAAAAGATTAATTTATTGGGCAAGAGAAAACCTATACAAAAAGACTAATTTATTAAGTAAGAATGTCTCATAAATTCTCAATATGAGATATAATAAAATTACTAAAAGTTATCAGTTTACTGCTTTTTTTTTTTGCCCATAAATTTTGCATTCAAATATTGGCTTTTGCCAGTTCCACCACAATAATCCAACTTGGATAATCCAAGTATATCCAACTTAAAAGTCAACGCTCCTTCATTCCAATGATTCTTCATGCGTCATGCATACTTCTAATAAAATTTGAGTCTGTCTACTACCAAAAACAAAAGATTTGATCTAGTCTGATGCCACAGAAGATTTCTTAATATTTCTATTAAGAATTGGTCTTTTTTTTTCAATAAGAAGTAGTCTTACATTTTTGTTTTCTTCCTAAGTATTTAACTAATTCTTACAAGCAAACACAAAAGGGTCGCGGTTACCAGGTCCTCATTAGTTACAAATGCCACCGCTTTATCAAAGTGTATTTAATGACATATGCAGCCATCAAAGAATAGGAAAATTCTCCTCAGACTCAACCAGGTGTAGCAGCTAATAGTCATCACTCTTACTATTCAATATGAGATATGGAGGTCGCTAGTATTAACACTCCTTGAGGAGCCAGAAGAAATGTTCAAACTTCAAAGGCAGACAACTTCAACTACTATCTATTATTGCAGGCAACAGCTACACACGTTTTGGCTGCCAAAGTAAAACCTACTCTAACCTCCTTCACACAATGATCTCTCCATATTTCCCAACCTATAAATATTTTCACTCATCCCAAGTTCTCTCCACCTCCACCATAGTGGCCAAAATACAATACCTCTAATATCACTCTCTTCCTTGTCCTCTCCTTACTTTCTTCAGCAGTCTAATTAAAGACTAAAACACATATATATAGTATTGTTCTAAGCTTTCCACTGCCATTTAGCAATTACAACAATGGGTAGCATTCTACACATGCGTGTTATGGTCTCTAGCTTGGTTCTAATTCTCACAGTTTCATCATTAGCCTCAGCGTCTCTGAACGTGGGTTTCTATAGATCTACATGCCCATCTGCTGAGGCAATAGTGAGAAGAGCTGTAAACAAAGCTGTTTCTCTCAACCCGGGCATCGCTGCTGGCCTGATTAGAATGCATTTTCATGATTGCTTTGTGAGGGTAAGTTGATGTTCATAATTTCCCACGTACTTATATTAACTTGGCTTAGTCATGGCCTCATTGGTGTGCATGTCTGAAACTTCATTGCTTTATCCTCCATGTAGGGTTGTGATGGTTCTGTATTACTAGAATCCACACCAGGTAACCCATCTGAGAGAGAACACCCTGCCAACAATCCAAGCTTACGTGGCTTCGAGGTGATCGATGAGGCTAAGACCGAAATAGAGGTTGCGTGTCCAGGGACAGTGTCTTGTGCAGACATTCTCGCTTTCGCTGCTCGAGACAGCGCTCGCAAAGCTGGGGGCATAAACTATGACGTACCAGCAGGACGCAGAGACGGTCGTATCTCGATCAGGGACGAAGTGGCACAAAATCTGCCCGCACCATCCCTCAATGCCGAGGAACTTGTTAGCAATTTTGCACGAAAAGGGTTGTCAGTGGATGAAATGGTCACACTTTCCGGTGCCCATTCTATTGGCGTGTCACATTGTTCCTCATTCGCAGCTGGATCCAACGATCGCTTATACTCTTTCAATGCCACCCATGCTCAAGATCCCTCCATGGACCCTGCGTTTGCTGCATTGTTGAAAACCAAGTGTCCGCCACCCAACAATGGTGCTAGCACAGACCCAACGGTGGCGCTCGATACTTCCACGCCTAATCGTTTGGACAACAAGTACTATGCAGGACTGAAGAACCATCGTGGCTTATTGACCTCAGACCAAACGTTGTTTAGCAGCCACTCAACAAGGCGAATGGTGCTAAGCAATGCTAAACATGGTTCAACTTGGGCTTTCAAGTTTGCTAAGGCAATGGTGCACATGGGTTCTATACAGGTGCTAACAGGCTCAGAAGGCGAGATCAGGAGGCGTTGCAGCGTCGTAAATTAATAGCAGTTGGACTCTTCTACTGAAAAAAAAAAGTTAATTTTTTCCTTCATATCTTTATTATTTTTGGTACAAAAAGATCATTGGTTCATTCTTTAGATTTTTGTTTTGAAATCATTCTTTTAATTATCTTGGCCAACAGCTTGAGCTTGGCCAATTCAGGTGTAATAACCTGCAAGTGTAATGAAACGTGTAAAAGCAGTGAACTGCTCTGTCCTTACTCCTTACCTCTATCCTTTACTTTTCTTTGCTAAAATTTTATAAGTGAACTGCTTCTATTTGTTTGCTGATTCTTTATTTCAATTGACCTGTTCGAATTGACTTGGCAAAACCAAAAAAAAAAAAAAAAAACCATTAACAGGACCTTTCTAAATTATTCAAAAATAAAGTATTGATAAAAGCCTTTTTTTTTTTAACAGGCAGTAGACACAAATATAAAAAAAAAAGTATAATTTTTTATTGAATTAAAAAGAGAGAAATGAAGGAAAAAATAAAAAAAACACTTAATAACATTTTATTTTGCTACAGTGACAAATATATAATTTCTTTATAATTAAACAAATGAAAAATCGATAAAATTTATAGAAGACCAGTTGGAGCAGTTATGCACAAGTTTGATTTTCAGCCAAAAGTTTTATTTTAATTATAAACTTTATTTTAGATTAAAAAAAAGTTAATTCAAATGAGCACATCCCGAGGGGCTATTTGGTAATTTCGGCAGCACATCGTCATCGCGGAGACAAAACAAGCCCTAAATCCTAATACTGCAGGCGCAATGGCAGTGGCGGAGGGGAAGAGAGAGAAAGGAGAAGAGGCAGATATTCGTGAAAACCCTAACGGGGAAGACGATAACCTTAGAGGTTGAATCGTCGGACACACAATCGACAATGTGAAAGCGAAGATTCAGGACAAAGAAGGCATCCCTCCCGACCAACAGCGCCTCATCTTCGCCGGCGAGCAACTCGAGGATGGCCGCATCCTCGCCGATTACAACATACAGAAGGAGTCCACCCTCCACCTCATCCTCCGCCTTCGTGGCGGCGCCAAGAAGCGTAAGAAGAAGACCTACACTAAGCCCAAGAAGATCAAGCACAAGAAGAAGAAGGTCAAGCTCGCTGTGCTCCAGTTCTACAAGGTAGATGATTCCGGCAAGGTCCAGCGGTTGAGGAAGGAGTGCCGCCGAGGGCGGGGCCGGTACCTTCATGGCCAATCACTTTGACAGACACTACTGTGCAAGTGTGGCCTCACCTATGTTTATCAGAAAGCCGGTGGTGACTGACTTGGTAAATGGTGAACCCAATCTGTGGTTTTGAGATACGGTTTTAGATTTCGATTGACTATCATGTTTGAGATTTATGTGGTTTCGGAACTATACTGAATGGTCTATAATATATGGTTTTGATTTCATATTATGCAACTTTTGGTATTTGTGCTTTTCAATTTTTGCATATTTAACTTAATAGTCAATTGAGCTGCTAGTTTTATTGAGGTTTATGTAGTATGATAGTTATAATTTTGGTTTTCAGTTAGTTCAATTAGCATGGCTCATGAGAATGATTGATGTAAGTGCCGCCCAATCCAACATCAACTAGGGGATGTTGCCTGCTGATTTCCCCACTGACATGAAAATGGGAGTGTGTTTTGACTTAATGGTATGCGGATTTGTAATGATGCTTTATTATTATGTGCGAACTTTCTTGCAGGCTCATACTTGCCTTCAAATCTATAGAACCAGCTTGCTAGTATAAGAGGTTATTGGGATTCAGGATTGCAGTTACTCTGTGGATGTGCTCAAGTGAGCATTCTTCATGGATGTGCACTGGTTTGTGTTTTAGGTTATATCACCTTAATTGTGAGTTGTGTCTATACTCTTCCTTGCGGGATTTTTTACTTTCTGCTTGACAATAGATGCTAAGAGGAAGAAAGATCATAGAAACCCTTAATTTGTGTGAATGAGTTAGTGAAATTATACTGTCTATCGGATTTTATAATATATATGTAATTAATGTATAATAAAAAAGAATTAATACAATGATCCTATTACATAATCTACATGATTCTAATTGATTCTTTATATATTTTACACTCCTCCTCAAGCTGGAGCATATAAATCATATGCACTAAGCTTGTTACAAATATAACTAATTCAAGGACTTCTGAGAGACTTTGTGAATATATATGCTAATTGATCATTTAATTGATAAAGTTAGTGGTGATGTATTCAAAAAAAATCTTTTTTCGGATAAAGTGACAGCCCACTTCTATATTTTGGTCATTTCATGAATCACTGGAATTTGAAGTAATGTGCAAAGCTACTTGATTATCACAAATCAGTTGCATTTGCTTAACATCTCCAAATTTTAACTCTTGAAGCAATTGTTTCGGCCATATAAGTTCACACGTTGTTAATGTCATAGCTCGATATTCTGCTTCTGCACTTAATCTTGCAACAATATTTTGTTTCTTATTTTTCTAAGATACCAAGTTGCCTCCAATCATCACGTAATAATCTGTGGTGGAATGCCTATCTGAAGGAGAGCCAGCCCAGTCTGTATTTGTAAAACTAATTATCTGTGTATGTCTTTTGTCTTCATAGAGAAGGCCTTGACTTGGTGCTCCTTTGATATACCTGAATATTCTGATTGCAACATCTCAATGACTATCACAAGGAGCTTGAAGAAATTAACTAACTACACTTACAGCAAAGGAGATGTCTGGTCGAGTGATATTAAGGTAGTTTAGTTTACCATCAAGTCTCCAATATCTCTTAGGATCTGACAAGGGCTCCTCCTGTCCTGGTAAAAGCTTGATGTTTGGATCCATATGAGTATCTATATGTCGATAATCTGTCATGTCAGTCTCCTTTAAGATATCAAAGGCTTACTTTCTCTAAGAAATAGCAATACCAGTAGAGGATTGAGCGACTTCAATACCCAAAAAATATTTAAGGCGACCCAAGTCTTTAGTTTGAAAATGACGAAAGATGTGTTGTTTTAGTTGATTGATACCGTCTTCTTCGTCATCTGTGATGACAATATCATCTACATATACCTCTAGAAAGATACTTGATGTTGAGGAGAATGACAGTAGAAAATAGAGTGATCTCCCTCACTGCGGATCTAGCCAAATTGTTGAATTACTGTACTAAACCGTCCAAACCATACCCGCGGAGACTACTTCAACCCATAAAGAGAGCGAAGCGACAAACTAATCCAGACCCCCCTGAGCAACAAAACCAAGAGATTGCTCCATGTAAACCTCTTCAGCAAGTTCATCATGTAAAAAAGTATTCTTAATATCAAGTTGGAATAAAGGTCAATGTCGCATTGCAGCCATGGATAGAAGAAGCTGAATAAAAGCAATCTTGGCAACAGGTGAGAATATATCACTGTAGTCTAAACTATATATCTGAGTATATCCTTTAGCTACTAGGCAAGCTTTTAAACGGTCAATCTGTCCATCAGGGCCAACTTTCACAGCATATACCTATCGACACCTAACTGTAGACTTACTCTTAGGTAACGGAACTAACTCTCAAGTGTCGCTAGAGTGTAAGGCTTACATTTCATCTACCATAGCCTGTCGCCACCTCGGATGGGACAATGACTCACCTGTAGTCTTGGGAATAAAAACAGATGACAAGAAGATGACAAAAGAAAAATATGGAAAAGGCAAACGATGGTAGCTTAAAAATGTGTCAATAGGATGGGGATTACGAATAAAACGAATACATTTGCGAATGGCAACTGGCAGATTAGCGGGAGGCAGGACCTGGAGCAGTAAAAGTACTGATTCAGGGATAGAGTCCACTGGTACCACTATGGAAGTATCTTGAAGAAAGGAGTGGCTTCAGTAAGATGTCCAAGTAAGGGAACAGGAAGAACATCATATACTGAAGAGCGCTCAGCAGGAGAAGATGAGGAAAATGATGACTCCTCAAAGAAAGTGACATTAGCTAAGGTGATATATAAGTTACTGTCTTGGTAAAAGTACCTGCATCCTTTCTGGAGACGAGAGTAGCCGAGAATGACACACTTAAGGGATTTTATTTAAAGTTTGTCCTGTCTAGAGGTTAGATTATGAACAAAATAAGTGCAACAAAAAACATGGGGTGAAATAGAATACAATAGTTGAGACGAAAACAGAATAGATGAAGAAATTTGATTATTTAAAACAGAAGAAGATATGCGATTAATCAAATAATAAATAGTGAGAACTGCATCACTCCAAAAAGCATAGAGGGACATGATTATGAATAAATAAAGTTCGTGCTATTTCAATGAGATGACGATTCTTACTCTTAACAATGTCATTTTATTGTGGTGTGTGAGTACAAAAGGACCGGTGAAGAATACCCTGTGAAGCCATAAAAAAGGTAAAAGAAAAAGAGAAATATTCACAAGCATTATCACTACGTAAAAATGTGAATAGAAGTATTAAATTGATTGCGAATTTCAGCATAGAAAGATTAAAAAAACAGAGAAGATCTCAGCACAACTCTTTATTAAAAATAATCAAGTGCATCAAGAAAAGCCATCAATAAAAGTTACAAAATACTGATATCTCATATTTGTGGGAATACGACTAGAACCCCAAACATCTATATGTATTAAATCGAAAGGGGACACAGCCCGATTATTGACACTTTTGGGAAACGAAGTGCAAACATATTTCCTAAGTTGACACGACTCACAATGTAAAAATAATAAAGACGACAAAGTATAAAACATTCGGTGAAGCTTGGAGATACTAGGATGACCAAGGCAACTGTGGAGGAGAGAAGGAGAAGCAGCAAAAGTAAAAGTAGTAGGTGATGAAGGTATGGTAAGATGATATAACCTGTGAGACTCACGTCCTTTGTCAATCATCCGTCCCGTATCTCGGTCTTGCACATAAACAGAATTATCAGTGAAAGTGATAGAACAATAAAGAGAGCTGGTTAATTTACTGATCGAGATAAGATTGAAAAGATAACCCGGAACATAAAGGACATAATCAAGAGTTAGAGAGGGTAGAGGACAAATTTGACTAAGACATTTTAGCCATAGTTTGGGAACCATTGGCTAAGGTAACCATAGGGAGGGGAGTTGAATGACAAAGATGAGAGAAAAGACTAATGTTACCAGATGTGTGATCAAAGGCACCAGAATCCAAAATTCATGGACCATGGGATGAATGGATAAGGCAAGCAATAGAATTACCAATCTAAGAAACGGAGGTAGAGGTAGATGACTAAGCATCCTGATACGCTAGATAACCTTCATAGGCAGCAGCTGGGATAGTGACGGTGAGCACGTTTGAAGAGTCAGATGTAGGAACAAGAAAGTCTGACTGAGTAATATTAGCTGTGCGAGGGGGTTTTCCATGTAGTTTGAAGCAATGTTCATGAGTATGGCCAGACCTGTGGCAATAAGTGCACTGTGGACGTTAACCTTTGTCACGACCATGAGACCCAAAATTGGTAGCAACAATGGTGGACTGAGAAGTCAGAATAGAAGAGTCACCAATAGATGCAGTCGGAGCAGGGACAGACTGAGTAACTCGAAGTAGCCGAACAAAGACATCCTCCATAGAGGGAATAAAAGCACTAGCCAATAGTTGTTGACGGACAGAGTCGAGCTCAGGAGGCAAACCAGCCAATGTGAAAAGCATGAACAACTTGCATAGTTAGTTTCTTGAGTTGTAATATCAACAGTAATAGGAAAAAGTTTAGTGAACTTAGTATGAATACTCTGAATATGACCCAAATAGCTAGACATAGATTGATCTTGTTTACGAATACTAAGCATATTAAAGATAATACCATAGGAGCACTGAATATAATTAATATACAGTAATTTGGCTTTAGTCAACACCTCATGACAAGTTTGATACGGTCAAAAAAGGGAAAGAATCTTATGATCAATGTTATTCCAGAGGAGACTGCAAAGTTGAGCATCAATTGCCTCCTAAGTATCTCAATCAGCCGCATGAATATTAGATGCTTTTTTTGTCAGATGATCAAAAAAATTTTGAACTTTAAACCTAAGTTCAATTGCCGAAGCCTAATGCAAATAGTTAGAATCATTAAGTGGTTCAATAGTGATGATTGGAGATCCCAGAATTACAAAACTGAAAATACTCGACTTCCCAGTGGAGGAAGTTATACTAGAGGTGGACATGATGGGCACAGAACTTTAGGAAACCCAGAAAACAAGAACCTAAGTTGAAAGCAGGAGATCCAAAAATCATGATAGTAGATGTAGTTTGCGGAGGTAGGAAAGCCAAACACCCATTGAAAGATCACGAACCACGTGGATAGGAACTGGATTTGGTCGGAAAACACACGGAGAAGTGGTCAAAAGAAACAGCGGCTGGAAATGGTCCAAAACTCGCTCTCGTGTGTGCTGGAAACGCAAACTAACTAGCTTTCCGATGACCGGCGTGTCGGAGCTCCGATGATGGCGTAGCTCCGAGGATGGGACTGGTCCGAGGAGACGAACGTCTTGGTGGGATCGGTTGCAAGGAAGTGAGAAAAAAAAATTTGAATTTCTACCCCTAGGCTTTGATACCATGTTGAGAGGAAGAAGGATCATAGAAACCCTTAGTTTGTGTGAATAACTGTTAGTGGAATTATATTGTCTTCTGTATTGAATTTTATAATACTTGTATAATTAATATACAATAAAAAAAAATTAATACAATAATCTTATTACATAATTTACATGATTCTAATTGGTTCTTTACATTCTACAATAGAGTTGTGATTATCTTATTCATTCATATAAGTATATCAAGCAAGCCGTTGAGCAGCTCTTGCTGTGCATTGTGTATTTTCAATGAAAATCTGGTTGAGAAGCAAAATTATTAAAACAAGCTCGTTCTGGCAGAAAAGTATATCCTCTTGTTTTTATTGTCTAACTTATGTGATATCATTTCCTAATGTACGAGCCATTCAAAATTTTCAAGTAGGACTCGTCCAATTTCAAGCAAGCATGTACATGAATCCTTTTTGGGGGAAAAAACCTATGCGAACTCAATTTTTTTCCAAAGAGATGAGAAATTGAGCATCGTTCTTGATATGTGAAGCCATATATCAGAAACAAGCCACTCCTAGTTTTCTGCTATGTCCTATGACCACCAAACTAGCTTGGCCTCACAAATGCACGAGGGAAGAATCTGGGAAAAATCGTATTTTTTTCTCTCACTATCAGGAAATACATGCCATAGCAGGGGATGTGAATCATCGCCAAGCAGAAATACCTGTAGCAAAAAATGGATGAGTGAAAATCATTTTTATGCATGGAAAGAAAGTTGAAGAAGACAGGACAATTGCAGTGTTATAGTGTTTTACCAGACGGAAGCCCACGGAGTACTAAGCTCGAGAAATGGGTATGGCCACCTGTTAGAGGAAGACGAGATCATTACAATAGAAGTAGAAGAAAGTCTTTAGCTGAAAATGCAAAAACTAGGAACATACAATTACCATACCACGTAAAACCACAGGCGTGGATGGCCCATTGGAAAATGATGTAGCAACAGCTCAAGAGCACAAAATATGAGAGTCTAAACCAAGGAAAGGGCTGAAAAAGAATAAGGCAGAAACCATGAGCTGGCTGGGCAGGTCTAACCAAATGCCTAACTTTTTCTTAGATCAGTGCTTGGATTTATTTCATGACGTAATACTTACAAGATTGTTCAAAGCTGTATCCAAAAGGAGGAAAACTGCATTCAAGGTATGCATGCAACCCATCAACTGTCAAGTGCAGACCAACAAAAATAAATGATGGCATCATTACTTCAAAAGATCAGCTGTCATATCATCGATTGTTCATCCGTATAGACAAAATCATTAAGGTTTTGATCGAATGATATGAGAAGAACGAACATGAGTGGAACTACTGAAATATGGAAAGACTAGATAAAATCATCATTGCAACTTATTATTCAATCAATCTAGAGTAAAAGAAATTTAGAAATAAGCTTTAGCCGGAGGTAAACCCACTACTTGTATGCACAGAAGTAAGTGAATAAAAGAAAACGTGCAATAGGAACAATAACAGTCAGTTTATAGAAGGGTTACACTCACCATGTTTAGGGTGAATTGAGACATTGATAATGGGACAATAACACACCAAAATACAATGTCTGTCAGGATGACAGCCCCTGCACATGTCTGTTAAATACAGAATGTCAGTTCAACCGAAATATTAGTGATAAATTAGAAGAAAAGAGAGAACGAAGAAAAGGAGTCCTTCAAGCTTGGTTCTCGTGAACAGTTATTGATTGTGTAAACTGAGCCAATCTGCTTCATGGTTGCTGTATTCTTAAAGCTATAATCTTACATTGTTACTTTGTCATAACTAGTTCTATGTGTGACAATTTCGATCGACAGAGATACATCCCCCAAGATACATCAACTAAGTGAAAGCTGCAGCTCATATATTAGGGCCTAAAAGGATGCATAAACCTGGTGATTACTGATTACTCATCTAGCATTAGCATATTTCAATGTGGATAATCAGTAAATCTGAACAGAAACAATCCATCATCAAATAGCAATTTTCATTATAATCTTCTGGAGGAAACTTAGAATCTAAAGTGGAAATCTAATGTGGGTTTGACCAACCTGATAGGTAATTTGCATGAGATAACCCCAGAATCCTGCTCTTTGTTGAAACTCCTCTTCAGCATATCGGCTTTGCAACTTCATGGAACCTTTGGTTTCTTTCTCTTTATAGGCAGTAGAGTTTGTAGGCATACTCTCATCTAAATCGCTCTTCAGAAACTCAGCCCTTTCCCCATTTTCAAGCGGAGGTTTGTTTAAGAACTGACAACATCCATATGCAGATACTATGGTCCCCAGCTGCATTCAGACAACAATAGAAGTACAAAGTAGATGCTAATTAGGTTAAAAAAAATAAGAACTGTTGTATACACCTTCTATTGCATTAGGCATACATAACTCGTAATTTCCTAGCGAGCGTGATTTTCCTATGCATCTTAGATCCTAATTCAAAACATTTGGGATTGTCGTGCTTGACGTACCACAAAATATATCATAACTAATGTGAAAGTCCACCTGCAAATAAATGCAATTCGATTAAATGGTCTCCATGGTCAACGAAACAAGAATCGTGCAAAGATGTTTAAATCAGTAAATTACATAAGAATTACGATAGTTGGCATGTTATTAAATTCCATTTTCCAGAGTTTTCCACGCAAGCAAACAGATTGAGGTTGCGGGCAACAAGAAAGAAAGAAAGAAAGCATAGGAAAAGAAAAATTTCATCTTACTGGGTATAGAAATAGAAAGCAAAAGCTCCATCCAAGGCAATAATATCAACATGAATGAGAGCCAAGCAAAGGAATGCGAAAGCTCTGTATAAGAGAAGCCACATAGGATTGAGATTTCTCCAGCACGGAATCCACAGGTCATTGTAACTCAAGGGCTCTGCTTTGGCCTTTATGATGTGCATCAAAGCTGTTACGACCGAAACAATGACGATTAAGGCACAGATAGGCACTTGCCATCGAAGCCAGTACCCATAGCCCTCATTGCCATCAGCATCTGACATCTCTGAATGAAGTCAAAGAAAGCCTTTACTGGGTTGGAGGAGGTGGAATGATAGAAGACTAGACGAAGGGATTAAGACACTTGAGTTGAAGGAGTCTGGGTTGGAGGGGATGGAGTGACAGAAGAGAAGACTAGACAAACTTTGAAGAAAGAAATGGGGGCTGAAGGCAAAGGGAAGGGCCTGGAAGTTAATCCCTGAAACACAAAGCTGAAAGACAGTTTGACAGAACAAGAGCATCATTAACCATTGACCCAAAATTTGTTTATTATAAAAAAATTAAAAATTAAAATATAACAATTTATATTTTTAAAATTTATTCATAAACCTTGGTCTTCCATTATAGAAGAATTTGACTTTAGCACTATACCTTACCTACTCCGAAGAATATAACCCTGGGGGTGGGACCTCCAGGCTGTAGTAAAAAACTGTGATGCTTCGTTGTAAACCATCAACTCTATCTCCCTGTAATCTCACAAATCTTATATAATAGTTTTTTTTTTGGATTGCGCCATGATCACAGAGGAAAGGAAACGCGTAGCCATGAGCCAGAAGGGGTGCACTCCTCGCCAACAGTTGGTCCATGGCTGGAGGTTCTCACGTGACCTCTATTTCTGGGCAACACATTAAAGACCACTTCATCTTCATTCTCAGGTCGAGCCACCAGAAGGCTCTCATACATTGTGTCCAAAACGCTTTGGGAGGCCCCTTCGTTCATCCACAGCACCCATAAGGCACCTGGGAAGGCCACACCAACAATGCCAATACACACGAAATCGTATCACTCAATCTCTGATGCCATGATTGTTGCCAAATAACTAACCACTAGACAGAGACCTCTTGTTCATGCTTTCTCGGTTAACTATAGCTATGCAATAATACAAATCATAGGAAGCTCTGGAACATGCTTTGGTAGCGGAGGTTACACACTTGTACTAGTGGGTGATGGGTTTTAATTTTCATACGGGACTGGTAGTTTTGAGTTTGACTGTCGCATTTGGGACAAACAGGTTAATAGAAGAAGAGACACCCATGAGGACACTTAACAGATTTCGTTGGTGAATTCCAGTTCTGGGTATTAGATGAGGCAATTTATAATGGGAATTCAAGTGTGAGTGAAATGTGAAGTGTGAGCGAAGAAGTCCCATTTAAGATTTTGGGTTGAGACGTGGTGTGGAGTGTGTCGGGCAGTGGTGTGTTCCTCAGTAAGTCATTTGAAAGAAATCTCCAGTTTGTTTTACTAGTTCAGAAGTTGAAAGTGGGCAGCCTAGCCCTGGCAGGGGTGAAATTTAATGAATAGGACACGGATTAAAACTGACAATATTTGTTAACTGTGTGATTTGTCTCCCTTGCAGTCTTTACTGTTTGTAGTTCCCAAAGGCTTTGCTATTAAATAACCTGGAACCACATGACCATGGTTTCCATCTGGTCTGGGCTTCACTTTAAAGAGGGATCTTGAGGTTCTCAGCAGCATTTCAATTATACGCAGGCAAGTAGGAGCCTTGTTCAATCGATAAATTAGCAAAATATAAATGGAAGTATCAATATCTCTCGCTTCCAGTGTTAGTGTTACGATTCATTAGTTACTTTCTTTTCAGAAAGGATACTATTTTCTGTTCTAGACGTGACAGTTATATCGCGACCAAAAAGAAAATAAAAAAACTTGCAAAACAAGAGGATGAGGGGAGTGAAACAGTTGTAGCTAAGGAAAAAAACAAAAGCGTGGAGAGCAAGGAGGCTTGATTCATGGGCAGACAAGGTAGATGAATTTATGATGCGAGAAAATACAAAAACGAGGGACGATTATGGAAATAAAACGGCATCAGGTTCTCATCTTCAAGAAGGGAAAAGGAAATGTCGTTTAGGCATAAACTATTGGCTCTTTGAGGAACCATGGTACTAGGCCATTAGATGGCAGAAAAACTAAGTTTGTGCCCACTGATGTAAACAGCTTCATCAGAAGCAAGAAATAAATGCGGGGTAGGTGCTTTCGGCAACCATGGCACGAGCAGCATGCTTGATGGTTGCAGCTACACCACGAACATTTGTAGCCATAGTGTTGTCAAATTCATTCAGATCAAGCTCAAGGATGCCAGATAGTGATCCTATTAATCCAGCATTACTAAACAGGATATCCAGGCACCAGGCTGCCATGTTTTTCCAAAGTGTAATTGACTGTTTCCTCAACCTGATTTTCGTCAACTAAGGTGTACAAGGGGGGAAATGTAAAAATTTGATGGAGAAATAACTTTTTTCCGATATTAAATGTCTGTATTAACAACCCCTGCAATGTTTATGAATAATGATCAACTATATATTGACTTGTGTGCTGCATAGAACGTACATCATAAGAACTAATAGCATATATTATTTCCGAATGGTACTTTTTTTTTCCCTCAATTTTGAAGCTTCACAATTTGTTAACAATTAAAAAAGATAAGAGACCTGAACTCAAATATGAAAATGAAGATATGTGAAGACTGGTGAATTGATAAGAGAACAATTTTTAATTATAGTTGTAGCAATCATTTAAAATCTATTTTAATATATTATTAAATATCCTTTTGTGTTGTTAAATTATGGTTAGAACTTGAAAAATTGAAAAGACAACCAACCATGAGATCAGAATGTTCAAAATTTGCTTAAGTGGCTGAATAATAAAATAGGAAGATGTTAACATGACAAATATAAAGTGTTAAATGTTATTTATAAGACAGTGCTACAATTTGCGTTTCAAAATTTATATACATAATAGATAATTAATCATTAACTATTAAAACTTGTATTAGCGATCTTATATAAGGAAAATATCCTAAATCACTTATTAGTTAAAGTAACTGTTCAAACTAATTGAAACTGTTCCTCTTATTATTCAGGTGAGTTTTATATATTGCTCTGTTTTGCATCGCATGGTCTTCATCATTCTTTTAATGAATAGTTGATCAGTCCAAGTTCCAACTTGTATAAGCTGCATAAAATCATTCACTTTTTTATTGATACAGTTATTCAAGTCTCATTATATAATTTCTATTTGTTTTGTAGATGTTCAATAGTGTCCTCTTATCCAGTTTGGTTTAATATAATTATAAGGATCACAACCCAACAATAGGAGACCTTATTCTTTTTTTTGGTCAACACAATAGGAGAGTTGGCTTAATCAAATTTAGCAGGCTTGGGGTTTGGGCCGTTGCGTGCGTTTAGCATCTTATGAAGCCCAAGATTGAAATTCACGGTGGTTGGTGAGACAAAACTTCATTTGCCATTGGTCAGTGACAGTTTATCTGTGACAGCAATATTAGTATATCACCGTCGGACTAACATCACGCTTACGGTCGCACGGATGCAAGTCAGAGTCAGGCGCAGCACAGCCAGAGAAGCAGACGCAGCTTGGGTTGTGGTTGTGGATTTGGGGGGGCCTCACCATCATTCATCACCTTGTAAGTGCATCTCTGATCGGTGAGGCATTGGCCATGTCTGCCGCTGCAACCGTGATAGGCTCTATTCCAACAACCTCAGCTCCTCCGTTTCTCACTCTCACCCACTTGTCGTCTAGAACAAGAACCGCATTTGGCCCCATTCCTGCCTCCAGAAGCTTCCCTTCAACTCCACAGTCTCTCAATCGCCTCTTCTTGAGGCTCACTCACGGCTACTCTAAGCGAACCTCAACCTTCCATGGCTTCAAGCGCTTTTCCCCCGTCATGGAGTGGCAGGATTGCACGTAACTCTTTTTTCTTTTCTCTGTTTTCACTCACAGATTTCTATTTTCTTCACTTTTGTATTGTATATTACGAATTCTTCGTCACCAAGTAGGACGGATGTATCCATATTCTAATTCTTTGTTTCAAAATTACTATTTAAAAAAAAAAAATTTATTGGTTGGGAAGTTTTTCAGAGTCAAACCCAGAAAGTATAACAGGTCTTATTGAGAAGTCAGCAAAGAGTCAATTACCAACATATCCACCTTGAAAATACAAATTGGTGAATAATCGGTAACAAATCAATATTGTTTCTATATTGCTTGAGGAAATGACATGTTCTATGTTTAATTTAGAATAATATCATCTTTCGGGATTCCTATTCGTACATCTGGGGTGATATTTTAATTCTAAGGTGTTAGACGGTTTCGCCGTGTTGTTCCTTACAGATATAGACGACAATGCCATGTTATTAACGTTCTACATTTTTCAATTCATGTCAGTTTTTAGCACTTGTGGGTTCTTCAAGCTGACCCATCAACAGCTTGCCAGTTTCAATAAAAGAATGTTGCCAACTGCAGGGTTAAGATGGAGATTGATGTGCCTGTTTCAGTCGCCTATACTTGTTACTCTGATCGCGAAGCCATCGCAAGTTGGATGCCCTTTATTTCATCTGTTAAGGTGCGCTTGCTATCTTAGTCACCCTTGACTATAGGTTCTGAATTACCATGAACGAGTCTTAATAAATGTAGCCATGCAGCACTTTCCTCTGGCTAGCTTATGGAATCATGCCATGCCTCTTTTTCTGCCACTTTAGCTAGATTAATTAGATTGTTGGGTAAATTTCTCAGTTCAAGTTAGCCAATATTGAGTTGTGCACATTACTTCTAACATCTCCTTAAATTTTTCTTTGCATCATAAAAAACTCTCAATATATTCTGAAACCTAATAAATTTCAAGGGCTTGTCATAATTGCAGAAAAGGTTGGGTTCATATTTTCTTGTCTGCTAAATATAACAGTTTATTTGCTAAATCAAGAATTTAGCTGATTTGTTTGAATTTTATGGTCCCCTGCCTTGTTCCTCAAGCAGGAGGAGGTACCATTAGGTTCCCCATTAAGGCATTCTTGCTTTGGATCCAAATGTAGCAGCAGGGATATTGAAACGATCTTCAATAACCATAAAAATTTTAAAAAAAAAAACGATCTTTTTATTTTATTTTGATTTTATCTTTTGTGCAAATGTTTCATCCATTTCACAGATATTGCCAGACAAGCCTGACCTGTCACGATGGTCCTTGAAGTATAAAGCATTTGGTCGTGATATTGAGTTCTCTTGGCTTGCTCGTAATATGCAGGAAAAGATCTCCAACCTAATTTTATAACTTCTTTTAAATAATGTTCTTTACATTATATCATTAGTCAATTGGTATTTTTGATTCATGTTATATCACCTTCTTGCAGCCCATTCCAAATCAGAAAATTCACTGGCGATCTCTGGATGGTCTTCCCAACAGGTAACTTGCATGGACATATCGGCTGAGAAGTGTGTACTCACGTGATTGATTGCCTTTTTTTGTGGAAATTTCTGGAATGCACAGAGACATTCAACTTGTAAGACTGTAAAGAAAAGGTTATATGCATGTTTCTTTATTGACTGTCCTTTAATGTTATTGAACTGTCCCGGTGTTATCGTAGTTGAGCTTAGCAATGGTTAACTGTCATATTTAGACCAGAAAGTAGATACAAGAGATGAGATTGAAATACTTGATGATGTGCTGAAGTGATTAAGAAAATTAAAAGAATCAACAAAATCTGATTTGTACTCTGAGCCTTTGTTTGGTGAATAAAAAGAGAGAGTGGGGAGGAAATTGACAATAAATTTAGAACATACATAGTATTATTTTCGCGCTTCTCCTTTTTGTTTTGTTTCCCAAAAACACAGGCTAAATGAATTGATTCTTAAGTAACACTTGCTAATGCTTAATTGCCTGAATTTACTTTATGGTGTAGCATTTATGCCATTATTCTTATATATGAGTGAGTACAGAAAAAAGAACTAGGGAAAATCCTCCCTCACACTGGTGTCTCAAATTTATAAAATTGAGGATTTAGTATTATGTATCTATCCTAGGAATTTAACATCTTAGTTCTTAGCAAGTTCTGAAAGAAATTTTTACTGGTAAGGAATGCCAGTATCCAGCTTTTATGACTAAAGACTAAACATTTTGAGATTTCAAGTCCTAGAGTCAGATCTGAAACTTGTGGGCTTCTATGCTATAAATACTGCATAGTTTCATGCAATTTAGGGGAATAAGAAGATCCTCCAAACTTTATAGCTGTGAAATGCTCTAATTAGTAATTAAGTTAGCTTTTTCCTTTATCTGTGTTATGTATGCTATCTTTCTTTATTAAGACATTAGATAAATCTATAATGGTATTGCCATGATCACCCATGCCTGGACTAGTAGTCTGTTAGCCAACTTTCACACTATCTATGTGGAATGCAATGTGTTAGGAACCTCCCTTTCACGTAAAAGCACCTGGGATTGAAGCCCAGAATTTACAGAAAACAGGTCTCCCTTTCCTTAACAGCACCTGGGATTGAAGCCCAGAATTTACAGAACACACACAAATAAAACTGACAGAAAACTTCAAAGAGCACACTAGAAAAACAGAAGGAAAATTACACATAATGACAAAGGCTCCAAGCTTTCGAGAGGCTTGGTCTCTCCACTGTCCAGACTCCCTCCGAATTCCCCCCCCCCCCTTCTCCACGTAACTGCCTTCTCCTTTTACATCTTCTGCATCCCCCCATAATCCGTAACTACCCCACTCCTTCATAACTGCTCCACTCTCTCATAATTGCCACTGCCTCTCGTTCCCACTCCTTCTTCCTCATGTGACAGAAACTGCAGCCTGCATTACTGCCCCACACTGGCCTGTTCCACTTCTTCTCTCTCTCCCAGCCACATTCTGTGTTGAATTCCTGCACTGCTGTTCTGCTGGCCTGCTCCCTTCTCCGTGACTCCTTCCTTTTTTCCTCTAACCCTGCTTCTGTGGTAAACCTTTCTAATGGGGGGTCTAACACAATGCTTCTGTCATGATTAAAGAATTCCAAGTTGTGTCTTGTTCAAGCCACAAAAAAACACATGCTGCTTAACCATGTTTAGCACTGGTCTTAGTCTAATTTCCATTTATGTGAAACTAAAAATTAAATGTTATCACTATTATAGATGCAGTGTTGCATGGATGCATTATTCAGTACTTTTTAGAATTTTAATTGCTTGATTTGTCACATGGCAGAGGTGCTGTTCGATTCTATCCAAAAGGTTCTTCGTCCTGTGTAGTTGAAGTAAGGCCTTTTATACAATATTTTGGATGATGTTTTACCTCTATTATCTTTATAATAATTCAATGTCTCTTGTAAAACTGTGTAGAACTTTTATTTTCCATTGTTGACTATATGTATACTTGTAGAGTATATGGGTATTTGCAGAGCCTCATACTTGATCCCATACTTCAGATGTACAAAATTTTTTGGGTACACCAAGATCAATTGAAATTGACTGTAGGGTTGAACATTTTCAGAGTTGAGTCTCACCATGCAATATTTGTCAAACTAACTGGACGTTCCTGTTGGTCTCAATCCTACTGATTGCCTATTCCTATTGGTCCAGTGCACAACTGGGTGGTGCACCATGTGTATGCAATAATTTCCTGAAAATATTTTCCTATATTGGGTCCCATCAACATTTTTTTCGATGTTTTTAGCTTCTAAGAAGGAATCAGGAGAAGAACTTTAAAGTGATAATGGACAAAAAAGTTTCTCCATTTTTTTCCTCCTCAATTGGCCCTTAGTCAAGCTCTTACTACTGCATTTGTCCTTTACAGCTGACAGTCTCATATGAAGTTCCTCAACTTTTAGCTCCAGTGGCATCGGTAAGTAATCTGACTTAAAAAAAATGAAGTTATTAATAACTTAAGACTTGAGTTAACATAAACTGTAAAAGAATTTTGATAAAAATCGTAAAGAATTTTCAATTTTCTTTTGTTACTAGGAGAATTAGGGGATGGGAAAAAAAGTACAAAACCGGAAGACGTTTTTCCTAGTTTGTTCCATTTTCTCATCTTTCACCCCATTATTGCAGATTCTATATATGAATATTCTTGTCTTTGATACATCTTTAAAATCCTTTCTGATTTTTCTCCTCCATGATATATTTTGCAGGCACTGCAACCTTTTCTTGAAGGTTTACTTCGACGTGGTTTGGAACGATTTGCTAGGTTCGCAAAAAGCTACTAAATCCCTGATATTATTATGATTGTCCTGATTTTTAAAACGGGACTACACTTCTAAAAATATACATACATGGTTTTTTCATGGCAACCTAATTTTTGCCTAAACATTGATTTGATTTCTCTAAAATTTGGGTACAGTTATCATGCAAGTTTTGGTTGCATGGATGGTTATCCCATTCTTTTTAAGTGTTACTTCCTCGTAACTCTGATGGAAATCCCGGTCTTATTATGGGAACTATTAGAAGAGCAGCAGGAAGTTGAAAGTATGAAGCCTTCTCTCATTAACTTCTGCTTGACATGAAAATACTTGGCATGATGTTAAAACAATAACTTCTGGAGCAATAACTTCTGGAGTTGACTTGAAACAATATGTAACATTTGTTTTCTTCTTTTAGGTGACTGCAATAAATAAATAGAAAATCCATAATCTGAAAGAAGCTTATATCAATCTTACTTTTTGGCATCATAAATCCACCTCAACATATTCCATCCATTAGGCTGGATTGGTATTAATGGCTTGAGAAAGATAGTATGCTTACTACCTTAAATAAAAGATACACCGGAGAGGATTGTAATGTTTCATTCGCTTGAAGAAGCAGATTTATGACCCCAAAAAAAAAAGCAGCAGCAGATTTCATGCCAGTTACAAAAGAAGCAGAATTCTCTTGTTCAGTTAAACCAAAAGCTTACCATTCTGCTATACTCGCTGCTCATATTTGTTTACCATTCCGTTTTTGCTGGTTGGCAATTCGTACAAGTTTCATGCTTTGGACACAACAAAAGCCTCAGACATAATGCTAAAGGTCTGTTCTGAAACCCGCAATCCCCCGGTCAGGATCAGCGACCCTTGAAGGCCTAGGATTGATTTCAATTGATTTAGCACTTGCAAATGCCACTGATACAGCCAAATGTTTCTCTGCGCTTCAAATTGTGAACGGGTCCAGATATAAAGATGCGCTCATGTGTAAGGCCGAGTACAATGGCATGATTGCCGATCTTTATGTGGCCAAAGCCGAAATGAGAATCCAAGAAATACCATGAAGTTTCCTACACACAAACAATGGCTGATAATTGTCCAATTGAATGCCATGGGTCCTTCGGAAGAGTTCCAATCCAATCTCCTTTTATACAAAGGAATGGTGGTAATGCTCGCGATCTTGTTTATTTCCTACAGGCGGCTGTTCTTTTACTTCTTGGTTGACCTTTGAATATTTTGACCCCTCAATGAAATATAATAAACACATTCCTCCTTTGGACTTCTAATTTTCTTGTTTGTTTATTTTTTTCATTTATTGTAGCCATTTATTTATATCAAATATTTTTTCGTTTCTACCAATAGGTGTTGGAGCCAAGCTCGTAGCTTTTATTTGAATACAACATGCATACTGCAACGAAAATTCCTACATAGTTATGATGTACCAAGCAGTAAGTGCACTTTGATGTTTTTAGATTTTTTCGAACCAACTCGAGACAGAAGCTCCTGTTAGTCCAGTGCTCAAATTGTACATCATATTTACTAGAAACTCCGTATAAGTGCTATCACATAAGGCAATAAAAACGAAGATATTCAAAACAATATGTTATTGAATATGCATAAATACGCACAAGAATTGTGACATGAATACGGGTATATGACGGTCACCATGGAAACGAAAATTAACTCTAATACAACAATAATATAACAGTGGTACATATCTACACCGCCACCATCCACCAAACCGGGCTATGTACATCACCGACCACCTACAAAAATGAAGGCTTCTTTTTTCCGATGTCTAAACTGAAGCAGCCAAAAACAGCATATATAATCTCCAAAATAACGCTTTATTTGATGAACTGTATATACATTCAGTTGCTTGCACCGCCTTCCAACAAGCCCCTCAAGCTACAAAGAGCCTCTGCAGAGAGGCTACAGCATCTCAATTTCCGTTGGCAATGTGGGGATGGCTCCCTGTGATCAAGCGAAGAGAAGCATACAATAATCACTGTGAGATTGTCAAACGTGTTCAGGTGTAATGCCTCCATAACCAGTTCCCTCGCACACTTCTCTGGGTCATCATGCCGCCTCAGGCCTCTACGAACAAGGCTGACTGCATGCTGGCTTGACATCACATCCCAAATCCCATCGCATCCTATGATGAGGAATTCATCATCCTCTGTTAGAACCACTTGCCGGAGCTCAGGCTCTGCAATCAAAGGTGAGTGAGCACCCTTTGGGAACTTCATATCCCAGTCCCCTAGAGCTCGGGTAACAGATAAAACTCCATTAAGATAACCATCATCTATGTAGCCACCCAATTCTTCAACTCGCCTCCGCTCTGATGGATAAATAGGCCTGTGATCTTGAGACATGTCAATTGCCTCTCCTTTACGACAGAGAACTGCTCGACAATCCCCAGCATTTGCCACCATTAGAAGCCTGAAAGAAGTATACTAGAAATCAGCAAAGCAAATATAGAAGGTAGTTAATTTCCTCTCGAGCTAACCATGTCTATGCATTAGAGATTATAGCAAGTGCAGAATGAGTGCGTTCCCAATATTTGCTGGTTCAAGAAACAGGAAATAAAGAGAACCATAAATCATAAACTACTTATAGAGAACACCCCAGTCATGCATGAGAAACCGTATTTGATTTTTTAAAAAAACAAAAACTGCATATAATCAAGTAAAATAGATAAATATAATTTGGAGCTACCAACAGCATGCAAATAAAACAAGAAAACTTATCCTCTAGAGGAAACAAGCACATTACACGAAATGGAGGAGAACCAAGGATGTTAAGAATGGATATACCTTCCAAATATCAAAGCAGTGAGTGCTGTGGTCCCTGATGAACTGCTCACGCTGCAGTCATCAGCCAAAGCTGAGTCAGCCAAAAGAAATGCCTTTTTGAGGGAATTCTCTACCTCTTGTAAAAACACATTATCAACTTCGGATGTCTGTGGGAAGCTGACATCTTCAAAAAAGAATCTCATCACATTTTTTCTAATATAAGCTGCAGCTTCAGGTCCTCCATGACCATCAAATACCTGAGTGATTCATTAAAGCTCAATTAAATTTAGAATAAGATTACCAAATCAAAAGACTGAGGAAGCTAAAAGCTGAAAAGTTGATTACCCCATAAAAGGCACTTGGATTTGGAAACTTGTATAGTGATCCAAGGTGAGAAGACAAATCATCTATCCTTATATGTTCATCTTCCATGTACCTCCGTGGCCCAATGTCAGCAAAACTACCAGAACGGATGCAGGGGACAAATTGCAAAACAGCAGATTCAAGAGCAGCGTCTAAGATTCTGTCTGCAGGCATAACATCCTACACAAGCATAGTTAAATGCAAATCAGTGCATTGGAGGGCTTGATGTATTAATTTGAGTAACTTGCGTATGATATAAAACCAATCATGCTCTACAAACCATATATCGTCAAAAAACAAAAATGCCAAAAGGAAGTTGATGCATTTCATAATTAACATAAAATAGTTCATATTTAAGCATGGCTGTCCTTCAGTTATTCATTCACATTGCGGAGGGGTTAATTTTGCACACATGAAGGGCGGCCTAGTACACAAGGCTCCCATCATTGTAGGATTTGGTGAAGGTCAGACGTAAGCAACCTTATCCCTGTAAGTGGAGAGGCTGGTCTTACCCTCTAAAAAATATGGATCATTAAGTGTACACATGGATGTTGCATCATATATACACATGGATCATTAAATATTTTGACTGCCTATAATCTCAACGAAGAAGGGGGCCACAAGCTAATAATCAAATATTCAAATAACAATCACAATTTTGAAAATCTCATGCAAAATTCTAAAAATTTTCAAGTATTCATGGAGAATTTGATGCACAACAAACATTCGAGAACAGCAGTTCCATCCACACATATCTATCTCAACAAAGAAATTCAATTTCAAATGGACAGAGATTCACTAACAATTGGTACCGACATAAATACGCGGTTTAATTAAATTTAGTTTACTACATTAAACAAGTGACACAAGGGATTAATCTAGATGAAATTCGCAGAATTCAGGTATCTTCATCTAAGCTCAAAATATAAGCTGATTCCTGATCAAAAAGTTTTTCCTTTTTTCTTTTATGGAGGGCAGAGAGGGAAACCAACTCAATACCCTAACTCGATCCGAGAAATCAAAGAATTGACAAGATCGAACGAGCATCCTCTGTTACTATCTATGTCATTCAATAATAGAAACATAAAAAATCACAAGAAAAAGAGGGTTCTGAAAAACTGACTTCTTGTGAACTGAGTAACTCGGCAGAGACTGACTCAGAAGCACGAACTTGGTCAAAACTCGGAGGCGAGATGGCAGCTGCATCTTGGATCTCATGAATATTGCTCCCTTTAGGTAAATGCTTTACATCCAACACAGGGACGCTCTGTTGACAGACAGGCTCTGCTTCAGCCACCATGATTCTAATTTTCTCTCTTCTTCTTCTTCCCTCGCGAAATTATACCAAACGAAAGAACACCAACGATTGAAACTCAACGAGTTACAGAGATTCTTGAAGCTGAAAATGCTGTGTTTTTCCAAAAAAGATTTGCTTTTTAGTATATTTTTTTTTTCTGTTGAGCTTTCTTGGGAATTTTCTCGCACTTTGGGCTTTGTGTTCGTGGAGCGTGTGTGGGATCAAAACTTCTGATAGGCTTGGGTTGAAACGCGACATAAGCGGCACAGGTAGAGGGAGAAACGGGGCGTACCGGCGGCTACCGGTAAAGGTTTCCGGATGACGGACACGTGCACTTCTACCCACCATAGGATTCTAGAGAGCGTTTGCCTCACACGCGTTATGGCTTAGCTTGACTGTCTTTGGGTTGACGCGTGAACTCTGAACTTCGGAGAGGGTTGCTTCCATGAAAGGACGGAAACACCCTTCAGTGTATAAGCTGTCAGTTTTGACATTGGGGTTAGTTGCGATTGGGTGAGGGGTAATATGGGAAGTTCGCTTACCCCCAACCGACCATCTTTAACTGTCTTCTTGTGTTCATACGTGCTGACGCAGATGTCACACACAAACATTGGTGTCCTATGACTTGGCTTAAGCTGCTTCCTTTCTAAATTAAGTATTTTTATCATCATTTACATTCATATTTTAATTTTTTGTAAAGAACTATATTAATTAATTTAATTAAAATATTAATTCCATCATAAAAACTTAACATTTTCAATATTTGAATTTTTCATAAAGTCACTTTTAATTTAATTTAACAAATACAAATATTTTTTTCTTCCTATTTTTTTATGAAAAAAGTGACCTCTCAATTAATTTTTTTTAAAAAATAATTTTAATTCATTGTTAACATAAATTTTTTATATTTTCATTCAATCACATATTATATATTATATATTTAAATTAGTTTATTTGATATTAAAATAATTTATAATTAAATTTTTATTTAAAAAATTTTTTTTAAAAATAATTTATTTTTAAAATTATTTATTTTCAATCATGTTATTAATGTTTGATTTTTTAAATAATTATTATTTTTAATTAAATTTTTTAATAATTTAGTAATCTATAACAGTAAATTAAAATTAAATTAAAAAAAAAACAGTTACCGTCAAAATGGACAACCTTCGGGGGATGAGTTGTACCCAGACATATCTGCGTAAATAAATCAAGGATAGGAAAATGTCAAGTGGTAAATACTACATAATGCGTGTTGAATTGAAACAGCTATTTCCACCGATTCATCCCACTATAGGAATTGTCATTTTCGTCCTAGAACTCTGGTTGGCAAGCTGCGGGGAAATTGGCAATTTGGCATTTGGCATATGCATAGTTTTGTGCTTTCGGTAGTCCGATCCTTGTTGATTTCAATATTAGGTACTGACTCAATTATGTACTTTGCTCAATTACGAGTACACTTGTCTTGATATATATATATATATATATATATATATATATAAGATTCAAAACAAATGAATCCATTGTTCAAGGCACAGCCTCGACCTCGGCGGCACACACAACAACATAGACATAAAGGAACATAATAAATGTTGGGAAAAAGTGGGTTTGGTGGTCCAACTAGCAATACCCAATTGTCTTTATTCCTACACAAATGTATCCGTCCATGCATGCTTTTAATTGGTTAATTCACTTCAACTGGTTTTGCTCCCAACGCCCACGGATCTTGAATGTGTTGGTAGTTTGCTGTACGAGGGGTTGCCCTCTAGTTTTGACTTTGTTGTGTCAAATTGTAGTAAAAATATGCAATTACTAGATGATTCAATTCTAAAAGTAACCTACTTTGACCACTTCCTAAATCTTGTGTTTGGTGAATCGTATCTTAAACTTCAATACAAGAAAAGAGATGCGAGACGTATAGATCGTAGCTGTAAATTATCTTCCCCCCACCCCCACCGAAAACAGGCCAGCTTCAGCTTACTCGAACCATTTTAATCTCTTCCTTGCAGCGTCATTCCAATGACTTCATTACTACTTTGTTTTCTAGTTTATATCAATTGAGCCTTAACCCTCAACGCACATTTACAACATAGAATGCCATTATCGAGTTATCCGAATTTATTTTCTTATAAGAAATTATCAAAAGTACTTTTGGAGTAAACAAATTTGTCGTGAATTTCTTTCTTCATTGCAATGGATTTTGAACATGAAATCTCAAATCCCGGTGTTCAATCATGGAGTGCTCTGTCATCTCCGTTGGTTCCTTATTCGTATAAATATGATATATATAAATGGATGCTTCTACCCAAATACAGGAAAGGAATTTCCAAAAGAATCAAGTTGGGTCATTTTTCATAACCTAAAAAAGAAAACTAAAAGTGAGGGGGGTACAAAATTCACGCTTTCCCAAATATCTTCGACGATCGAATTAGGTTTCGGTCGTGGCTAGTAACTGGCCAACGCGTGGTTATGTTATCTTGTTTTAAATCTTTCTCTTTTAACAGGTGGCAAGCAATTGCCCATATAATACAATTTTGTTTTCTCGATTTGTAAAACGAGTGTTATCAATTTTTTTTTTTTAGGAAATGCTAAACAAGACGAAATAAGAAGACAAAATGAGTTGATATTATTATTAATTTTTAAATTTATAAATAATTTTTATAATTTTATTTTATTCAACAGCTGTCTTTGAATGCAAATAAATTTTTATTAAATTCTTTCAAAAATCTTTTAAGTATATAACATTTCTCGTGTTTTTAGTGAAAATGATAACAATACAAACAGAAAATAAAAATTTAAATTTACTCAATTATATATGGTTTTTTTTGTATAAAGAGTGTGTTAATATAATTTTTTAAAGATTTGAACATAATTTAATGATATAAAAATATAAAATACATGAAAAGTTTGTATATCTAAGATTACTCTATTTATATATGCCACACATTATCTAGCCCCATGGTTACGTGGCACACATGCATATCTTCTTTTTTTTTGACCTTTTGGTGCCATTAAGGGATCAATTCAATTGCACTTGAAACTTTTTAAGACTCTCAGTTCGGCCTATTATTCTCTAGAGTACCTGATATGCTCTCCAGTTTCTTTCTTTTGGTGACAATTAAGTTAGACTCTTATAATTTGCAGATAGGATCCTTTTCTCATAAATTTAAATAAACCTCAACTCCTCTAAATTTAATAAAAATGGACTATAATTAGTGTACTTTATTTTGTTTTAACTTTAATTGTTACTAAATATTATATGCAATTTTTTTAAATGTTTACTATCACGTTCTACACCCCATTTTTTTATACCCTCTGTTAACTTTTATTGCTCAACGTTTATATTCTTCAACAATATGTTTACTCTTCTTTTTTTCTTTTTTTTTACCATGTGATTAAGATCTACAAATATGTAATCTTGTTTAAAATAGGTTATTTATTTATTTTTTTGTGTGAACTATAATATTTTCACAGAATTGAGTATATTTGAATCGTCCTATAAGTTTAATATTAAAAATGATAATGATATAACTCCTTTTATAAAATAGAATTATCAAGAATCAAATCGCAGTTCTCATATATAAGAACATAACTCACTCTCACTACAATAAGTTGTTTGATTTTTAATTGAAAAGCTTCCTCCTTTCATGAATCACAATCCAATTCATAGAACCATTCTCACTTTTCATTTACTTAACTTAACGGATCCTAAGTATTTTATCTTCTAGTGTCTTCCTCTTCACTCATAACTAGATGTACACTGATAAGATTCTGTCAGTTTTAGAGGAATCACAATATTGGTTCGGTTTGATATATAATTATTGTTGGACCGAACTAAACCATACTTATTGCGAAGTTGATTGTTTCCGTTTTGGACCCTTGAGAGTTAAAGAACCTTATTCTAATTCAAGTCCATTTACTGTCGTTTACCTCTTTATGGCCTAAAATAAGGGGAAAACAAATCACCATTGGGCCGTTTTTAAATTGTCAAACTTAGACATCTCAATCGAGAATCTCACTTTATTTTGGGGTCCCTGTCCCTCCTTCAGGAGAAAATGATCCCAATTTCCTTTTCTGGTTCGAATCAAAACATTCGAAGGCCCTACACTAATAGAATCCATATCAGAGTTTGGCCCATGCTTAGGCCCAACTCTTTTTTATTTTTCTGATGCTGATTTGTTGAACTGAGTGATAGTTTGCTTTTTGTTAAAATAAAAATTTTGATGTGAGACTCTAATAATTGTACTTTGGTAATCCATCTTTTTTTGTTGAAAATTTAAAAGTAAAACACAAACTTCATTTCCTATTCCCATGTTGTCATTCTATAATTGAGGTGAATCATTGTTTGGTTAACTTAGTCTCTGATACTAAGTGTGAATAACTTGTTATTAACCGAATTATGAAGGTAGATTGGTAAATTTGCACACATAAAAAAAATAAAATGAGGAAACAATGTGTGTATAAATTAAAATAATTAAAAATTATAAACTGAGAGACAGTAGAAAAATAATGAGAAATAAATAAATAAAGTGGAGATAAATAGAATGTAATTTTTTTAAAAAAAATATTCTTTTACATTACTCTAATTATTTAATTATATTTATCATTTTATATTTATTATTTTATTAAATATACATAAAGACTACATATACTTTTTAACATTTGCAAAAAAAAATTAATTATTTGCAGAGATACTTTTACCAAAGTTAAAGGAGATTTAAAGGCAGGTTAGATGAAATTAAAATATTGATGACTGACTGTGTGGGGTAAGGAATACAACTCATATTGTTTCTATACATTACTGGTACACTTCTTTCATATACTTACATTTTATGATAATAAAAGAAAAAGATAAAAAAATTAAAAAATTAAAATTTTAACTTTTTTTATTATCATTTAAAATAACTGTATGAAAAAAATATAAAATTAAAATATAAAAATAATATTTTTAAAGGAATAAATTTGCCACCTCCACTAGTTGTCTCTGGGATTAGAAGGAAAAATAAATTCACTGTTGGCATGCTTATCCAAATCCTCGGGGCAGGGGTAATAAAACACTGATACCGTTGCCATCGACCAATGATTGATTAAATAATTCGTTTTGTCCCCTAAATTGGAGAAGTCATGGGACATGGTACCTTGGTCACTGCAACTTACGTTGCTTAAATGAAATTCCATCATTTGAACTTACAGAACAATTATTGAAGCAAATTATAATGCAGTGACTTGGAATACAAGGTAACTATATTATAACTTGAGATTCATAGAGTAACAGCCTGTTTTTAGAAAAAAACTTTTTTTTAAATTCTCTGAATATTATAATTATAAAATATTTTAAAAATAAAATAAGTTAATATAAATACATATTAAAATTTTAAATTATTTTCATCTAGTAAAAAGAAAAGGCGAATGATATCACATATTGTTGAGTCAATGAATGAAGGACATTAAAAAGCAAAGGAGAAAAAGAAAGATAAAACAAGCAACATGTCCAATCGCTTGGAATCTTGAACACTGGCCACCGTGCAAAATTGAAAGTTTTGTAGGTGAGGAGCAGTCTTTGGTCAATTGGAGCTGCCAGAGGATATCTATATTCATGACACAGGACAGGAGGTAAAGCCGGGTAAAACCCAAGCAACCTTTATTTATTGAGATAATAAGTTGACGCAGTGGCAATTATCTTTCAAAAAACAAAAGATTTAACATATTATATAAAGAATGCATATAAGTTATTCAATTAGAGCACAACAAATAAGATAGAGTTGTGTTGAAACAAAGTTTTAAGTTTGATTTCTGATGGTGATTTTTCGTTGATAAACAATAAGTGAAGCTTTTGTTAAGCTTGGTAGGTAATCTTTAAATATTATTGCAAGCTCTTATTAAAATTTAAAGTATTTATAACTATTATTATAAGTTTTAATTAAAATTTGTAATATGCTCTATTTATGGGATGAATTATATTTAAATATAATTAGTAAATTTTATAACCCATTAATATGAGTTATTATATAATAAAATTTATGTCAATTTTTTTTTAATAAGATTGTCATGTTACAGAAGAGAATAATAATCTCTATGAAACAACTTTCACTCTTCTTAAACTTTAATAATATTCAAATATTCACACACACACACATGCATAATTTAGATACTTCTATAAAATGTTATAGTGAAAATTAAAATATTATTCAATGAAAAAAATAAATTAAAATAAATATGTATAAGTATTATTATTCTAATTATTATTATACATTATAACATTGACATTATACCTTATTTCATTACGTAATGGTTGGTAGTAGTCGTATATGATTTATTCTTTAATAAGCAAAACTATAAAATGATACTGGAGACAAATAAAATAAACTGTCTAGAAATCTTGACACTTTGTTTTTTTTCAGTGAGAAAGGTTGAGAAAACCACAAGGGAAACATTAATACATTTTTTATGACTATGAGGCGAACCGGTCATACGTGGGTCTCCGACTCAACGTACATATAATAATAGTTTTGCACATCATATTAACCATGTAGTTTTTGGTACTTGATAGTTATAATATATTAGATGCCTTTTAATTTATATATGATAATAATTATTTGTGCGGTCACAACGAGTCTATGACTCAGCTAGCACCAACTTTAGTATTTAACATTAAAGTATGATAATGTCAAGAATTCTATCTTTTTATTATATTAATTATTTTCTTTTTTATTTAACCGATGGGTTAAATTTTTTAATAATATAATAATATATAATTAAATAATAATATAAATTTTTTATAATTATAATTTTACATTATTATGTACTTATCTTTCATATATTTAAAGAATTTATTTATAATAATAATTATTTGAGAATTTAAACTATTTTAATAATATAATAATACATAGTTAATTAAATCAATAAACTTTTTTAAACTGATAATAAACTAAATTTAAATCCTTATATATTATTTCTACCAAAAAAAATCCTTATACTATATTATTTTTTGAGAAATTACTCGTTAAAAATTAGTTTTGTTAAACCATAGCCAGCTTACAGAGTTGCTTGACCAACTGAAATAAACTTTATTATGCAATTATTATTATTATATTTAGGGAAAAAATAATAGACATTTGTTCCTTAAATAGAACACTTTTATTTGAGTGACAATTGAAACAAACACCACTTTTTTCAGACAGAGTAGAAGGTAGGAATTCGGAGCATTGAGCACAAGATAGGTATTTATATATTATTAATATTTTCATTAAAATTAAATAAATGGTTTTTAAATAAGAAAAGATTACAGTAATTTTTTAATTGAACGGTCAAAAAAGGAGAAAGTGAGAGATTGATTGAAAAAGCAAGAAAAAGAAGTCATGGATGTTTGGGCGCTGGCGCTTGTGTCGTGTTGACTCAGCGCGATCCGATTCCGAGTCCGACACCGCAGCACCAAGCAAAAACAAAAACATCGTCAATGATTTACATTTGTCGGATCTTCGTTTCTCTTCTCTCCGTTTCGCTCTCTTGCTTTCCCTTCTTTGTCTGTTGTTTCCGAATCACAGCGATAGGGTGCGATAGGATTGATTGCGCCAAACTCAACCCACTTCCACGCCCTAGATCCAAGTCCCCACCCGCTTCTGTGACACCCACAGTTTTCACTCCGTCAGGATCCGTGAGTTTCTCTTCTTCATTCCCCCCTCTTCATTGCTTTCTCTTTTTGTGTTTCCAATATTTCTTTATCCATGCTACTAATATTTGTATAACTTGTTGGATTGGAGCCAATAATTGCTGGATTTTTTGTTTATTTATTTTGGGAATCGGCTTAATCTCACTGAGACGCATGAGTTTGAATTTTTGGGTTGTGAATTAATATTTCGGTTATAATAATTGTAGAAAATTTTTCTTTTTGGTTGCCTAGAAGGTGCGATAGACGCTGAGAAATTCCAAGCATTGCGTGTTACCGTTGGATTCGAAGTTGTTTTCGGCTTTCCTTTCTCTCATTACTGCCTGTGCATTAGCATTGCACTGCTATTCTACTTTCATGCCACTTGCCGCACACCACTCAGTAGATGGGTAAAGGAAGGGGATTCATTTATGGCATTCTGATTCTTGTGACTTCTCTCAGAAAGTTAGAAAACATGATTTTGTTGCCTTGGATAATTCCTCCTCCTAAGTGTATGTTTGGTTTGGGGGTAAAAATGGGGGTAAATTTTAATGAAGAAAATTTCTTAGCGCTTTCATGTTATTTTTCTTTTATTGCTTTTGAATTACAGACATCTGATGGATAGTAATGATGGTAGTTTCTTTGTCTTGCTTCATCTTTATTTGCGAAAAATTAATCATTAGTAATTTTTCCTTCGATTTTAGTATTTTACTAACAATTTTTTTTTTTTATCTTTGCAGGTGAATCCTTGATTTTATGTGCAGCCTTGAGATGTCAAATTTGCTGTTGAATCTCTAGTTTTCTCTTTAGAGTTCTATTTTCCTCTAGACGGTCTGTATGAGCTATTCTTTGAGTTAGTTGAACCTGCAACAAAATCTTCCTGATCTCCTTTTACTAAGGTGATGGCATCAGCGGGTGTAGCACCTGCTTCTGGATTAAGAGATGTAACTGCAAGTTCAGTTGGTGTTGATAGGTTGCCTGATGAGATGAGTGACATGAAAATTAGGGATGACAAGGTAAAGATAAACATTCTATTTTATCTTCCCCATCTGCATTTCTCTAGCATCCCACTCTTGAACAATCCCCTGGTAAATATTTAGTCTATTTATGTCAAAATTGCTGAACAAAATGCAGGAAATGGAAGCAACTGTGGTAGATGGAAATGGGACAGAAACGGGACATATAATTGTCACTACCATTGGTGGTAAAAATGGCCAGCCGAAGCAGGTCTGTTTCTAATATCCTATCTGTTACTTGGACAGCTATATAGTCTGTTTGTACTTGCATGGTTACTTATGCATGGTTATCATATTGCAACTTCTTCATGATTGTAGACAATAAGTTACATGGCTGAGCGTGTTGTTGGACATGGATCTTTTGGTGTAGTTTTCCAGGTTAGACCCTTGAATATTTTTTGGTTGCCAGCTTTTAATTGGATAGTAATGAAACTTTGCAGTATACTGATGTTTATTTGCTGTTTTGCCTTTATTGTGCAGGCAAAGTGCTTGGAGACAGGTGAAACTGTGGCTATAAAGAAGGTTCTTCAAGACAAGAGGTACAAGAACCGGGAATTGCAAACCATGCGCCTTTTGGACCATCCTAATGTTGTATGTTTGAAGCATTGTTTCTTTTCAACAACTGAAAAAGAGGCGCTTTATCTTAATTTGGTACTTGAGTATGTTCCTGAGACTGTCCATCGGGTAATCAGACATTACAACAAAATGAATCAAAGGATGCCCTTGATATATGTGAAACTATATTTTTACCAGGTGTATATTTTTTCACTATATCAAATTTTATTTATCTTTTTTTTTTGTTTCTATATAGATATAATGAAAGTCACTGTATATATCACTCTGTTGGTTCTCATTCCTTCTCTTTCTAAATTTCTAGATATGTCGAGCACTTGCTTATATTCACAACAGTATTGGAGTGTCTCACAGGGACATTAAACCTCAAAATTTACTGGTATGTTCACAAGGAAACTTGTTTCTTTAATTTCTTTTTCTTTTTGGGTCGATCTGCATTGTGCAACTTAAATCAGTGTTTATATGCACTTGCTTATATTCACAACTTAAATCAGTCTGTTTTTTGTTTTGTGAATGTTGATTATTATGTGTGATATAACGTGTCAAATGGAATAGACAGGATTGTAATGTAAGAATGCATAATTGTCATATTATTGTTGAAGAAATCAATATTACAAATTGGCATTCAATCTTTATGTTGTCAGAAGGCTGAAACATATCTTGGGAGGTATATTTGGATGTTGAACTTTATTTTTGTGATCAAACATTTGAAGTGAATATGGATTTAATCTTTGTACATATTAATTCTGTGTTCTCGAAATTTATGAACCTGCAAAATATATGGAAGAGTTCTTGAATATTTTTAACTTTAAGCATCAAACAAATAATGCCTGCATCAAACTAAAATCTATGGAGCAGTTCTAGTTTGCTTCTGTTTGTATTTTTCCTTCTATTGTAAGACTAACTTACTTTCTTATCCAATGGAGTAATTTATGCATGTCTCTTTTGGATGTTTTCTCATAACAGGTCAATCCTCACACCCACCAGCTGAAGCTATGTGACTTTGGAAGTGCAAAAGTCTTGGTTGGTTTATTCTTAACCTGGAAGTCCTATTGTCTGTTTTCGTTGGCTATCTGATGTTTTATCATGACTAAATTGTGCATATATTTGACAGGTAAAAGGGGAACCAAACATATCTTACATCTGTTCTAGGTACTATAGAGCTCCTGAGCTTATATTTGGTGCAACTGAGTACACCACAGCCATTGATGTCTGGTCAGCTGGTTGTGTACTTGGAGAACTATTGCTTGGCCAGGTACCCAGCTTCTTTTAGTATATCTGATTCTGGTATATTAAGAATTCATATCTGTACAGAAACTAAGAATGAATTCCTATCGCTGTCAGCCTCTTTTTCCTGGTGAGAGTGGAGTAGACCAGCTTGTGGAAATAATCAAGGTAAGATAAGTTCTAAAGAATAATATTTTAAACTGTAAAATCCAGGCATTCTGTTAACTGTGCTCTTCGTCTTTTTGCATGATGGTTACTTTGGACAATCCACCCGCGGATGTGTAGTGAATATGTTTACTAGTAACTAGCTTGTAGATATCTATAATAAGGTCACCTTTGTTTCATTCTTTCTCCTTGTTCAGTGCCATTTTATCTTTCATTACTTCTGAAGATCCATGGGATTCACATGCAGGTTTTAGGTACCCCAACAAGGGAAGAAATCAAGTGTATGAATCCTAATTACACAGAGTTCAAATTTCCACAAATTAAAGCTCATCCATGGCACAAGGTATTGTAATGTTATTTTTGTCTGTCCATAGTTACACGGATTAGTGCACAGTAATATTCATCTATATGAACCTTCATCAGATCTTTCACAAGCGTATGCCACCCGAAGCTGTGGATCTTGTCTCAAGACTACTGCAATATTCTCCAAATCTTCGAAGCACAGCTGTGAGTATATAATTTTATCAGATATCTGGAAGCTTTTAAGACAGTTTGTCTTGTATTCAACGTTGGACTGTCAAGTTACATATGATCATTCCATGGCTTCATTTGTCTGCGTTCATGTATGATCCTTCAATGATATGCGATGGATTTCAAACAAAATGAATTTGATTTTTATCAATAGTTTTATTTGTACTTAATTTTAAAAAAGGTTCCTTGTTATAACTCTATTAGCCTGCCATGCCTATGAGTCCAATTTAAATGTAGCTTGGCCTGACAAGATCCTTCTCTTGTGCAATGTAGTTGGAGGCTCTGGTTCATCCATTCTTTGATGAGCTGCGTGATCCAAATACCCGCTTGCCAAATGGCCGTTTCCTTCCTCCACTATTTAACTTCAAAGCCAATGGTAAACAACTAATTTTCAGATGAATATTATGTTATTATATCTTCGTATTGAAATGCTTGGGTAATGCTGATGTTGCTGGTGATCTGATGCAGAGCTTAAGGGAGTGCCTGCTGAGATACTGGTGAAGCTGATTCCACCTCATGCAAGAAAGCAGTGTGCCTTGTTTGGGTCGTGATGCAGCCTTATGTAGTTAATATTATCTAATCCCTGTTGTAGAAGTGTAGCTAGTCTGTTTCAGGAGGTTAATAGGTTGTTTTCTTTGTTCTGTTAACTTGTTCCCCCACCCTCCCAATTTGTTATTTGTCTCGTTGCATGTAGTTAGCTGTTTGAGAAGAAGCTTCAGCATGATTTCTCTTTAGGATTTATTGGGTTTCCTCACCTTCAAAGTTTAATATGTTGTATTAACTAGAACCGTTGTTCATTCAAGTGATATACTTGATCACTGTCACATTGTGATCCGGGGGGATGTTTTAAAGCTTGCTTGCTGCTTTTCTTTTTCCCCTTAATTATGAGAAATTTTGTAGCGTACGTATCTGTTGCTTTCAAGGAATTGTTATTCTCAATGTTCTGAAAACCGGACCGGACTGGCCGGTTCAATCGGTCGGATCGGGAACCGGTCTCCTCACTGGTTCGGGCGATCTTCCAAAATCGGTAGGGTAAAAAATTGGTCAAAAACCAGTGAACCGGTTTCAAACCGGCTGAACTGGTCAACCCGGCACCGATTCATACGGTTACCGGTTGCTTCAGCAGCAGCGCTCGGTCAGTCTCGCACCGCAGCCTCCTTCCCAATTTTCGCATCCCATACCCCAGAATGAAGAAAGAGGAAGAAAAACAGAGTTAATGGCGGATTTCGATGACAGAGGAAGAGGTACAGTTGGAATCGCTCACGCCTTTGCTTGTAGGAATGAGATGTTAAGTGGGTGGGTCTCTTAGCCATTGCCAGGAACTTGAGAGAGTGAATGGATCGAGGAATAACAGACGAGAAAGGCCAAAGAAGTGAGGGAAAGTGAAAAATGGATGCTGGAATTTTCTGGGCGGCGATGCAGAGGAAATCAGAAAACGCGATGCAAAGAGGAAGTGAGGAACAGTGTAGCAGTATGGGTCTGGAACCCTGGGTAGTTTTGTTTTGGATCTTTTGGTTGGTGGGTCATGGACTCACGGACTCAAGACTGAACAATGGGAAAGGAGCTTCGAGGGCAGTGTACGGTTTGCAGCTTGCACCGTCCTTGTCCCATCGACGATTTAGTGAGAGAAAAGGTTTTAGTCAGAGGAAGACAAGTTACAGTGAATGCTAAGAAGTTTCGTACTTTTGTTAATTCTGACCTCCCAACCTAACAATTTTTTAATATAAAAAAAAGGTCATCAAGAGGTGGTCTTACTTTTTGACTTGATTATAATACGAAGGGGTGAAGAACATATATAAATAATTTATATATATATATATATATATATATTTAATTATTTATATTTATATATAAATATAAATATATAATTAATTATATTGCAGTCACCGATTTGATTTTCATAAATTTGGTTATTGTCATATTCCTAACTTCCAATGATGTTGGTGAAACTTCCATGCTCAATATTCGTTGTGGTTGGTGGGACGAACAGAAAGTGGTAAGGGCTAGTGGCTGGGAAAGAGCGAGTACTGCTAAATTATTCCGAAGCTTGGCTTGGCTTGGCTTGCATGGTGATGATGATCGCTCAGCTACGCCCTATTGCTTGTGGCAAGCATTACAGGCGATTATCTGACACGAAACTAAGAAGAAATAAAGTTGGATTTTGTAGTAAACAAATATTGACCGTTGCATAATTGTTGAATCAGTTGCACAGTTCACTGGACAAGGGCATCACAATTAAAGAAAAAGCTAGAAGATTAAGTTACGATGCCACGTGGATCTTTTTTGGTTTTACTTGTACTGTTGTTAGGGGTGCTTAAGACTAACTCGGCCGAGTAACCTTGCTCGAGACCAGGTTAAAAGTTTTGGACCCCGTGAATTATTAGGTTAGGATCGAGCCTCCTTTTGGGTTCGTCTAATGTGGTACAAAGTTACATAATTTTTTTAAAATATTATCTTCTATATATTGTTTAAATTAATATAAATATTATCATATTATTATTTAAATATTAAAAAAATTTACTTTATAAGATTTTAACTTTTACAGATTAAAATTTAATGATTTAGTTTACTAGTTTTATATGTCAAAATTTAAACTGTGTTCAAACATTAGACAAATTGAATCTTGGCTCGATTTTAATTGAGTTACGCGCAAATTTGAACATAATTGGTTTTATTTAAATCTGAGATAGAATTTAGACTAAAAAAAATTGATTCAGTTAAAATATTAGGCAGGCAATGAGTATAGGTCAAACCGGGCAAGGAGTATCCTAGTTGAAGTTCCTAAGATGCACGTTTACAGGACATAATATGAATATGGATAGTAAAATTTTAAGTGTTTTGTTAGGATTTGAAGTGTCATGTTGTATCTGACGTAGTATTCGATATGTATATGACATAGACACGATTATTCTTTTAAAATTCACAGTATTGTGCATCATACTGACAAAATGAAAATTGTTGGAAGGTTTGGTTTGTGTTTTTTTCTCAGCAATAAAAGAAAAATGGTCCAAATAAAATGTACTCTACTTTGGTTCATACTTCCATTTAAAAAAACACAAACACACACTCACACGTACACACACATTTCTATAATAGACAATCACATGAAAATTAACATGAAAAATTTTGTTTCAGCCCAATTAAATTGATTTTTCATTCCAATACTTTTGACTACTGGCTTGACATGTGCACTAAAACTTGTATAATGAGCAGAAAAAAATGGGGTAAAAAACAAAAACTTGTTTTAAAAGAAAGAAGCTTGAAAACTACTTATATGTTTGTTTGATTTTTTTTCTTTTGATGATATGAGAATAAAGATATGCTTGTGATTAAATTATAAGTGACTAAAAAAAATGCTTGTGATATATATTTCGGAATTTTCATCATATTGGGCAGTGGATATGTCCTTCCCTTGTGGAGTTTTTTATTTCTGGCAAACTACTTAAACTCTCATTATTACTTTACTGTTAATATTATTATTATTATACAAATACAATTTTTAAAAATAAAATAAGAATTTAATAATTTATCATCACTACAATGTTGTTTCTTGAAAACAAAAAGTATATCATCACTTTGTTGCTTTATGCTATCTCTTTCTTTTGGTCTCTTCCCTCTCAGAGTCCTTGTCCCTGCAAGGGAAAATGTTCTACCATAAAAATGTGCATTTTTATCGTCCCATGGCCTATAATATACCAAAATTGTCCTTTATACGTGGAATAATAATATGAGAACAATTTTGATGCAAAATTTTAATTTTTCTGTGCAAAATAGTTGGGATTAAAACGGAACAAAGCGCAATGATGTGGTTATTCATTTTTAAGATCATTGTAAATAATTAAATATCACTATAGGTTTATCCTTTATTATAATTTTTTTAAAATAATTTATTATTTAAGTCCACCAAATATTAAACAGTCACTGATAAAGGATTATCCTTTTTATTATTTTATTATTAATTTATCTTTAATTTATGAATAAGTTAGGATAGTATTCTAAAAATCTTATCTTATCTATCTTATCTTGTTATTTTTATCCATTTTTTATTGTAATGGTTTTCATGATATAATAAAGTACTGGCAAACTATTTAACTGAGCCTAATCTTAAACTTCTACATGATATCAGAGTCGAAATGACTAATGTCATGTTTGACTCCAAGATGTCAGCATTCCCCTAGCTCCACTTTCACCGCCAACATCTAAGTCATCTCAACCTTGATGGTAGCCATCTCAGCCTTGATGAAGAGCACAAATGAAAAACTTGTTTGAGAGTCAAAATTCTTGATGGATAGTTGGAGAAACATCCACGCTCATATCAAATATCGTATCACCCATGACATACACGTTCGAGGCTTAATCAACCACAATCTAAACTACTCTCGTTGGTGTAGATCTGATCGACTAGTCATGCATAAATAATCAGTCACTTAATGGAGGAAAGCCTTAGCAGGCTTTGTCATCGATGTAAAAAGACCTCTAGTGAGGCATATAATAAGAATGTAGAGACCTTTAGCGAGATATGGTTAGTACTCCAAGATGCATTTACTCATCGCTGTTCACCACATTCGATCCGTTTGATCCAAACTTATACTATGCATGGTCTCGTCTAGTTTGAAGGGGGTGATAAATGATTATCCTTATCATTATCTTATCATTAGTTTATCTTTAGTTTATGAATAAGTTATGATAGTATTCTAAAAATCTTATCTTATCTATCTTATTTTGTTATTTTATACATTATTTATTGTAACGATATTCATTATATAATAAAGTACTATTTAACTATTTGTTTGAGTCTACTCACAAACTTCTACCGTCACTACTAAATTTTGCATGTGAGATCTAACACTAATGGGATTTTTTTAAAAACACTAATGGAATCTATCATCTACGTATTTAATATTGCTAATTATATTCGAATTAAGAATGTCAAATTGGGTAGCGCAGCACAACTGCACAAGACAGCCACTTGACCTTAATTAAGATCCACTTTTCTTTTTCTTTTGGGGTTTTAAGTAAAATCATTGAAATTTGACTGGGTTTTCAGCAGCAACTTTTTGCATGCTAAATGCAACTTTTAGATTAGTAGACATATAGCTCGTGCTTTATGCTGGAATTTTGATTCACTGAATGAGGTATCTCATGAAAATGGAAAATTAACAATTTCCTATACTCCCTAGCAGAAATGTAAAATAAAAAAAAAAACAAAAAATGAAGAAATCATTGCAGTTACAGCATCTTTGCCTCTTAAATTGAATTCAAAAAACGAAGGTAAAAGGCTTTGGCCAGACATTTGAGGAGCCAACACCCGAAACCATCTCAGAAAAAAGCACTAAACCGCCAGCATTGGCTATATATCAGTGACAGAAGCTTAGAAACCGAGAAACCCTGACCAGAAATAGTGGCATCAATTTGGGCGGCGAAAGAAAGCTATAGATATATTGAAGTGCTGTGAGTGGAAACAAACAAAGAAAGATGAATTCTCAAGTTCAGAGTGGATGGACGGTTACAGATATAAGATATTGTATATCATACAATGCCAAATCAATATTTTAAATGAAAATGTTGGAAAAACACAAGTAAGTGTATGTGATGTGTGACGGTGAAGTAGGTAAAAGTCTCACATTAAAAAAGATAGCGGACGAAGTGTGGTATATAAGTTTGGATGGGCCAAAAACCTAAAAGCTAGATTTTGGATTAAAGTGGTCATGTAAGGGAGAGTGTTGAAAAAACACGAGAGTCTCTGTGATGGTAAAGTGGGTTAAAGATCCAAGAGCTGGCTTCCAACTTTCTTATAAACCTTACTTTGCCTACTCTTAATTAGATTTGAATTTAGCACCTTACATACAATTAAAGCATCAATATTCAGCATAGGGGAGCATTAGATAATATAGTGCAGGATTTGATCATAATTTCCCGAGTTTACTTATATACACAATATCTAACACAACTCAATCACCAAGCGGATGTATAATTCATTTATTAATTTGTACAAATTATTTGTGACTGATTTGCTATAAACATGGTTTCTTGGCCATCATCTTGGGATACAAATGATTTATACAAGATAAGCACATGGGCATATAGCTCTCTTGAACTGTACCTGATGTTTATGTTATGTATTGAGGTGTACGTGGCATTCTCGACCTATGCAGGGATTATGCTGCTTCTGTAATTCAGTTCTCATATCTTCATCATCGGGAATTTATGTTAGAATGTCCACTATCTTGAAGAATACACACATATATTCTTCATAATAAGCAGTCTTTAAAACTTTTTTCCAACTTTAATATTTCTGTATATAGGGGTGTGTGTGTGTGTTGGAGTAACAAAATCTGGGACAAAAAAATTTTTTTAGTTATGGGAAGAACATGGGAGGTTTATGCCCTTATCGACTACCCACTCATCTGATTTCCCGTTATTCCGTTTTGCTCTTTTCAGAACAGTCATATGCAGACTCCACATTCTCTAAAGGAAGGCCAATGCCTACGAGTTATTTGTCGGCTCCCACGCCATAAGCCATTAAAATATTGGTATCGTGCAGATGGAAACTTTAGCAGATCTTTCACTACGACTTGTTATTATATATAGTAACTCAGGCTTTCTGATTCTGCATGCACTCCAAGGGCCAAACTCAGTTAAACTTGTTCAACTAGTTGCAACTTGTGTTCTAGTGCTCGTAATGGTCACTTGTACAAAGAAGCTAGAGCCACCGGTTTCCTTCTACTTCCCAAAACTCAGGGTGCCTAATTAGTCCATGATTAGAGCGTCTTTATTTCTTTCATCTAGTTGTTGACAGTGACAAAGCCAATAGGTCTCAGGTTATATATCTAATTTTTAGTAGCCAGCCAGTAATAGAACTCTCCCATTTCTTTTTTCTTTTTTTTGACTTGTTTATTCTTTTTCAATCTCCAGTACTAGAAAATGCTCAGAATGAGGCATTCTCATCTTTCACCACTAGCGTTCTGTATATTTTTCCTTACTTTATTACTTTCCACCCAAGCTAGATACCATTACCATACAAAACAAAAGCACTCACATTCTCATAAATCATCTGAAATTTCACTGCCTGCACCTTCTAGCGCTCCTGATGAAGCTCCTAGCCCCGCTGATGACGACAACTACTATAATGCATCTGAAATTTTCGATGTAAGAACATTTGGGGCCATTGGAGATGGAGTAGCAGATGATACAGAGTCGTTCAAGATGGCGTGGGACAGTGCCTGCCAAAGTGAATCAGCAGTTAATGTTATCCTTGTTCCCCCAGGTTTCTCCTTCATCGTTCAGTCTACTATCTTCACAGGTCCTTGTCAAGGTGGCTTAGTGTTAAAGGTATAAAACGTACTTATTCTGCACCTTTTTGTTCTTCTTACATGCTTAAGGGTAAAGCTGACAAATGGACTTTTCTGGCGCACATGGAGAAGGTTGATGGCAATCTTATGCCACCTGATGGACCTGAATCTTGGCCAAAGAACAACAGTAGGCGTCAATGGCTGGTCTTTTACAGAATCAACGGGATGTCACTGGAAGGTACTGGTTTAATAGATGGGAGAGGAGAAAAATGGTGGGACCTTCCCTGCAAGCCTCACAAGGTATTTTGATGATTTAAAATTATGAAGGAAAAAAAAAAATCTACAATTTTGGTGCTTTGAACAGTGGCTGATCCCCACAGTAAATGACACAGGGACCTTATGGGACAACATCCCCAGGACCTTGTGATAGCCCAATTGTAAGTTGTCAAAACCTTTCTTCTGTCCACATCTTCGGTTTCTATAACTGCATTATGATTGAAAATAATTTGTTGTTATAATTCTACATGATGCAGGCCATAAGGTTTTTCATGAGTTCCAACTTGACTGTGCAAGGACTTAGGATCAAGAACAGCCCCCAGTTCCATTTCAGATTTGATGGCTGCAAAAACGTCCATGTAGAATCGATCTACATAACAGCTCCAGCACTAAGCCCCAATACTGATGGAATACACATAGAAAATACCAATGATGTGAAAATATACAATTCTGTCATTTCTAATGGTTAGTCACGAAAAAGTCCTCTAGTTCCCTTCATCTATAGCATCAAAAGGCATTAACAATATATATGTTTTCTGAAATGTCCTTTTATAGGTGATGACTGCGTGTCCATTGGATCTGGTTGCTATGATGTTGATATAAAGAACATCACATGTGGGCCTGGTCATGGGATTAGGTAACTAATTATTTACTTTTTCAAGAGAAGTTACAATAATCCCAATTGAGTTTTATTATACTGGTTTGTTGTTCTCATGAGCTTACATATATTTTCTCTAGCTAATGTTATTAACTTGTTGATTTTATTCAGCATTGGCAGTCTGGGAAATCACAACTCTCGAGCCTGTGTTTCAAACATTACGGTGAGAGACTCAGTTATAAAAGTGTCAGAGAATGGGGTTAGAATCAAGACATGGCAAGGTGGATCAGGATCGGTATCAGGAGTGACATTCAGTAATATTCACATGGATAATGTAAGGAATCCCATCATAATTGACCAGTTCTATTGCCTCACTAAGGATTGCACCAACAAGACCTCTGCAGTCTTTGTATCAGATATACGTTACACAAACGTAAAGGGGACGTATAATATAAGGAGCCCACCTATGCATTTTGCCTGCAGTGACTCTGTCCCATGCACCAACTTGACGCTCTCAGATATTGAGCTTCTTCCCGCTCAAGGAGATATAGTGCTTGATCCTTTCTGTTGGAATGCTTATGGAGATTTGGAGACACTTACCATTCCCCCAGTCTCTTGCTTACTGGAGGGCGTTCCTCAGTCCCTTTTAGACAATGACATAGATCATTGTTGACCCACTAATTTCTGTAAAGCAAAAATGTGTGTATGTATATAATTACTAGGGAAATAATTAGGGAATGCAGTATGATCTCGAATCTTACGTTGTGATTGTCGAGGAGTTAAGTTTTAGATGCTCCTCCCCAATTGTTGACTATGTCTCATAATTATTTCAGGCTTTGAGATTGAAGTTTGGACTTGTTCAAATATTGAGAGCTTGAATTTGCGACATATTGATCCATTACTGCTATTATTGCCATGGCTATATTTCTTGTGGAATGCTGCCTGAGATTTGAAACGCGTAAAGGGTCTCCGATCAACTCATGGACTTTCAACTGCGTACTGATAGCCATTCAGAATTGAACTCGAATCTTTTCCCTCATGACTAAGCTCGTTAACAATTGTGTCTAGGGCCTAGGCTTTGGTTTGAATCATCATTAATACTAGTTGTATGACCCTGAAGTTCATAGAGCAAAGATGAAAAGAGAAGAAATCATTTAAATAAGCCAATTAATATATAGATATAGCCATATAGGTATAGATAGATAGATCATTGGTAGGTCAAGCAGTTTTGTTCTCCTTTGACTATACCAAATTAATATAGTTATATAGCAACGAACAGGACCCATGTGTTCCGATGATGCAGCAGAACAATGAATACTTATAAAAATTATGCTAGTTAATAAATGACATAGTCATAAATAATTTCTTACAGTCATTTCTCTCATATGATTCACTACTCACTAGTATGTTGATGGGAAAAGTTCGTAACTTTGTAAGTATACAAGAAAGCATCTGATTTGATTTAGACTTACAACTGAAGTTTGACATTTGACTGTACGTTTATGGATGATACCACGCTCACTATTTTTAGCAAACCAAGTCTGATGCTTGATGAATTTGCTGATTCTTTTTATGGAACTTAATGCTTAACAGAAGTGCATAACTTTTGCCTCCCATGGAAATATTATAATTAATTTGGCTTAGTAAGAACCTGCTACCTATTTAAATCAGAAACTAGAAGATTCCAAAACAGCCTTGGTATCTGTGTCTTCAAGGAAGATTGAGATGGTGATGACTGATAAGAGTATAAACAAATAAGGGTATAAACAAACCAAAAAAACAACGTAAACATACAGGGAATCCGGAAAGCAAAGCAAAAAGGGAATGATAATTACATAATTATCAGTGAGCGTGAGTGTTTTCAACAGGACTTGTACCCCATGTCCCTCACTTCTAAGATGGGTTCTGAAGTGGAGGGAGGGACAAGTTGCCCTTTTCAGTATTGCACGCGCAGTGGCCACTCTAATCATGGGTCAGAGTGTCTATATATTAGAAGGAATGTAGACTTGCATTCACTGAGAAAAGTAACAGTCGGTGCAAGGGCTAAATCCAATTGCCACCCACCAAACACACCTTTTTTTCCCATCTTTCTAAAGGTTATTATTGTTACACCCACAGAATGCAAGAGATGAAACACTAGAATGGGAAGAGAGTAAATATGCGCTTCTTAAACTGGGATTCAAGACAAAACAAAAATTTCATTCCCTTCTCATATGCTTGGTTAAAAAACAATTCTTTCAGCAGTTAGGCCCATTCTGCCTCCTCCTCCTTTATCTGCTCCACTTGTTCTTCTTCTAGTCCAGTAATTATTTTGCAGCACAATGGCGGAACCTTCTTCCAAATCCAGTCCTCACTTCAAAGATTGATCATTCTGTGCACCTTTTACCTTTATATATACTCCAAGCGCCACAGAATCCTTATTCAGATTTCCTTTTGGCTTTTGTTGCCTTGTTCAGGACCAGGCGTCCTCACAAGTCACAAAGATCACATACTCGTAATTCAAACTAGGCCAGCACCGTGTTATGTGTAACCGTGTTCCAAAGGGCCTTTAGGAATTAAAAACAAGAACAATTTGGAGGCAAGTTAAACATTGGTAATGACTTGTGGGTAGGTGACGATATTAGGCACAACGATTTTTGTTTTTGAAGCAGCTCAAGAAAAAGTGAAGGGCCTGTAGCTGCTGCTACTGCTGAATTATTAATGGAGGAATGTCGCATGAATATGGGCATGGAAGGCTGTGGAAAGTTAACGAAAAAGGTAGAAAGGAATCTAGTCCACTCTAAGGGCATCTCATCTACCCACTACAAGTTTATGTCTGTCTCATATACTATTACTTTATTTTCTTGTGAATGAAAACATCTAAAGATAGCCAACAGATAGCACTTTCTTTGTCCATTATATGATGCTTGGAGAGACTATTCGGAAGAGGAGAAAAAGCAAAGTTAAAAAAAAGGAAATAGACGGGAGAGCCAAAAATGTTCAATAGCTTTACTATAAATATTGGCTTTTTCTCTTTCATTTGTTTGTTGGGAAGTACTGTCATTCTATTTTATTTCTTTTTTTCTGTTTTGAGTATCTACTCAAGGTCTGAAAATGAACATAAAGAGACCGTGGGATGACCTTTATGCACGCCAGTCCTAAGGGCAACAAAAACCGGTGCTAAAGTTCACCTGATGTGAAAGTGTGCTTGCTAGATGTAAAAAAAGAAAAGATGAAAAACAAAATCATCAAGAGATATATTAAGCACATTTGTAATGTTGCTTACCATTATTTTTAGCATATTCTTAAGAAAAATTAAAAGGTATTACCAAATAAAAGAAAAGGCTAGAGCTTAAAAGCTAATATTAATATATATTTTTTCATAACTGATGGAAAATTCTAAAAACTTTACCCTAACTTATAAACCTTGACATTTAAGGATATGTTTAGATTGAAAGAAAATAAAAAAAAAAAGATAAAAAAGAAAATTTTATTTTAAAATTTTAAGTTTAAAATAAGTTTTTCTCTTCCTTCTCTTTCTTTTAATTTTCTTCAGTTAAAACACAACATACATAAATTTCCCCCTCCCCTTAAAAAAAAAAGAAGAGATTTTTAGAACGGCTGAATAAAGGGAAGGAGATCATGTAAATCTTCTAAAACATAAATTGAGGAAGTCATCTCCCTCATTTTTTTTTGTTGTTTTTTTTTATTTCATGTAAAGTTCCAAACACTACTCAAGAATAAAAATTAGTAGATTTCATTTAAATTTCAACCGGACAATTAATTATGTCTTTTATCTATAGACAACGAAATCAAACATATTATTTTAAAAAGAAAACACTATTTAGTTCGAGATATATATCTATCTAATCAAATACATTTCGAACGGATACAATAATAAATTATATTACTATGCAAACCTTAATAGTAAAATATAGCACCGTCTTTGTTTGGTGAGATGCATTAACCATGAATTTGAGTGCACTTTAGTTAGAGAGTAGAGTGCAGCCTTTATAAGTGATTTTTTAAAAAAAAAAATCAAGAGCGTACTACAGGATTTCATCCATTTGAACCACTCATAAATTGAATTTTCTTGAATCGAAAATGATAATAATATGAAATTTGATAAAATACAAACATAAAAATAATAAAATTTGAGTTTGATAAAAAAAAAATTTTAATTTTTTCATCAATAGTTATTAATTTATATTTCACTTTCTAAATTGCACCTTCCACTTTAATGGATTCAAATTCAAATTAACATATGCACTCATTTTGAAGACTCTCTCTTTCATATGTTCTATTGGAATTTGAAAAAGTCTTGGCTATGATTTAAATATTTTAACCCCAATCTTCACCTATGTGACCATGTTAATTAAACTCAAGTGGTTTGAGGTTTTCTCTTTTACATGTACTGCTACGCATGCCTGATAAACCATTACACCGATCGACTAATGGGGGTTGAGCTAGTTGGCTCATTGATCAGGCCATGTGTTTTTTTTTTTTCTATATTTTCAAATGGAAAAGGGATAATCCCATCCAGTCAGGTAGCAAATTGTGTTCAAAAGTATTGTTTTCTTTTGTTAAATTGCATTCATGGACAATTATTTATATTTTCAGTTCAGCTGGTGAAATGGCAACTTGGTTCAATATTCAAATATAAAAATCTAAAAGAATGAAGGAACTACATGTTTATATGTATCATTGTGAGTCCCCCGAATCAAACACATTTTATATGTATAGGTCACTGAACGTGAGGTTACAATCCATTTAGCAGTCAGCACCCTAACTTAAAATAATAGATATGTTTTTATGCAGTTCTGAAAAGCTTTTTTCAAGATAATTTTATTTTCATTATGGTTGGTGCACGAGAGCTTATCTAAATACCGTAGAATCACAATACTTAAAACAGCATATATATTTTATTCCTTTCTGCTACACTCTATTACCTCTCATATAGGCTGAAATACGTCAAATGACATATCGAGAACTTACGGTTTAGCCTGCTTCTGGTTTAACCTATTTATTATATAAATTAAATTGAAATTTTTAAAAATAGTTTAATTAAGTAGGTTGTGCCTGATTTGAATTAGTAAGATTTATTTTTATATATAATTAACAATTGTAATATCACATAATTTAGTAGTAATATATTTATATAATTTAATAATTTTATATACACTATATTAAGTATGATTAAACACTTAAATTTATTTGAGACCTTAAAAGTTTAGGTCTCTTTGTATATTTAAAAGACTTTTATGAATATAAGCCTCGAAATAAGTTTTCACATAAGGCAAAATCGAAAAAAATATTATATTAAATAATAAGTTAAGGTACTTACTTTGCAAAATAGACATAATATATGTTTAAATTATTTATTTAAAATAATTTAAAATTAAAATTTTATTAAAATAATTTTTTTATAAAAAAAATTAAAAAAATAATTAATTTCTAAACATGCATATATTTTATTTAAAGCAAAGCTTCACCTAGATTATTCGTACCCCTTAGCAAAGCATGGAGGAGGTGTTTTTGTTTTCTAAATGGGCCTTCCTACAGAGAAATGACTGGTGTCGCTCCCTTTTTACAGGCCCAAGTCGTTTCATTTGCCGCTCTCTTTCTGAATTTAAACTTTAAAGTGTCCGAAGGACTCAATTCATTGGATTAGGGAAGATGGGGATTGGGCCGCTCTGTGGGCTTCCACTATAATGTCAGACAGTGTAACATAGATTGGGGTTTATAAACTTTGACGAGTTCGAATTTATTATTTGTCATCACAAATTTGTTGCACTTGATTATATCACTAATTTCTTGTATGAGAAGAACTTATAAATAATTTGATATGACTAAAAATAATTGCATACACATATTTCTTTAATTACTGTTAATTTTTATTTTAATGCTTTGACCACAAAACTACAAATTAATAGTAATTTTTTTTCAGAATAGCATTTGAAGATAGACATATTTAATTTTTTTTTCTGTTGACTTGGGGGACACTCCTCCAAGTCTAGTCTGCCCTTTTCTTAAATATCGAAGGAAAGCAACGTCATGAACCGACGTCACCAAATAGTGCAATGACCAAAGAGATTCCCACCAGCCTCACTCCGTCTTTATCTTCCTTTTTCTCCACTCCGCTTCAGTTTATATTAAAGTGGTTACTTTTTTATTTTCGTTTACCAAAAAAACATTGGCTACTTTTTTTGGTACATGTATTAAATTGGTTTCTAATGTCTAACTAACCCGTGATTTTCGGAAAGAAATGTTTTTTTTTCTCTCTCTTAATTATTAAATAAAAAATTTAAATATATTTTTAGTTTTAAAATATTTTATTTTTTTATTTTTTATTTAATAATTTATTATTAAATATTAGGAAGAGTTAAAAAATGAATTTCGTGAATATAACCAAACTCGCATAGCATATTACCTATTGTATATTGGAACGTGTCAAAAAATATTTGAATCCTACAATTGAGGGTGTATTTGGATGGCATTTACACTACCCAAATGTTAAAGTTTTAAATGATTTTTTTTATTTTATTTATTTTGACATTAGCATGTATTATTTTTTAAATGTAATTATAATTTAAAAGCTCGTTTGATCTAAAATAATTATTTTTTATTTTTACGTTAAATATATTTTTTTAAACATAAATCATTTCATTCAAACTCACTTCTAATTAAAATTAAGTTTATAAATTTAAGTTCATTCAAAATTAAGTTTACAAAATACAATCCAAACATACACTTAATTTAAGTAGTTAGATGTACAGTTACCAAAAAAAAATAGATGTACAAAATTTTTTTAAGTAATTTGAATAGAAATTAATTAAATAACTGTAATCAGAATTTTAACAAAATCTTACACATATTCAGCTAAACTTAAACGCGGATATGTGTTTAGTAATAATTATACAATGCATATAGTAGTGCAAAACAGCATTAACACTGGCAAAGGTTATACGCAATGCAATGACGCAAGTGAAATACAGTGTCAACGTTGTATAATTATTATTATTATTAAATTATGAGTGGGGATTCATTTATTCAAAAGAGCAAGTTTTGTACATTTACATTGTTGAGTAAGTTTTTGTAAAGTAAGAATTTTATCATTTCAATTATTGAATCATGCAATATTATCACAATAATTAAGTATTTAACATTTATAGACATATAATTTAATAGTTTATATTGATTTATATTTTAAAAATATATATTACACGTTAAAATCAAATACTTAGATGAAGCATCAATTCATTTTGAAATTTTATGAGTTTGATATATCTTGTGAAAAATTTCATTCTAACATTTGAATTGAGAAAATTTAATATATTTACGAAAAGTTATTCAATAAAAAAAATATGTCAAGACTTACTCTTATAGTAAATAGGAATTTCACCCATTATTATTATTATTATTAAGTGATAAATGTTTGCCCAAAAAAAAGAAAAAGAGTTGACCTAGTGGTCATGAAAATATGTCTTTTGTCTTAATTATTCAAATTTAAACCCTATGTCAAATTTAAGGAAATTTATTCTCTTAGATGTATTGGACTAGTGTAAGTATTGGATTGGTGCAAGGAGTGTGTCGTTAAGATCGGTCAATGAAAAGTTTAGTCTAAAAATTTTGATATAATAATATTTTTTCGGTGAAAGAAAAAGTTTTCGAAGAAACATTACAAACATATATCATATATTGTTAAAGGGAGCTTGATTGTTTAATTTTCTTGGCATGCATTTCTCGAAGAACGTAATTCACGTGGTCAATAGTTTTAAATTGACTTTACCAATGGTTTAAATTTAATTATGCATAAATAACAAGTAGTATACTCTTTTTTTGGTTTACATAACAAACAGTATACTTTGTTCGACTTAGGATACATGGCAAAGTATTTGTGGCATATTGGTCATTTGGATTCCTCTCGAGGAATAATGGCCACACTTAATGATGGAGATGGAGCCACCAGTATGTCCTTATATTCATCACTTTGAAGCAGCCAAGAAGCAACCAAGAAACTGCGTGCTGTCGTCCTTCTCTTGGACTGCAAGCGTGGTGTCTTTTTCTTGGAATATTCATTTCATTAACACTCTGCCGCTTGTGATTAATTTAATCTCATTACTTTTCAACATGGAGAGTGCCAACAAGAAGAGGAAGATTTGCTGCGAAGAAGATGAAGGAGGAGAACAAGAAGAGGAAGCCAAAATGGAGAAATTTTTCGCTCTGGTGAGAAGCATTCACGAGACTCGCGATCGGTGGATGAATTTCAGTTCGGGTGCATATAAGGATGCAGACGGCAAGAACAAAAGGAGTAAGAGTGTCTTACTGGGCAAGGAAGAAAATAGACCAGTGGCAGTTTGGAAGCCCACGTTTCAACTCGAAGATTTCGCGGAAGACCCAGACCCTCGTCTGGCCTTGTTGGCAGGTGTGTCTCGGAACAGTAACAGTGCCAAGGAAGACAACGCAGAAAAAGGTATTGACTTGAGGCTCTCGCTTTGATAGATGAGGCTAAGCTACTGCTACTGCTACTGCTATTGCACGCCCTCTTCAACTGATGTATGGCTAGCTTGCTGCTCTATTCGTGCGTATAGTATAATAGTAGGTAATCGGTGCCCAGAGGCCAGAAGCCTAAGGCAATGTCTAACTCTATTAATGGTTTATTATATCTATGCTTATATATGCCATTCAATCAGTACTGTGTTTGCTTTAATTAATTAATGAATGGATTGAGTCTTTTCGGTTCAGTATGCCTCAAATTAATCCCTGACTGAAGTTTTAGAGTATATATGTGAGACAAACTCCTCTGAGTCAAGAAAATAACTCCATAACTTCTTCACATCCACATCCAAAGTTCTCTAATAATACAAATACCGTCTCTTCAAATTAGGAAGATAACTCCTTTATTTTTTTATTGGAATTAAAGAAAAACTCCAAAACCAACAATTAATTCTTTTCATACAAATCACTAATCTACACTTCCATTTAGCTTATTTAACTTTATTTATATTACTAGTTATCTAACTAATTAACTAACAACTAACATATTGTTCAATTCATATAAATAGGTTCGTATCAATATCAATTGATGTGCTATGCCAGTGAAACTGAAATCGGAGATAAATAAGACACGTTTGATGATACACAGCTATCCGAGCTGGATTAATTCAAAAAAATGTTTGCGTTTTGAGGACATAATATGAGATTATTAGAAGCATCTTAATTAAATACCTTTGTTAAATTGAGTCATGTCCATTCTGCGTGAAAATGTAATAACTATTCCAATTAATAAAATTTTTGGATGACTGGACGTGAAGTTTAACTATATCTTATAAATTATCAATTTTTATCCCTCCTCAATTTTCTTACAAAATGTGAAAATGTTACTTCATCTAAATATCTTATAAAGTTTTATTTTGATTTATTTTTAATGTAAAAAATTTTATATTATTATATAATTATAAATTACTAAATATGATTGCATAAAAAAAAATTTATCAAGTCAAATATTAAATAAAATATAATTAAATAATAATATAAAAAAATTTATATTATTAATAAATTAAAATTAAATCTTTTATGTACGTAGACATTTCATTCGTAGACATCTTTGATGTCCCTCTTCAAAAATAGAAAGCGTAAAAATCTATATTTATAATTTTATTTTTTTATTACATAAGAGATCACGGAAATCCAGGAAAAAGGAATAAAGTAAGGATCGAGAACTCATGAAACACGTGAACTATTAGTTAATTCACTATATCACTAAATTTTAAGTTTTTAACCATATATTAGGTGATATAATTTAATACAAAATGCAATGTTAATACATAACAAAAAAGATTGCCGACTGTAGCTTATATATAAGCACTTAAACACCTCTTTTGGAAGAGGAGAAATGTAAATTATGTAATGTGTTTTATAAAAGAAACGCTGCGTCGGAGTCCCTAGGTAAATAATGTTCCTTCATTCGTATTTTATTTCCCTTCTTAATTTGATTCATATCTCCTTTTAAAAAATGTGCAATTTTTATACTTTAATGCCAATAACTAGAAGAATAATTTGTACTCTGTTCTCCTTTTCTTGCTAATTATCATCGTCTTGATGTTGGTCTTGTGACCCAGAGACGAAGTAGTCAAAGAATTGCCAGCGTATTCTTTTGATTTGCGGTAGTATTGATATTAAAGTCTCACATCTAATTCTTTATAATATAATGATATATTTTTTTATACACTATGATATCATATTACAGAAAATGTTTTTTAATATATTATATGGCAAAAAAATAAATATTTGAATAATTTTAAAATTTATTATCAAAATAATTACTAAATTATAATATAGTGTCCAATTTAACGTCTAAATATCTCAATTATTTTTTATTCATGTAAAATCACTCCATGTAAAAGTAATTTTGCAACAGTGAACTCCTTCTAGAAGTTCAATCTCGGGGCGCGCATAGCTTCTTTTTTTTCTTTTAGAAAAACGGGGCAACGTCGGCGCATGTTTGATGTTAAAAATTTGGAGAAAAGAAAATGTGAGACACTTAAATGTTCGCCAAAATCTTACGTGAGACAGTCAAATGTTCGCCAAAACCTTCATTGTCAAAAGGGAATGATGTAAGCAGAACGTTGAACTTTCTAACTAAGAGCTAATGACGAAAGAATCAAGAAAATAAGGTAATTAAGATAAACGGGGTAACAGAAAATTAAAACTAGAAGGAAAATTTACTAAAAAAAAGTTGGTAGACCCTTCTACATGCTGGGAAGGATAAATATTTAGGTACTCTGAGAGTATTATTTTCAATGATTTAGATTTTATTAAAATTTTATTATATAATGTTACAAATTGAATCTTTCGAACGTATTTATTTCACGTAACATGTATTATATATATTTTTATTAGATTTTTGTACTACTCTTCAAGTAAATAAAAAAATTTCATTGGAAAAATAAGTATCAGGATTGAACGAAGATGCCACACAAGTAAATTAAAATAAAGTGAGACGAAGCGTCTAAGAAACGTTAAATCCGAGTAAATTTCTTTACAAGGGTTGGCCGAAATCGAGACGGCTCAAGAAGCCCAATAATTATTTTCTACAAAAAAGAGGAAAAGTGAAAACAAGTAACTTACATAACTTTGAATTCGAATAAAGACAAAGACAATTAACCTCTTCGTAGTGCAAAAATGTGAGTGGCAAAATGTCATTCAGTGTCAGTTAAATTACAATAAACATCCTTTAATTATAGGATATATATTGAAAACTCTCATATATTTTAACACAGCCAACACAACTATCTAAATTTACTAAATTATATATAGTGACTTCCTATAAAAGAATTTTCTGCATAGAATAAATGTTAATATCAACTAATATGTATATTTTTATAAGTTTAAGAAGTTATGTTAATGAGTTTTAAAGTATAATAAAAATTTTTATATATGATTTATAATTAAAAAAATTATAATTTAACGTAATTTATTTTATGTTTAAAATAATTTATTTTATTAAAAAATTTAAAAATATTTTTTTTTCTAAAAACAGTAATTTCCAAACATACACCCAATTATTGGACTAGAGTCTGCTCAAAATTGAATCCAGGCAGTATGACTACTCAGGACTAAAGATACAAACAGACTCTAGTCTATCAATAAATTATTGTACATTAACCAAACATTCACCAAAATCATAAACCAAAGTTATCATTTATTTCCTTTATTGTCTTTACACCATACTTTATCTTTCCATTCACATTTATCTCAGTGCTTATTTTGTTCGTATACAGACAAGTACCTTGGGCTTTTCTTTTGTACAGACAAGCACCTTTTATTTGACGATCATTCATTTACCCATCGAACTTGTTTGGAGAGCCCGCCCCACAATAAATCACAAAACTTGAAACTTGAAGCAATAAGCAAGGCCCCGCCTATTCAACCAACCACGCCACTAATAAGTTCAAATATTTATTACATAGAGAGAGAGAGTATTATTTTATCCGGCACTCATTTTTTATTTTTTAACTTCTTCTGAGGTGGAACGTCGTTCGTGTTAAGATTATTTCTTTCTATATAATATATTTTAGCTGAGTACTAGACATTATAAATAAAAATTATTTTATTAAAATTTTAATTTATTTATCACTTAATTATATTTTTATAACTCAGTACTCATTTTTTAAAATATTATTATCTTGAATAGTTGATAAATATTTTATTAATTATTAATTAAATTTATAAATTTTAAATATTTATTATAAGAATATCAGTATCTGAAAATAAATTAGATAAATATTTAACATTCCATCAAACATATATTATCCTAAAAATAAATAAGAATATGATAACAATTCGAAAAAAATAACTCAATTGGCGCAGAATGGATTTGTCCGTCACTGATGCAAAGGTTATGTCAGATGATGTTGTCATTTGCACGTCTCACAGAAACGTGTAACAAGATGGATGAATAGCTTTGATGCGTCACCTCCACTCACCCAACGCGGTCCCCACCAAACCAAAGCCTCGTACCAACCACTCACCGCTCAAATTATCCTATGCAGTTTAATTACAGAAACGACCCTCTCTACTTGGCCCGCGGCACGCCCATACTCTAGTCATTAGAAAGCAGTGTGATATTTTGGTCATTAAGGTAATTATAAATTTATAAGTGCATTTATACTTTTAGATTTTTCTTAAAAAAATAATAATATCATATTTTGTGAGGAAAAAAAATACAAGTTACCTTTTAAGACAAAATAAAAAATCCGGTGGCTTGATTCTCTTCCGCCTAATTGGGCAAGACCCGATTTCAATAAAATATCGGATTGGATTCGGCTATAAAAAAAATTAAATCCAATATATTTTAATTAATATTGGGTCACTTGTAAATTAGTTAAACTCAATTTAATATTATATAATATTTTTTAAAATATTATTTTATATTTATTTTTAAAATTTTAGTAAACATTATATATTATTATCTAAATATTAAAAAAATTATTTTAAATTTTTTATTTTTAAATGTTAACTTTTTATGATTTAACTTATTAATTATATATGTTAAAATATAAATTATATTTAAATTTTGAGTCAATCTGGTCCTTACAGAATCCTGTCTATACACAAATTTAAATATGATTAGATATATTTATATCTAGGATTGAGTCCGAGTTAAAAAAAGTAAATCAATTAAAATATCAAACTAAATTTAAATTATGTCAAACATGATTTAACTTCAATTATAAATACTATTAAATAATATAAATAAAAATATTATATAATTAAAATTTTTTATAAGATAATTTAATATATTTTATTAATTTTTTAATAAATAAATAATTTATATCACTTAATTTTATTTAATAATATTTTTAAATTTTTATTAAATTATACTAAAAATTTTAATTTTTTTTTAACTACGTAGCATTATTTTATTATTCCAAAATCGTTCGAGAACCGCGAATGCAGGCACAACATTCTCCGAACATTTGTCCAGACGTAGAAGCAACGCAGAAACTTCTTACTTCTATAAGCCGAATTCCCTCGTGTGTCTGCTTGTTATGTTTACTAATTGGGGTACCTTATGGTGCATCGTCAAATAAATGTCGCGTTGTATATTAGTTACAATAATTTCTAAAAAACTATAAATTATTTTAATAAAGTTATAAGCTTTTTTTTTTTATAAAGAAGTGACAAGCATTTTTAATAAGACTATAATATTTTAAAATATGATTTTGTTAATGTCACATGATAAAGAATCAAAAATAGCATTTATTATCCATCATCAAATTATCACAATTACTTAAAGAATAAAATATTAAATATGTTTATATTTTTAAGATAATAAATATTTTTATTTTTCATTTAATAATTTTTAAAATTTTTAATAACAAAACCCTTTAAAATAAAATAACTTTAAATAATTTTAAACTTTTAAAGTAATTTTATCTTAAATGTTGTAACCTTTTTCAAAATGTTAATAACTTTTTTAATATTGAAATAACATTGTAGAATGTATCAGTTTTTAAATAACATACTTGAGTAGTCCTCTTACTAGCTATATTCCATTATTATCTTTTTGAGTAATAGTTATTTCTGTTCATTAAAAATATTTTATTTATTAGTTTATTCTTTTAGATATTAATTTTATTAATTTAATTTTTTAATTTAAAATTATAATAGTTTTATTTCTTTAAAAAATTAAGTTAATATAATTAAAAAGTATAAAAAAATAAATTTATGAATAATTTAAAATGTGAAAAATCAAATTAATAAATAATATCAGTCTCAACAACTGAAAATATGTTTTAACAATATTGCTGGGCAGTCCAATTGTAGAAGTCTGGATGCAATTTGGGAAAAAGAAACTGAGAAGTGGGGGTTAATCCTACCTACGGATAGGTCAGGTCTTACATAATTGAAGCCCGTATTGTCAGGTCTTTGGTGTATTATCAGATATATTTACTTGGTCTGATATTTTTAATAAAAACACAAAAGTGTGATTTGATTTATCAACTTATTTAAAGATTTATATTGTATAAAAGTTTTTAAATGAATTAAAAAGTTCATATTTTTAAAATCTTAAATAAATTTAAAAATTAAATCTAAATTATGCATAAATTAATAGAATATATAAAAATTACATAAAATGTCATAAATTTTAATTAATATATAATAAATATATAGAACATTTCAAAGACTTAGACCTAAACTACTTAATTAAATAAACATTTTGATTACTCTAAGTCTAACTAATATAATAAATAGATCAAACTTAATATAAGATAAATAAATAGGCTAATTCACAAGTCATATCATAAATTGCCTAATCTATTCTCATCCTAATCCTACCTTTTGTGTGTGTTCTATCCAACCTACTCTCTCGCAATGTGCATCCGAAAACCGAGTCACGTAACATCTTTTGATAACGATATATCTCATTAATATTCTTTACTAAGAGTTGTTAATTTAATCTGATTTTAATCATTTTTTAACTCTGTGTGTGTGTGTGTGTGTGTAAGATATAACTTTTAAATCACTTTGTTTGAAAAGTTGAAATACATTTTAGCCTGATATTTTTTTTGCTTTTATCCAATTTTTTTTTTAAACTCTCCTACTGCCAATATACCGAGCATCGTAAAATTGTCCACAAATTTCATTAAATTATTTTCACTAATCAATGAATGCATATTCATTATCTTTAGGGAAGGTAATTTCTTTTAGTCACGTATCACCAAAGCGAAGTTATATGCCTTTTTGTTCGAGGAATACTTCTCTTTTTGAACTTTGAGGAGTAATATGGCACGTACCAGATTCCTTGCACTTCTTTTTCATGGAATGAATAATCGTCTTGCACTTCTTTTTCATGAAATGAATAATCGTAGTGCTTCTTGATAAAAACCATTGTCTTTTTTTTTTAAATACTAATTTAGAGAAAAGTACTGAGAAACAATCGTTCCATGCGTTCGAAAGTTCACTTGTCGATTGCCTATTACTGTGTTTGACAATTTAAAAGAAAAAAAAAAGTAAAGAATTCTTAAAAAATAAAGAAGAAGGAAACAATAAAAAAAATTAATTAATAAGGATTCTTTTTTTATTTGAATATTTTAAATTCTTTAAAATTTTCAAAATTAGAAAACTTCAATCTTATGTCTAGATAGGAGATTAGAAAAGAAAAATGAGATAGAAAAAAACTTTATTATAAGTCTCTCCCTTATTTAAAAGTTTTATAAAAGAAAATAAAAAAAAAAGAATTTGCAAGTAATCCTCTAAAACTTTCTTATTAATTTTTATAAACATTTTAAAGTTTTTTCAAATTAAAATTTTTTGGAGTAATTAAATTATTAAAACAATAAAAGAGAAGTTTATTAATTAACCTTCTAGATTTTCTCCTTTCCCTTTCCCTTCATTTTTGTTTAAATAACTTTTCTTATCATCCTTCAAACTTCTAAACATAACTTAAAATGTTCACAAAAATTAATTAATAAGGGAGAATTTTGTAGAACTACTTTAAAATCTTTAATTCTTTTTATAAATTTTTCATATAAGGAAAAGACTTATCACAAACCTTTTCCTCCCCTCATTTAATATCCTAAAATTTTCATTTAAATATAATCTTAGGCTACGTTTGAGAGTTTAAATGAGATAGAAAGAAAAGTGATCTAAAGAAAATGAAGAAAAAAGAAAAGTAAAATAATAAAATGTTAATTAATAAATCTCTTTTTCCTTATTCGAATGTTTTAAATCTTTTAAAAATTTTAAAATTAAGAAAACTGTAAAATGTTTGAAAAAATAAATAAGGGATAATTTTGAAAGATTATTCTCATTTTTTTCTTATTTTTTATAAAATTTTTAAATAAAAAAAACTTATAATAAATTTCTCTTTTTATTTATTTTCCTTTCTTAATCTCCATTTAAACATAACATTAACAAACTCAATTATTCAACGTCTACATACATAGAGCTAGACTCTAGTCGTCTCAATTATTGATAGATTTTTAAATATATTTGATGTAAGATAATTTATTTACACCATTTAATATATGAGTTATATTAGTTATCTAAATTATTATTATTATTAATCAATAAATTTAATTTTTTAATATTAATCATGATTGTTGTATAACTAATATCATAATAATTATTTTAAAAATTTCAAAATTATATTTCTTGGTTGAAGTTATACACAATACTTACACGTCATTAATATGACACTATTATATGGAATGAAATAGCCTTCTATAACATTTATATAAAACTTATTGAATTAAATTTTAGGGATGGAATAAAAATTTATTGAATAATATTATATCTTCCTAATTTATCATATTAATAATATTTTATAATTATTAAATAAAGAAAAAAATTAAATATATTTTAAATTTTAAAAATAATAAATATTTTTATTTTTATTTAATATTTTTATAAATATTAAAAAAATTAAGAAAAGGACATAACAAAACTAATTTTACAATCTTTGAAATGATAAAATATAAAATTATACTAAAAAAAC